>PCDI01000005.1:1029221-1161955 GCA_002778195.1 Raffaelea ambrosiae | reverse complement strand
CATGCCCCCCCCCCCAGCACTGTGACACTGTGTGCCAGTGCGTCGCAGACGTGCCTGTCCTGTCACCTGCCGACCAGCCACTCCGTGCCAGCGGATGACTGGCTGTTTGATGTAGGAGAGAGAACGTGCATACGGGGGCCTCGCTGTCCATGTCCCAACGGTCATGTGCCGGCTGTTCTTTGACAGGGCAGCAGCCTAGAAGAGTGTGCGTGTGCGGGGGCCGCCCAGCGGGAAGACTCGCAGAACACGACAAAGGTCATCTGACCCGCCCAGTCCGGGATGAAGATGTCCGACACAAGGGAAACAAACAGTATGAGCTGTGGCGACAAAGGAATGGGAATCAAAGCGCTGAACCAACCTAAGACGCTGGGTTCCTGCGTTGACAAACAGAGAAAGAGGATCCAGGAGGGCGAAGCCAACACACAAATGGCACAATGACGTCATTTCTTCCCATGCTCCCGCGGTACCTTTTTTCCTGTGCTCCCCGTCCCTGACTCGTGTCTTTGTGCGACCACCAGCAATGGGAAATACGAACTGCAACAAATGGAAAGTACCCAGATAGCAAATACGATTCCTGATAAATTCAATTCCTAATCAATACAATTCCTAACAGACATCCCGGGTTTGCGCCCGTCACCCTAAACATACCACTTCATAAAATAAAAAATGACTTTCGCTGGAAATGCCTCCCTAGAATCAACCCGTTGCAACCTGCCAGCCTCCATAGACCCTTCTGTGAACTTGCCATGTATGCAATTCTCGTAGCCCCTATGCATCGCATCTTGGCCGCACGCTGTCGTAACCGTATCTACATCTTCACTCCCCGCGCACTCACTTGCCCCTTCTCTCCAATGTTCAGCAACACCCGGCAGTCCGGGCAGTACCACTTGGTCGTCCGCGCTGGGATTCCCGTCAGGCCGACGCACTCTAGGTGGAACCATTCTTGCTTGCAGTTCTGGACAGTTAGTGAGAGTTCATGATCGCAGGCTCTTTCCGTAGAAAACATCAAGACCAAATAGGCTCTTTCCGTAGAAAACATCAAGACCAAATAGGGGCACTTACTTCCACATTCTCACACTCAATCATCGTCCCAAAGCTCACCCGGTTGCACACGCAATACCGTGCCTCTCCCGGGTCAATCACGTTGCCGTCGTCATCCACCTCCACATCGCCATCCCCTTCTTCCGCAGCCTGCGACCGCTCCCGCTTTTCCCGCGGCGCTCCACCACCGCCGCCGCCTCCGTGCGAGCTCCGCTTCTTACGCGGCGCTGCTTTCCGCCGGCCCACCGCAGCGCTGCCGCCAGAGATCGTGCGGCTGACCACGCCAGGAGCCGGGCGCTTGACCCGCTTGCTCACCGGTCGGGCGCCGCCGCCGCCTCCTCCGGCTCCCACTGCCGCCGCTCCACCATTGAACATACCACCCATGGCTGCTATCCCGGCCACCGCCTCGGGTGCCGGCGTCGTCCGCGCTGTGCTGGCCCGCCGCGAACGCTCCGACGCCAGCGTGGTCGGCGGCACCTCCAGACTCCCACCCGCCGACTGGGGCCGACGCGTCGTCGTGGCCGTGGGCGGTGCCGGTGCCAGCTCCGTCGTGCCGAGAGCGCCAGGCGTGACGGCCCGTGAGGGCCCTCTGGACACCGAGCGTCGTGTCTGTGGCACCAGCTGCTGCTGCTGCTGCTGTGGTGGCGGCTGCGGTAGTGGGTACTGCGGTAGCTGTGGTGGCTGTGGTAGCTGCGGTAGCTGCGGTAGCTGTAGCTGCTGTGGCAGTGACGGTGGCAGTGGCAGTGCCTGCTGGTCCTCCTTTTCGTCTTTGCCCATGGTGGGCGCCAAGATCGTCGTCGCTGCCGGTGCACTCGTCACCGACGGCTGTGGCTCCTTCCGCCCCGCGTCTCTTGCACGTAGCTCCCGCACCGGCGGGTGGATGGGCGTCGTCGACTTACGCGGCGAGTGCTGCGGTGGCGGGATCGGCGTCTCTCCGGGCGGCTTCAAGGGCACGGTGGTCGTAACCGTCCCCGCGGACAGGCTGGAAAGGGACAGCGGAGACGTAGACGTCACCCGTGCTGCGCCACCACCAGGCCCCGTTGGTTCGTGTCCGGGCGCCGGGCCCAGCACAGGAGCAGGCACCGGCGTTGTCGAGTGGCGCACCGGCGGCGGGTGGACAGGCGTTTCGTGAGGCGGGTGCGGTGGTCCTGCCGCGCTCGCCGTCGGCTGCGGAATCGGCACAGGCGTCTCGGTCTTGACACGCTTTGCCATCAGCGGCTTGCCACCGACAGTCGGGGCCAGCGTGCCACCATTGCTCGCTGCCTCCCCCGCTTCCGGCACTTCTGAGCCGTCCCGCTTGCGCTTCTTTGACGCCGCCTGCTGCTGCGATGCCTGGGAAGACTGGGAGAGTTGGCTCGTCTGCGACTGCAGAGACGGCTGCGATGATTGCTGCTGTAGGTGCGACTGCTGCTGCTGCAGTTGATGGGGCTGGGGCTTGATCGCTGCCGGCGTCGTAGCCCGCGCCGATTTGCTCCCTGATCGGGTTGACCCCTGGTCCACGGCACTGGATGACACATAGGGCGACATCAGGACCCTAGTCGCTTCCATCAGCCTACGTGTGGACTCTTCCGCTTCCTGTGCTGCCAGCTGGGCCAGCGTGTTCTTAAGCTTCTTGGCTTCGTTGAGCTTCACGCCGCGGTTCGTCAGCTGCTTGTCCTCGGCTGCCATGGCCGCGTCCACGGTCAGCGCCCCGAGCACCGTGCGCGCAACGCCGTCCGACTCCACCACTGTCTCCGGCAGCGCCCCCTCGAACGGCCGTCCCTCCTCTTCCGCCTTCCTCTTGGCCTCGTTGTACGCTTCCAGGTGGCGACCCAGGGACTTGAGTTCGCGCGCAATCATGGTCTCGCTAGGTGTCCACTGCGCGTTCTTCTTCATCCGCTTGCGCAGTTTGGCCAGCTCGTAAGGCGTCAGCTGCAGCCACGGCGCGTCTTCACTACCGACCACGGCGTTCTCGGGCGGCGGCTTCAGCTGCGCGAGCGCGGAGCTGGTTGAGATGTAAGGCTGGCCAGGCGGTCGCGGCGCCCGCGGAACCCGCACCTTAGGCGGCTTCGACGTGCCCGCTGCTCCTCCACCTGACCCCGAAGCGCCAGGACCTGCTGCTTTGATCATCCGGATGCGCGGCTGGGCTGCTGGTGTTGCCGTCCTCCGCATCGCCGGGATTGACTCCGCATCCGACGTCACCGAGCTGACATCGCTGTCATCGCTGTATGTGTCGTAGTCAAGGTCGTATGGGGCCAGTACTTCACCCGGCACTGTGATGCGCGGCACCCTCTGTCGGTGGATCTTGGGCTGGCCACTTGATGCGCCATTCTTCTGCCCCCGTCCTTGCGCTCCCGACTTCTGCTGTTGTTGTTGAAGCTGTTCCTGCTCGCGCTGTTGCTTCTGCCGCTGCTGCTGTTCTTGCTGCTGTTGTTCGGCCTCCGGATAGTTCTCCAACAACGTCTGCAGCTTCGCCAGAATGGTCTTGGCTCGATGGTAGTGGCGGTTGACATTCTCGGCCATTCGCACCGCTTCGGCGTGCGCGTAGATTCGTGAGTTGAGCCCATGCGCCAGGTTCGTAGAGATGTCGGCGCGCAGGGCCACGGGCGTCGGTCGACAATCGGGCGTCGTATCCGGCAGGCTGCTCCAGCAAGCTGTCAGATCGTGCACCTTGCTGGATGCGTCGATGTAGGTCTGGTCCAGCTTGCCGATCAGCGTCAGCGACCGTACCATATCGGAAGGGAGGTATTCGGTGAAGTCGAGGAAGTCCGTCACGGTCGCCTGCGCATCGGGGTCGGGTCGCAAGCTGAACGAATCAAGGCCGCTTTTGATCGAGGGAAACGATTCCAGTGCCGTGCCTGTGGCACTTTGGTCCGCGCCAGCGTCAACATCACGGACGGAAACATGCCGCGGAGAGACAGCCTCGTCGGCGCTCTGGTGTCTAGCAACACCGTCCGAGACGCCGATGCCCCCATTTGTGGGGGCCTCTACGGCGGCAGCCATGCGAGGATCTTCAGCAAGCTGGTCAGCCGGGGATGTGCGCACGCTTGTCACTTTGCGCCGTTATCAGCCCATCTCAGGTTGGATGCGAGATCAGTCGTGATGTCGATGCGAAGGCGAAGTAAACGCGCTTGTCCGGTCGCGAGGAGGGATTGGAATAGCAGTGCCTGAATCGGAGATTGAACAGAGGCAAGCAACCGTCGTGTCTGATACTCAATCGGTGATATCTACGTCGAATAGGCAGGCGAAGTTGATGCAGCAAGTGATGTCTGGTCATAGAAGGCGGTCGAAATGGTGCGATGATGCGCCAGACGTCGTTGCTGCCTCGCGTGTTTTGGCGCGAAGGGGAAACGGAGACGCTAAAGAGGTATAATGTGAGCGGACAAATATGGATCCGAACACGTTTCAGCTGGCATGATTGGCTGTCAACACTATTTACACTAAAGTCGCCCAAATTCTTATCCTATTTCTCCCCTATTAAACAAGACTTGCTATGTCTGAGCGAGAGCTCCCCGGATGGTCCGTGCGCGGGGCTTATAGCGCACCGCACTCAGTCACCTAGGCAGCCACGTCGAGGGGCGCGTACGCTACATCTAGCAATACCGTAACTGGCTGCCCCAAAAAACCACGATCGCGGGAAGCAAGTCATTATAACGAAAACGAGCCCTTAATTTGGGTAGTCTACACACGTCTCGACTGCATCAGACTTTGCGGCAATGTCGACTCTGGAGGACCTCCAACGTCAGATAACAGAACTCAAACGCGAGAAGGAAGAAGCAGAAGCACGAGTAGAGCAGGAGAGATGCGAGAAGGAAGAAGCAGAAGCGCGAGCAGCGCAGGAGAGACTCGGAAGGGAAGAAGCAGAAGCGCGAGCAGACTTGTTGCAACGGCGTGAAGCACCGACTCGGTTCCTCGACTACATCCAAAGCATCGAACAACACCTATTCACGACGTTTTCCATCGAGCCCGACTCGAGCCAAACATCTGCGTCCTCGACAACCTCGGTTGAAGGAAGATTCTACCCGCAACACTTCCAACACTGGACGGATTTCACCGCTGTGCACAATGCAACTTTTGACACCTTTGCTGCGACCTTTGGCGAACGCGAATGTTTTCCAGCATTGACGTATGTCCAATCCGTTGGCCAGGACCTCAGTCCTAAAGTCTCAGACGAGTTGGCCCTGCGTCCATTTATCCGCGCATCCATCGAGAAGCCGGCGGCAACGCTGGTGACTAAATACCTGGAGATTGCCGGCCACGACAAGTTCACATCAGTCAAGTTCCGTGGCAACTCGTACGGACTGTCGTTAACTGGCAAATCCACAGAGGAGGCTGCCGAAGAGCTGCCAGAGCCAGCTCCCAAACGGCAGTCACCTTTCAAAGAAATTGGCGTCCCCGACCGCTGGCTGGTCGCCTCTTTTCGCGACGGCCAGGCGGCGGGTAAGATGGACCATATTCTTGTTGGCGAGATCAAGCCCGCACATGTGTTAAACGGGGTGAAACTGAACCGAGTGTTATCTGCGCCACCAGGCGATGACTTTTTCTTGCGGGCCACCGGGCAGGACGGCGCATCAACTTCGGGACGCGTGCCTGGCGAGGTGTATGTGGCGAAGGCTCTCTGTCAAGCTTTCCACTATATGGTTACGTCAGGCCTCGAGTTTGGTTATGTGGCGTCGGGGGAGGGTCTGGTCTTTCTCCGTGTCCCAGAAAAAGACCCCAACACGCTGTATTATTTCGGGTCGGTCTTCCCTGCTAACCGGGATCCGGACACGACGGCGACGCGAGAGCCCCGTGCGACGGCCATGGCACACCTGGCGACACTATGCATGCTGTCGACCGGATCCACCCGCCGACCGATGGGCTGGATCGACGCTAGTAAGGATGTCTTGAGACGGTGGCCCAAGACGAGGGCCACCGTGCCATCATTGGCGGAAAAGGCCTTCCCTATACTGCCACACGATAGAAGCAGTGGCGGGGGCAGTAGTGGCGATGGTGGTGGCAGTGTTGGCGGTAGTGCGGGTGGCGGAGAGCCCGGGCCCAGCAATCGGGGCGCCTTGAAACGACCACGCTCACATGGATCGAGCCCGACGACGACTACTGGTGGTCACACAGCAGCAGCGCTCGGAACTGGGGCACGGCAGACGCGACTCGCGAGACCCTTTATAGTTGAGCCCCCAACTCTGCCGTACTGCACGCAGGCATGCCTCCGCAGTCTGTGCCGGGGTCAAGTGCTAGATACAAAGTGCCCGAATGCAGAGCTCCACCAAGCTGCTGCAGCCAGCAAAGCGCACCACGCACTCACGGCCGGAGACGTCCGCGCACGGGTTGTATCACAGCTGGCGGAGAACATGGACAAAGACTGCGAGAGTCTTCTCTATAGTGGACATTTTGGTCGCTACGGTGTTCTCTTCAAGATTACAGTGTCCGGGTTTGGCTACACTTTGGTAGCCAAGGCGGTACAACAAATGCACCGCAGCATCCTGCAGCACGAGGCCGGGATTTACAGTGCTCTAGACACTTTCCAAGGCCGGCTGGTTCCCGTCTGTCTAGGTCTGGTCGACCTGGAGCGGTCACTTCCTCTGCGCAACTGTCAGTGGGTGTCGCATATGCTGCTGATGTCGTATGCGGGCGCCGACATCTGCTCGCGCAATATCCCGCCGGGCGTGGATGTCGAGCTGGAGGCAGAAAAAACACACAAGGAGCTTTGGGCGGCAGGACTGTTGAACGGCGATATCCACGACGCGAACCTCGCATGGAACGAAGAAGCGCACCGTGTGATGCAGTTTGATTTTGACGATGCATGTATGCAGCGTGTGGTGTCGCAGCGTTCTCCGTTGCAGGAAAAGAGAAGCCTGAACGCATTCCACGAAGGCAGTCAATGGGATGAAAATGACAAATTGAAACGAGCACGGTCTGCGGTATGACACCAATTGGAATACTGTTTCCTGGGTTGACAGATAGTTCTGGAACTAGATGGGCGAGATCCTCGGCACATAGGTGGAGATGGACAAGGCCGAGGGTCAAGGCAAATTATACATTATTGCACAGCACAATGTGTCCTTTCACTCATGCGCTCCGGTGCTCACCAAACTCCCTCCACCACTTCTTTTGTAGAAAGAACTGGCCACGACGACTTCAAAGACTACCGCACGCGGTTCCACCCGCAAGGCAGCTTCGAGGCATGTGCCGCTGCGGCAGACCTGAGGCGCCGGGACACCTGGTACACTTGTCTCCGGCACGGGAGTGGTGGAACGCTGACGCCGACGTTAGCGAGCTTTTCAAAATCCCAATGGGACGCCGTCCGATAGAAATTTTTCCTCTATATACTTATGGCTAAGCCAGAGTGATTCGGGCTTTGCGTGAAGTACTTGAACCTGCGTGTGTAGGTCTTTATCAATTTTTTTTCTATTCTCTCGTCATCCACACACTTTCTCGGACTCGCTACTCCTCGGAGAACTCCCGCGCTGGTTCATTGAGTTGATTTCACGGGTGGTGCCCTATGCCTGAGAATAGCTTCGGATGGTTTTTGTCAGGCTTATCTAGTCATTCCTTGGGGGAAGTAGCGCCATTTGATGGCTGTTTCCAAGGTGTTGACATGCTTTTCCACCAGGTCGTCGCCGTACCGATCCCGGCCAATGGCTTGGAAAATGGCTTTCAGGTCCTCACTGGGCTGCCAGTGCTTCACTTCCCAGAACAACCTCCGCCGGTTGAGATCCAGACCATAGGCTGGATCTTGTTGATGTGTCTCCGGCCGCCCACCTGGCGCAAAATACGAAACACCCCACATGTCTTGTGGGTAAGACGTTCTTCTGTTGTCCCGGTATACGCGGCTCCGAATATTCGCCTGGACTATTCCCCGGACCAAGCCGGGGATCTGTAGGCAGGCCTGCGCAAAGGCCATGAGAAAAGGCACTATGCGTCGCTCGTCAGGTACAACCCGGAAGACATTGTGGCGCTCCCATGCCCGATCACGACCGGGATGGAACTCCTCCGCGAGCATCTTGTCTTCTTCCTCGCTGCGGTTGTAGCCGGGTGGCATTTGTGCATCGTCTGCCGTCTCGGCCTGCACGTCTGCATTCGAATCCAAGCTCGGAGGAAGAAAGTACCAGTGCCCAGAAGGCGTTGTCATGCTCGTGTGAACGACGAGGCTGCGCAGATTTTGCCAGAAAGGTGGGCGCGGAACGGCAGCAGCAGCAGGGCTTGGCGAGGGACGGGCCCCGAACAAAGACGCGTCAAAGGTCCCCATCAGGTCGAGCTCACGCAGGGACGTGTGGTATGCTGTGGCTCCAAAGATCGCCGTGCTGACCGGGTCCATCGCGGTCTTGCTCGCGCCGGCACCAGCTTCAGGAAGCGGTCGCAAATCGGCAGGTGGCCAGCCGTGGTCACATATCTCGCTACCAAACGAGTGCAATGCGAGACGGTCGAGCAGCGGCGACGCTACCAGTGCTTGGCTGACCGCCTCCACGAAGTGGCTCCGTTGCAGCCGCCGCAAAGCGGGATAGTGCATCTCCGTATCCAGGATGGTCACGTAGACGTCCTTGAGATGGGGCAGCCTCGTCATCATGTCCAGGCCCGCCCGATGGTCCAGCTTGCGCATCCGGGACTTATCGCGGTGGTTCTCGTTGCCAGCCCACACGTGTACGGACAAGGATCCCACCACGGACACAGACGGCAGCTGGCCCGCGTGAAGCAACTGCAGATAGGAGTACCGAAACCGGTGGTGTCCCAGGGGGCGGCGCCCGTCTGCATACTTGCGGTGCGTGATCCCGTGCACGACGATATCGTCCGGCGAGGCCACACCCCAGAGATGCAAAGCCAGGGACCCTCTCGGGCAGGTGCGGCCATCGTCCTGCTCCCAGGACGCCAAAATGTGGAAAAGAGTGCTCATGGCCCGAGTAAAGCACGCGTTGTTGGCCTGTCGATCCGCCGCCCGCTCGAAGAGAAGAGGCGCTTCACTCTTGCCGGTGGCGTACTTGGGCAGCAGGACGAAATAGTCCAGACGCCGCAGCGTGCGACGGCGGCTTGGAACGCGGGCAAACAATGCACGAAAGGTGTCTAGCTCCGTACTCTGGAGGAAGATGTGCCGGAACATGTGCTTCTCCAGGGCGACCTGCCATGGTCTCGACAGGGTGGCAAGCGCAGCCAATGATGGGACGTGGACATGGTGCGGCCGCGCTTTTTTCGGCCTCCACCTTCCTGGGCCTTTGTGTTGTCGCCGCGTATGCAAGCTCTCCGCGAGGATCGCTGCGATGTCATCGTAGATCTCCTGGGGTAGGCGGTCCATAATGTGGGCTTGTGGCTCATTATACGGGGCTGCGAGAATTGGAGAACAAGATTCAGAAAAGCATTGCACAAAAAAAAAAAAAAAAAAAAAAAAAAACAGCAAGCCAGCAAGGCAGCAGCAGAGATAAACTTGTGGGGTCATCTGCAAAGAGATGACCCTGCCAAGAGGAATTTTCAAAGGCCAATGAGAGGCTCTTGTTGGGGTGTAAGCCTCGGGCTGGTCTTGATCAACTCTCTAGAAGCAGAGGTGCTTATTTTACAGGCCCAGTTTATCGACTTTGATCTACGTTAGTACGGACAGCCTCCTCACTTGCGGTTCCCTCACGCTCTTTCATTCCATCCCGGCACCGAGAAAAGTCAGGCCCTCCATAACCAGCATCGTGGTGCCGGGCATGCGAAGGGGATAGTGGTGATCCCGGTTGGACACTGTTAGGAGGAGCGTATGGAGGCGATGTAGCTGTCTGGGATGTGTGTAGGTTACTTTTGCAGCTGTGCCCGTAGACTATGGAGGACAATTTCCAGTCTCGCTTTCATGTCTGGGTCGCGGGCTTCTGCAATCCGCCCTTCCAGTGTCTGGATGGTCTGGTGCAGCTCGTTTCCAGCGCCTTCCGCTTTGGCGCCGCCACCCGCGCCACCATCGTCACTTTCGTCTTCGTCTTCCCCGTCTTCCTCGTCATCGTCACCCGTTTCCTCGCCATCTTCGTCATCCTCGGGATCCTCTTCTCCGTCCTCGTCGTCCGGCCTCTCGGCCAGGGGCAACACATCACTCCCGAAAGCTTGTCTGAAAGCTTGCGCCATTCCGCGGTCCTTGATGGCAAAGACCACCTCTTCGATGCCGGGCCATGTGCCTTCTGCTGTTGGAACGCCCGCATGCTTCCCGCCGTCGCTGGGCCCCGCGTTCGGCTTCTGGGTCTGGCCACGCTTCTTGTTCTTGCCGCCGCGGCGCCGGGGCTTGCCCAGCAAGACCTCCCGCCACGCGGCGGCCACTTCGGCGACGGGGTTGCCGTAGGCGCCGCAGCCCCAGGCCCCCAGCACGACTTTGCGCACGCCCCGGGCCTGGCAGACGCGCAGGACGAGCGTCATCTTTTGGCGGACCAGCACGCGGTCTCGGTCGTTTCGATACCGGCTGTGGGGGCCCGATTCGGAAGACGCATCGAATGCGACGACGTCGGTATCGGGCAGCCGCAGCATGGCCGCGCTGAGACAGTCGACAAACCAGCGGTCCGCCTTGTCCAGGTCCGGGGGTCCGCGGTCGCCGGCGCCGCCACCAAGGACAGGGCCGCGGAAGACCAGGACATCCGGCGTGTAGACCACGCTGAGCTCGGGCAGGCGGTAGTACTCGTCGCGCAGCGACGGCAGCAGCGTCGTGCGCATGCACAGGGACTCTTCCTGGCTGCTGGCCCCGTTCCAGAAGCCGCCGCCGGGCGTCAGCGGAGAGGCCATGTTGAGCAGGGCCACGCGCGCCCGGCGGTTCGCGAGGTCCAAGTAAGGCGCCGCCGCCGCCGCCGCATCCGGGCCGCCACTGCTTCGTATCGGCTTCTCTTCCAGCAGGGCATGCGCGGCGGCCAGCGTGTCGCACACACGCAGTGACAGACGTGGCGGACCGCCGTCGCTTCGGGCGCCTAGACGGCCGGCCGAGAGCCGCACGGGGGGAAGACCAAGATCCGACTTGTCGGTGATGAGCTCCGCCGCATCGATGCCTCTCTGGGCCCGCGGATGCGCAGAAAGCAGGGCGGGCACGACGACACGCATGGTGGCCTTGGCTCGTTTGGCGCGCGCCGCACGCCGGAAGCTGGCGGGCGGTCGCCCGATGGAAGGCTGGGTGCGGCCCATTCGTGCTGTTGCTGGGTCTGCTTGCCCGAGCCTGTAACTACTGATTGCACTGTTAGCATCACAAGGCCAGCCAAGTTTGGTGGGCATGTAAAGGAAGAGTGCGTAGTGTGAAAAGGTCGCTGGCCAATCGTACTTGACTTCCACCGAGTCTCGTCCGCCATGCATGTACATACACACCTGTATATCCAATCCGTTGATTTCGCAATGTTTTCGATTCACACGGAAGAAAAGGACTGTGTGCTCCCGCACGTTTGGGCCACTGCTATTTGCAGCTGGAGCTTAGCTTATTGCTGCCTGCTCATAGAGGTTCTTGTAGTGGGCAAGAATTAGTCAGTGGGCTTTCTTACTGGCTATTTGAATTCACAGCCGCGGGCGATTTCATATACCACAAACCATCCGATATGGTGTAATGGCTAACATCCGACGCTCTCACCGTCGAGCTCGGGGTTCGATTCCCCGTATCGGAGCACACACTCGTTTTTTTTTTGGCAAGCGGTCAATTTGTCAATTTACTGTCTTTTCATTCCCTTTATGAGGAAGATTTGTTTCTTCTTCTTTTTTTTGCCAATGCAAAATCATCGCTCTGCTGCGGCCTTTCTGTCGCCAAGCCAAAATTGCCTGCCAACAATGCCCGACTCTGGCTCTTGCTTGCTTGTTTTCTCAAATCGCTGTCAGCCACGTTCAATACATGTACGAATGGTCGTCTTCCTGTTCCTGCCGCAAGCACACAGCACTCTGCCACGGCCTGAACCACCATTCAAGTCCATTGGTTTGGGCGACTGGCAGCCAGGTGATGGCGTCTTGGTCAGCAAGTTCTGTCTGGCTGGGCCACGCCGTCGTCACGTATGCCACATAGGTGCCGTCTTCGTCGTACCCAACCTCACCGTCGCGGCTGCCAATGTACAGGACAGCACTGTCCGCGTGGACACCATCAGGCATCAAACGCAGCGTCTCGCGTCGCCAGTCGAGCCGAAACTGTCCTAGACACGCTAGCCCGCCATCAGCATATTTCACGAGCATGCCAGTGATGGCCGGCTGGGGGCCGGCCGCTGCCGGTCCGCGGCATACGGTGACGGCCACTGCGCCCTTCATGCTGCACGACGAGAACATCCACATATCCCAGAGAAACCGCTGCGGGCTCGCCGACGTGGGCCGCAGGCTTGACGGGCACGATACGTCCTTTTGTCTGTCCTCTTCGGCGACAAAACCAGTCCGGTTGTCGGTATCGTCGTTGTCGACGTTGCTTCTGTTGCCATGCGCCTCAAAAGCTATATAGCTGACTCGCTCCCAGGATCTTGCGTGTTCGTAGTATATGCGGCAAGGTGCCGGGGTGGCGACAGCAGCGGTATTCGCCATAGGTGCCTGCCAAATGCGGTGGATGGAGATGTGCGGGAACGAATGGGCAAACGAGACGCTGCGACCGCGACTGGTGGTGAACTGGAACGCAGAGGGCATGGACGTGTGAGTGAATCGTAGAAACCCAAAGGAAGCGAAATGCGGAAAATTAGAAGAAGAAAAGGAAAAAAAAGAAGAAAACCGCAGGTCTCCCGTGGACGACTCACAATCAAGACCGGAAAGGTTTTGTGCTCGAGATAAATCAGATACGTGAAAATCTCAGACAAATACTCCCCCGATGCCATAGGCAAGTAGACCCAAATAAATTCCCACGACACATTGCCGTAGAACCGTAGGTCGTGGGGGCCCTCGTCTTGGTGGTGTGCGTGGATCCTGAGCATTCTGTACCCGTTTGTTGCCACCGAGTAACCGGTGATTCCAGGAGCGTTGCAGCTGAACACACCCATGCGCAGGGACATATGGAGGGGTTCTTGGAATAACCCGAGAGAGGTGAGGTTCATGACGCTATGGGGGTGCTTGCGAGTCGCCCAGCCTGCCGTAGTAGGCAGCTGGCCACGCGCCTTGGGTTCGGAGGCGTCGCGGATCTCGCGCAGCTTGCAACTCTTTTGTATGTGTGCTTAGCATGTGGTTCACGAGATCGTTACAACGAAATATAAGAAACCAAAAAAAAAAAAAAAAAAAAAAAAAAAAAAAAAAAAAAAAAAAAAAAAAAGCAAGCAAAATTGGAACCCTACATCGGCTGTCACTTGTAGAGAGGATATGCCACGCGGCTCCTCTAGATCGCTCCACCATGCTCCGGGAACATCCATGTCACCGATCGAGTCAAGGTCGTCGGACTCTCCAAAGAACTTGACCAGCCGGATGCCCAGATGGTCGGCCGCGACGGAGATGCGGCAAACAGCCGCATGGTGGCCACCGAGAAGGCTCGTCCGCCGCTGCGCGTTGTACAGCAGCGTCGCCTCCGCGTATTTGTTGGGCGGTGTCCCTTCTTCTTCAGCATTGAAAAGCCTCTGCACGTAGCCGACACCCTCGACCAGGCTATACTGGGCATACACATTGCGCGAGAGGTCCACGACGTATTCCGCCGACGGCAACGCTATATACGGACAGTATGCGAGCCACGCCAACGCTGACGGCTTCCACGGCACAGAAAATCCAGAGAGTGTAGACGTCGCGGCGCACTCGTGCACCAGGTAGCCCGCGATCTGAAGCACCACTTCGGGTACCGAAAGCGCCGGGTAGGCCGCCCGCAGCCGATTGGCCAGCAGCTGTTGGATGCGCACAGCCCGCCGATTCTCGCGGGAGAGCGGCGGGCTGTAGTCGTAGTACACCGCCGAGGCCATGGCCGGTGGTATAGGTATACCCTTTCGCTTCCGCGCAAAGCAGCCGGAGTGGAAGAGGTAGATGGTCTCGGTGCCTTCGGTGCATCGTGCGTCGTGGTACACCACGCCAAGATCGTCGGAGATGTGATCGACTCCGTCTGTGTGAAACCGGGTGTGGCGGCCCTCTGTGGTTTCTGTCGAGAGAGACAGCGGTGAGCATGACAGCCGAGGTGAGAGAAGGGACGAGATACGGACCGGCAACAATGAGCTCATGAGACCATAAGCTGAACTGGCACAGCAGACACGGCTGCGACAGGTGGCAGCAGCCGTCGAGAATGATGCGCTCTTGGTCCGTGGCCGGCGTCTGTCGAGCCATGATGAAATAGTCCAAAAGCCAGCCAAGATCGGCAGTGGCAGAGGGAGGAAACCGGTCACGTCCGGGAAGAATTTGGGCACTCAGCCTTGTGCCCCACGTTTGTGCATCTTTGGGCGTCCCGTTTTGGGCGCAAGCGGTTTTGCTAGGCATCTCAATGACGCAGCTTATTCTCGGACAAGTCCCGTCGACTCGAAATGGGGAATCTGCTCGAAATGGAGGGACAAAACGCGTCCATGTTCTAGCAAGGGATTGGTGCCCTTCACCTCTCCACCGAAATCGTCGTCCCATTTCCACTGCAGTACGCCACCACTTTGGCTTCGCGGAATGGCCGGCCGTCCTCGCCGCGGATGACTGCGTATGTCTGCATCAGCCGCACCACAATGGACACCGCCTCGGCCTGCACCGTCTGACGGCCTTTGCAGCGCCGCGCGCCGGATCCGAGCGGCATGAAACTGTCGCTTTGATGGACGGCATAGCCATTGTCATCTTTTGCGAGCCAGCGCTCTGACCTGACCTCGGCCCAGCCGTCGCCATAGGAGACTGGGCGGCGATGAGGCGAATACGTGCTCCAGATGATGGTTGTACTGGCTGGTACAAAGGCCGGGGCGTGAAACAAAGGAACAAAAAAACAAAACAAAAACAAAATACATACCGCGGCATTGCTAAGACAATACTAAAGAAAGGAATGGAAAAGAAGAACAATCTACACTTGGAAACTCAAAACAGAGCTATTTACATCAAGACCAAAACGTACTATGGCTATTCTTCACGGTTGGTCGATTCTGGCATCAACCACAGCACAAAGGCTCTCTGGAAATGCGATCCTCCAGGTCCAGTCTCTGGCCACACGTCTCGTCCTAGACGGTCTCTCTGGCCTTCCTCCAGGACCCCTTCGAATCTAGGACGGGGATGAAATCGGGACAGTTGGCACCGAGGTCGCCGACCAAGCTAAGGCTAAGCCATCTAGCCAGACCACCACAGATACAAACAGACCCGGAGCCGTCCTCCTCCAGGTCCACAGTCTCTGCACCGACCTCACGGCCTTCTTCGAGGTGTTCCTGGCCAACGCGGACAGCCTCGCGGCCTCTTCCTCGCGCACACCACCTCTGGTCCAGTCTCTATTGGCCACGGTGCTCCGGCCTCGTCACCCGTCTGTCTCCGCCTCCAGCGCGGCGACCACGTCCTCGAGATCGGCGCGGGCTGGGGCAGCTTGGCTCTGCTGGCCGCCGCGTCCGTGCCCGGCTGCCGCGTCACCACAATCACGCCCAGCCTCGAACAGCAGAAGCTGGTCGCGCAGCACGTCGCCGATGCCGGTCTCGAGCACAGAATCCAGGTCGTTGCCGCGGACTACCGCGACGTGGTGCTAGTCGCGCATCAGCCGCCCTTTGGCAAGATGGTCAGCATCGGAATGCTGGAGCACGTCGGCCACGACTTTCTGGACACCTACTTTGCCTGCGTCGACCGCTACCTCAAGACTGGCTAAGTCCCTGTAAATGAATGTGACACCTAACCAAAAGAAAAAAGAAAAAAAAGCCCAGTAACTGAACTGTATGATAAGCAAGGCTGTAGTGGAGATATCTACTGCACACTGTATCATATCAAGCAGAGCCTTCCGAATTGATATTGTACTATGGTCAAATACGCCGATGAATTGCATTTAACGTTGGCCCGAAGTAGTTTGAACTCTCTTCGAATATTCTAGTTCGGACCTTGCACTCATTCAGCAAAATCTCCACCACTTCCCACAGTCAATCATTCCCGGAATTATTGACGAGTGGGCAGAAGACAACACCGGGTGCTATTTCTTGATCCGCCAGCGTATACAAGGCGAGGCCTTGGACAAGGTCTGGTTTACGCTGCCTGACGAGGCCAAGGAGCGCACGGCTCAAGAGACAGCTACGGCGTGCCCCATGGTTCCATGTCCTTGGATGACGAATCTTGGCGGGAAATGAACATTTATTTGCAAAAAAAAAGCTGTCCGAAAAAGCTCAGCAGCGTCTGCGCAGCCGCATGCCGCAGGGGACCCCCCCCCCTACACATTTATCAATGGCCTGTCTGATCAATGAAAGTATCATTGTGGGCGATGGCCACCTGGCAGGCGTTATGGAATGGGAGAGTTGCGAGTACTACCCAGTCTGGCGTCAAGCATTGGACGGAGCCAAGAGGATGCCGAATGGAAGCGCCTGCTGGAAAAGCACATAACGTACAAAGATGAATCGGCGCGGAAGTTCCACAAGGACTTCTTTGCTTTGGCTAGCTGCGATGACCTGGACGAGTTGGATGAGGACGGGAAGGCTCTACTGAAGGAGTTGGAGGCGTGAGATAGAGGGCCAGTCTCCGCACCTAGCTATACAGAATGAGAAGAGATGACCAATTTTTTTTTCTTTCTCTCTGCTTCTCAAGATGCTCGACCTGTTCACAATGTCGCACTTGTCAACCTCACTTGCCTTCCTTGATACGGTTAACGAAACAGGAGGAAATTCCACTTAGTGGAGCCTCCGGATATGGTGAATTCGTTTAGTCATTCAATTATTGCCCCATTTCACTACCTGCTGTTTCATCTACTTCGTAGACTGTTGCCCGATGACAGCGCAATCGCCCGGCTGGTTAGTCCCCCCTGTTATCGTGACAATTCAAACACGTAACACTCCTAGTCTTTATATGCTTCGTGAGATGGGGCAATGATACTGTGGTCTCCTTCTATGTTGAAGACCCGTATCATTGTTGTGACTATTGCTTCCGCAATAACTCAACAAGGGCTAGCGGTCTTGCAAAAAGCATAGGAAAGCTTGGATACGATGTCACTAGGGTGATATTCAATCAGTTCTCAGTGTGGTACAAGACCCTTTGCCTTGTCAATTCATTTCGACATGCGTTATTACTCACAAAATGACGTATGCAACACTAATTCGGGAACGAATGGTAGTTCTGGAACGAATGGCCAGTTGCCTCTCGTTGCTTCTCCAAAAGCTTGACTTTGTTAGTGGAAAATCTGTCAAGGACTAGGACCAAAAAGGGAGGAAGGACGGGTGGTCGGTGGCCCAAAACGCATGCAAAACTGTTGCGTTGTACAACATCCCCTCTACTCGTACGCTTTCACTTGGGTGGGCAAGTCACGTTGACGAGACGCAATGAGACGCAATGGGACGCAACTGTCGAAGCGCTCGCACTTGGAATCCCCATTCGACCGATTTGTCGATGCCCCATGGAGAGCGCCCATAATCAGTAGAAAAACACACGCAGGGCGGTTTGCGGCTCCACACGTGAGTCATAAAGAACGTATTTGAATCAGGATCACCCCTTTAGACTATCAATGACTCACCCTACTCAAACTTCTTGCTCACCTGGTGGGGAAGTTCTCCCACTGTCAGGACCAAAGCGGTAGGTGGTAAGCAGATAACCAGTTATGCCGATTTGGGCCATTTTGCAGTAGAGCGGCTCCCAGGGGCGGCCATCCATGTTTGACACTATAAGATGGCCCTATCCGCAGGCTCTTCAGTGGCTTAAAAATCACAATACAGGCTCATTAGTTCGTTGCAAACAGGCTACACTTTCCACCGCCTTGCTTACATAACCCCCCTCCGCCGTTTCAATTACACCGTATATCGTTTAACCAGCACACCCAATCGAGCATAGCATCATGTCTTCTCAACTCGACGCTGAGTCTCTTGCCCGGCTCTCCCTGCACGACCCCAAATACTTTGGCGTCCAGCACACCCAAACCATCCACCGCCTGGAGCTCCTGAAGCGCTGGAACATTCCCGCTGGCTCCAAGGTCCTGGAACTAGGATGCGGACAGGGCGACTGCACGACTGCCCTTGCCTCTGCTGTCGGCGAGCAGGGCAAGGTGGTGGCGGTCGATCCGGCTGATTTGAGTTATGGTGCGTCTTTGTGTCTTTTCGTCTTTTCCGGGGTTTACTTTACTTGATTTTTTTGGATTTTTTTTTTCACTTTGATTTCTCTTTAAAAAAAAAACAGCACATTAATCCCTTATAGGTGCTCCGTATACGCTTGGCCAAGCGCAGGACCACATCTCGCAAGGCCCGCTCGGGAAACAGATCACGTGGGTCCAGCAGACTCCCCTGGACTACCTCGCCTCCCTGCCCGCCAGCGACACCGAGGCCTTTGATGCGACCGTGCTCGCCCACTGCCTGTGGTACTTCGCCTCCCCGTCGCTCATCCTGTCCACCTTCCGGGCCATCAAGCAGCACAGCAAGCGTCTCCTCCTGGCGGAATGGTCGCTGGTGGCGACGCAGCCCACTGCCCAGCCTCACGTCTTGGCTGCGCTCGCCCAAGCCTCGCTGGAGTGCCACAAAGAAGAGAGCATCTCGAACGTCCGCACGGTGCTGGGGCCCAAGCAGCTCACCGAGCTGGCCCTGGCCGCCGGGTGGCAGCTCGAGAGCGAGACCCGCGTGGAGCCTGTGGAGAGCCTGCAGGACGGCCAATGGGAAATCTCTGCCTGTCTTTCTTCCTCTTTCAAGAAGGAAGTCGACGAGAAGGTGACGAACGAGAGGGAGCGGTCCGTGGTTCTGGCCCTGCGGGATGCCTGTGAGGCGAGCTTGGAGGTCGTGCCGGGGGGCCGGAAGGGAGTGCGGTCCATGGATGTCTGGGTTTCTAGCTTTGTCTGATCGGGCGACCTGCATTGTGTGTTGGGGCATCTGCGCTTGCCACCAAAATAAACAGCTGCTGATCCAAACCCCCTGCCATTGCCCGAGCACAAGCTCGAGGCGGGCGGACCTATAGACTAGGAGTTGTAGCAGAAGCTTCGTTGTTTGATAGCACTTACAAAGACTTGCACTTGCATAGTTCTGCGCCACATTTCATCCTGCTTTCCATTCTCCTTGTATGGCATTATACTAAGCGTGACATTTGTTCAAGCGCTTCTATTGTTGGAGGACCAGTTTCTTGCTACTCGCTCTTCTTGTCCCATTATGTGTATATATCCAACCAATAAGAATGTGACAAAGTGTGTAGCGAAAAGACCGATTTTACTAATATGTAAGTCGTAACTAAGGCTATGTGCAGATCGCGACCTAGGTTGACGTACACGGCCTTCGTCTCTTATAGTAGACCTCACAACATATCAAGCACAATTTAGTTCACTAGAGACACGGCGCTAGCTGTAGTCATATGTTGTAGATTATATAGCTGGTAAGTTAAACCAATCCAATAAATACATACACACACACACATATATACTCTCTATCTTCGCTCTTATTCGGAAAATACAAGAAGAAGTCTCTGATTTAGGCAGGCATGAAATTGGAACAATAAAGTCAATCAGTCTTTGAAGGAATATAATACTGGTCGCTGGCCCAGGTTAGAAGCTACACGCGTTCTTGTCTCTCTCTATCCTGTCAAATTTCTCCAGAAGCTCTAATATTTGCTCTTTCTAAGGTTGCTGACTTCTTTTTGTGCGGGGAACGAATCAACGTACATTTTTCCCGTCATGTATGGGAGCTTCCTCATACCCATGGCGGTCAATGTCCAGGCACAGGACTAAAGATGGAGAAAGTCCTACTTGTATCTTTCCATGGCCCTTACCGTCATGGATGCGGCAATTCTGCATTTCTACGAGGAGACACAATACATCCCTGTCATTGAGGGTCAAGCGTCTCCAGGGCACGTAGACTACCCGGGATGACAACCGCGGGAGGAAAGTCGAAGCAGAATCTCCGAAGACTGTTGGCGAGGCCGAAACCAAGTCTGTTTAGGCGGTGCCGGCTACTGCTACTCACAGAGTCTACGCATCCCAGGTGCCAATATACCAATGTATTCCCGCCGGCAGAGATTGGGATGGCCAACGCTGACGGACGAGTCACTGTGGGAGCTGTTCGCATTTCCCCCTCGCTGGCTTGTCGTTCCCAATGTGATGTACACGTCCATACAGCACGCGTTTTGTATTATTTGCATATTGGTCGAGGCGACCATCATTTCCCAAGTGTTCAGCGCACCGCCATACAGCTTCGGCGTCGCCCAGTCGGAATACATTGTCCTGGCCATCAGAAGCTTCTACGCTTGCATCGCGGGTGACTGGGTCGTGGCCTACTTGTCGAGAAAAATCACGGATGGTTCCGCCCTGGTGCCGAGTGCATTTTCTGATTTTGGCTGTGTTTTGTCAGGAAGGTGGCCTAATCATGCTGGGCACCACCTTGGACAGAGTGAGTCTAGTAAGTTCTGTCCTTGCTTCCATTTCCTTCTCCTCTCCACCTCTCTTTTGTCTTTTTCTCTTGTGCCAAAATGGAAGGGAGTCTCAAAACCTGACACTATCATTTCATACGGGGTAAGTGAACTACGCATTGGATTTGCCCTGCAATTGGTAGCACCATCTTCGCGTTTGGTCTCGGTGCTGTTGGAGACAATATATTTTCTTTGGTCATTGACACATAGAGACCAGTATATTCATTTTTGTCTGTTCCACTAATAATCGTTTATAGATCACAGCTGGGGTCTTTGTCTGTGTGTCCTTCAATGCATTAGGTAATCACGTTCCCTTCCTGATTATTCCCTGTTTTAACGGCACTGGGTCTTACGAACAAGTTTATTCTTCTTGGGGTCGTCGGCCCCGTTGTTGGTCTTATGGCTGTTCCTGTCATTGTTTGGGGAAAGAAAGAAAGGGATGCAATGGTTCCCTATTGCAACAAGCTTCTCGAGAGGCAACTGGTTATTTGTTCTGATTCCTGACACACTTTATATTGTGCGTAAGCGTGTGCATGCCGAATAAATAGAAAGAAAATTATCACTAAAATTGCAAGTAGCTTGTTTCGTTGGCATATCGTAGTTTTGTGAGGTCCACGATGCACTGCTGTTTTATTTTGACATGACTACGAATCTACCACAACAACAGCCTCTTTGAAGAAGGGTTGTCTTCAGGTATGATTGCAAAGTACTTCTTGCACGTCTGAGGCATTATTGCATTCATCTTGTGTCCTGTGGATACGGGCCCCCACGCCAATATGTGCATGAGCTTGCGCGTATCCCAAGTGCTCACTGCTCATAATGAAGCAGTCGCCCTTGCCAGCGGGCTTGTCGTGCGTGAAGATTAGCCCCACAAATTGTCCTCGTTGCTCCTCGTGGCCTGTTCACCCATACCAGTAACTTGGGGTCTGGAATGATCGGATGGATCCTCCGTGCTTTCATTGCGTCATTTGTGTCTTGGTATTTTTTTATTTGTTTACTGTTTATATCTGCCTTGAGTCCTTTTTTTTGCCATGCACGCCCACCTTTGCTTCGCCTCTATGGTGACTTGTCCCCTTTCACGGCTTTTGTCAAAGACAGGGCGGCAGATATCGCCAGAGCGGTTTAGGAGCGATGGGCAAACGGTGAAAGAGGCACAAGGGACGACTTCCCATGCGCGTAGAAAAGCGTCAGAAGGAAGGAGAGACAATTACGAGAGAGGATGGAAGAAGGTCCGATCGTCGGAGCCTTCTCGCGCTCTGTAAAATTGGGTTTCACGACCCTCTCTAAACAATCCCTTTAACAGACTAGACCACGCCGAAAATCACTCGTAAATTTATGCCCAAGCACTTAAACGTCCGACAAAATCATGCGGTACGTGGCTTCTCCACTAACTATACAGGGGGCGGCCTTGCCCGAACTGTATCCGGCATCCGAGCTCCCCAAGCTATCCGCTTGGCTGCCGTCGATCATCTGAACTGCTAGGCCCGTGCACACACACAGACGAGACGGGCATTTACCCAGAATGTCAGAGGGACGATGCCAGAGAACCTCCCCCCCCCCAAATTATACTCGAAGGCGCTCAATTGCGCCAGTAGACTGATGGCCAACTCTGCGGATACCGCCAGCCTTATGTTGCCTTGTCTATGGTGCACGGTTCAGCATGGCCCTGCAAGAGAAACCCGTGGACCTCTCGCAGCAGAGCTGAGCTGTTTGCAGGTCGCCTTGACTCGTGGCAGTAACCCTCCAACACAACCGCCCCCACGACCAGGGGTGACTAGCTAGTCGTCTACCACATTTCAGTCCTACCTTTCCGCCGACCTGCCTAAACTGGTGCTCAGATGCTTAAGCATGGCCAGCAGGGTATCCCAGACCATCCGGTTGCAGTTCCCATTTGCGAGTTCCGGTTCCCGACCGTGATCGTCTGAACATTTAACTCAATCCTTCGCCCCGTCGTGCAGTCAAGCCTGCGAATCACATTACAAGATTCTAGTCGTTGTTGAATCTATTACTCTAATACAGCTGGCTTGGTTCCACCAGCCCTCTTTCCAACTCCCCGGCCATGGCCTCATTTTCTTGTGTGCTTTTTTTTTTCTTTGGTTCTCAGCATCACTAGTGTCTTACAGTTGCCAAACAGAGACTTCAATAGCACTGCACGCTTTTCAACTAGCACATGGGCCTTGCAGTGTAGTATGCAGGAGTAGCAATATTGTTCTTCCTTCACGCAGACGAGAAAGAGCCGAGGGATAGTGCAACGTTGGTTGGACTCCCAGATATATAAAGACGACTGAGGGACACCGTCTCTGTGGTCGAGCATCATCATCATCATCCCCCATTGCCCAAAAGTAAAACAATCAAAATAATCTTGAACCATTTTTATAGAAGCACCATGAAGCTCCTTCCCGTTCTCGCCTTTTCCGGGCTTGCCCAAGCTGCCCACCAGTTTCAAAGCAATGGGGTACACTACAAGCTTGTTATGAAGCAGAATGGTGTCGAAGTCCCGGTCACAATGCGGACGAGTCCCGACATGAACAGCACGGGGCCGTCCAGCGCGGCTCTGCGAAGCGCGAGGCAGAGAAAGAGAAAAACCATTGCGGCTTCGAGCAACTGGTGCGGCTTGTCCGACACAAGCCCGCCATCGGGAACCTGGGGGAGCGTCTGGGGAGGCTGGACCGTCCCTGCTGTCAGCCTTCGGGACGGCCAGTCAAACTCGGACGAGCCTTCCCTTGTCCAGTGGGTCGGCATCGACGGAGACGGCGGCTGCAACACCGGCCTGATCCAGGGCGGAACGGCGTCTGAGGTAGGTTTGGCATCCAATCGCACCACACATCACCGACGCACAAGCTGACCCAGCGCAGATCAACAGCGATGGGACCCAAGACAACTACATGTGGTTTGAATTTCTTCCCGATTCGCTTCAGGCCGTGGAGCTGACGGGTAGGTACCACCAGCAACGCCCGTGTGTGTCAAGAGAGAATGTGTAACTGACTGCGCATTTCCCAGCCACCGCCGGCAACACCATCTTTGGCAATGTGACCATGACTTCGACGACTAGCGGCATTATGTCAGTTTCCCGCTTGTTGCCCCAGCCTCTCCCTACTGTTTCCGTCCCAAGCACAACTGCTGACTGTCCATAGCGAGGTGATCAACAAAAGCACCAACGAGGCCCTTAGTGTCACCATCACCAATGGGCCCGGCACCCTCTGTGGCGCATCGGCCGAGTGGATTCTCGAGGACCTGAGCTCCGGTGGTGGTCTTGTCCCGTTCGCCGAGTTCCCCGACACCTATTTCTACGACCCGTACGCAACGACGACGACCGGCGTGAAGGTGAGGCCCGCCGATGCGAACGCCATCTATATCTACCAGGACGGGGCGTTCTTGTGCCAAGCGGAATACGACTCGACCACTGCTGATATCAACATCCTCAGCACTGCCTAAAAGCCAGGCCAGCTGTGCACATGAATGGAGTGTTGCGGACGTTGGCCGCGCAGAGGAGAGCGACCACTGCCGCAGCCGGGGCACATTCACTAGGTGTGGTGGATGTATTCATGTGCATTTTAGTGCTGTTTGTTGCGGCCGTCTTGGTGTGTCCAGGGTATAAACAGCTGTATATATTTGGCCCTTTCTCTGATTTGCATTGCGTGTTGAAATTGGAGCAATCACCGGGGCCGTCTGCACCCGTGTATACAATAGTCTTGGTCTCTATATGGCTCTCGAGCAGAGAGGGCAAGGCACCCAATTGAATGCACAGTACAAAATTCTCAAGCTTAATTTGGAACATACAAAAGACGACGGTGTGGATATCTGAGACTGTTTGCACAGTCGTAGAAGAGAAGACGCAGTAGATAAGGGAGCCGTATTAGAGTATAATCAGCACAACGATGTATTATACCAGGACTATAATATCAACGTAAAGACTTATTTTCGCCTCCTTCAATACGAGTTATAAGCTCACCGAGACATAGCCATAGCGCAGCTGGTATGCGTTGTGTAGGCCCATGCTGCCCTATTCTGTCCTGTAAAGGGTGTTTTACGCGTCGGATTAACAAAGGGATGTGACTTGTTCTGTTAGACATGCCCAAAGAAGCACGAAGCAGTCTTTGATGTGTTCACACACCCAATGTTGCATTTTGTTTCCGGTCTTAGCTGGCGACAAGCCTTTGTGTTTGTCGAGAAACTTGTCGGCTTTGGTTATTCTAGGATTTTGGCGCTTTGTTCATCTGTTCACGTTTCTTCTGCAGCCACTCTACAGCCACGTTGAATAACTTGTTCAAGTGTCACTGAAGCCGATTGTTCTCTTTGTTCTCGGACACACTTGCCAACTGGTCTGTGCAGCATGACAGCAACTTGTTCACTGGGAGCCTCTTGTGCACTGCTCTCCCAAATATAAAATGGCGAGCATGTCCAGCCGTAGCCCTGTGGTATTCGTTTGCAGAGCAATCAAACCTGTATCCAGTCATCTCATCCCCGCAGAACTTACTATCGCTTCCAGTTATTCAGCCATCACATCTCTACAGACTATACTGTCGCTTCCAGTGAGTCGGTCCACCGCCACCAGCCCTTGACATCGCCCGACTACGTCCAAGATGACTTATTCACGTGAACAGCACCACTACTACAACGCACATGCCTCGAGCCGAGGAGATCCGTACTACTGCAATGCGGCGTACCTGAGCGACCCGAGAATGTCTTACCCGGGTATGGCTCACCGCGGTATGCCCCTTCCTGGCATGCCCCCCCCTCTCTATGGCTTCCCATGTCCCGGGGCTTGCCACAACTGTGGTATGCCACCACCACCCCCCCTACTGCCGCCGCCGCCGCCGCCGCCGCCGATCATGTACGGCTATAGTATAGACTGCGGTATAGCCTACGGCATGGGCGGCTACCCGCCGTTCTCGCCGCCGCCACCTCCTCCGCCTCCGCCTCCGCCTCCACCTCCGCACCAGCCACGAAGCCGGCATCGATTGGGCGCTCGTTCGACGCCCAGGAGGCCAACGCAGACGTCGCCCCAGCGATCCTCCCAGCCACGGCAGCCACGGTCGGAGCCGGAGCCCCCGCTGCTGACTGCACAAGAATCGCCCCAGAAGACGCGCAAGTTCCGGTTCCTCCCAAAGGGCCATGCAAAGGCACCCTCCATCCCGTGCGTCGCCCTTGCCCAGGCAGAGGACATTCGCCGGTCCACGTATTCGGACCGCCCGCGCTACATTGTCTCCCTGTGTGATCACCGTGGCCGGGAGATCTCGCACCGCAACAATGCGCACAATGGCTCCGTGGACGCCCTCGTCAAGAACATCGAGCGGTACCGTGGATGGCGGCAAACCCACAATCCGGCCGAAGAGGACCCGCCCGTGAACTGCCTGACGCTGCTCGACAAGATAGAGGCCCTCTACTGCGATCTCAGACACAGTGTGGGGTCGTGGCGGCTGTGGGTGCGCGGCAACGACGGAAAGAAGGACGTCATTGTCCCTCTGGTCGTGGAGACGCGGGACGACCTCTACGCGGTTCTGAAGGAGAGCCAGAGCATCTACAACGAGACGGGAGCCGGTGAGAGGAAGCACATGCCCGTCATGCACTTCATTCTACAGGTCGTCAAATGAACGGCTTCGCTGCGGCTCTGATTTTTTTTTTTTTTTTGATTTACGGGTAGGCAGTATGAGCTTTTGTTCTGCATGATTTGATGCCCGGTCTGACCCTGACTTGGTCTTTGGCCGTGGTTTAGCTGGAGATTCTAGAGCGTGATTTGGACAGCCCTACGCGAACTCTGACGTTTACGTCCGAAATTTCAAGGTAAGATAGCATCTAGCTATAGGCTCTAGTATATGTTATAACGTTGATTTTTTTTTAATCTTTTTAATTTTTTTTTTCATACTTCGTAGTTGCAATTCTTCCAATCATATTTGCAAAACACGCTACACGAAATATACACACGCAACCCCGACACATTCGAGCATTCATTCCCGCATGCGACAGCGACCCCAACACGATGGCCTGCTTCTTTCAGAGCAGACTCCTTGAGCTCAGGTATCTGCGCCATGTAACGACCTACCAACAGTTCCGGGTCTTGGACGACCGGATTGAAGTGCTCAGCATAGCGCTGAAGCGTCGTCTCCGGGCACATCCTAAGAACGGCTTGGTCCCGGGGGAGTTTTGGGATGCTGCTGTAGAACTCTACGACTTGAGAGCAAACTGGCTTTCGCTAGAGGCTGTCGACGCGCTCGTTCCCTGTCAGGCGACGAGACTTAAACATCTTGGGGGTTTGCCTGGACTGTAGAGCATTTGCGTAAAGCACACTGAAGACATGAAATCCAATTCAGGCACGCAAATGTTCTTGACTTGTCGCTTCATGCGCAAATTAAACAGACAAAGTCACGTTGATTGTACAACAAAAAGCATTTGGAGACGAAATGGCTTCTGTCGAACACACTGCATTGATGGTATTGATAAAATGAAAAGAACACAACTAAACATGAATAGGCAGTCGCAGAGCACCCAAGTTGCAGGGGTAAGCAATCTCAGGCCATCTACAATAGCGTACAGCCATTGTCAACCAGAATTTCCGCCGCCGTGATGCAGCAGAGGCCATTCTTAGCATTGGCATACCGGAAAACCCCCAACAACGTCCCCATCCTCTGTGTAGATGGGACTCCCACAAATCCCCATCGGAAGTTTGTCTTCGGCTGTGTAGACCCATCTGGTTAAAAGTCAGTTGTGCGCGTACGCATCTTCATTATAGAGGCGTTGGTACGAGGCGGCGTAAAACGAGCCAGAGATGGCTCCTGTTTCGGGGCTGTCCATGAAACAAATGTCTCTTTGTTTTAGGTTCTTCGCACATGCCAGGGATCGAAGCTGGAGGGGCTCTGTTGTGTCGATGCTCTCAAAAGTTGTGTTGTTGTACACTTCCTCGTCTCGAAGCTTAACGAGGGCGATATCGCTGCCCCCGGAAACCTCCATGGAAACATCGCCAATGTGTCGGGCGTTTGGGGTTGGGTGAAAGACCTTGGTGCCACAACTCGTCGGAAACCCAGCAAGGCCGCTGCCATCCACCTTTGACCATCCTTCTCCACAGCCACGCCGCTTGTCGTGCAGCAGTGTGCGCTATCGTGATCGGAGAGAGTCCCAGATGCAAGTCGTAGGCCACGTCGAAGTGACCCATATTCGCTATTATCGGACTGCCCTGGACTTGGGTCTTTGAATTGCCGAGCCTGGTGATCCATCGGGCGTTCCATCTCGTCCTCATAGCAGTACATGCCAACGACGCCTCCTGCTTTCCAGGGAAGCTTCGTTGTGTCGGTACTCTTGCTTTCCAAAACAATGAACAGACTGTTCCCCCCTTTGTACATGACCTCCGTGACGGAGATGCCCTCGTCCCGAAAATAGCAACGCACTGCATCAAAGAGAGGATATCAATCCTGCATGTCCTTTCCCGCAATGTCAGGGGCAGGATCTGAAACCCCACGGGCGCCCATGAAGCCAACCGGCATTACGGTGTCAAAAACTTGATCTGTAAAAAACACCTTGACGCCGGCCACAGTCCTTGGCCATGGTTTTGGTGGGACGTCTTTTAAGCTGATTATCAATATCCCGTCACAAAGAGATAAACCGGAGACTTCTGGAAAGAGGTCAAATAGTGTTTTCCGGTTCTCCTTCATTGCAAGGCTCTGGGATCACGTCGCAGACTAAAGGAGAGAGAAATTTCTTTGCCACTCTGAATTCGTGTCTGCTGCTCTGTCTCATCCCCGTGATTCTTCTCATTGCTAGATGTTTCTGCGCCGGGTGTGATATTCCTTTTTCTTGGAGACAGAAAAGGGGCCACTGTGGTGGGTGTCACCACGGAAGCCATTTCGTTGTTGAGCTTGTGGACAATGTAGTCGTGTTTGGAGAAGTCAGAGACAAGAAGCGAAAGAAAGGAAAAAAAGAGAGAAAGCGAAAATAAGACCCAAAAAACTCTGGTACTTCGCCAAGATCGATACGAAAAGGGGGGACGAAAGTCAAAGGCGGAGAGAAAAGGGAAGAAAGAGAGAAGCAAGAAAAAATAACAACAGACTTTAAGCACGTAGGAGAACAGTGCCACTAAACAGTGTGGCATCAATAGTGACAACGTTGCACAATAGCGTTCGCTATTTCCTCTTTAAACCGAGTGTAGTGGCATGATGGCCAATAGGTGGGCATTGAACTTTTTGCCTTGGGTCAAGGCACAACCCGAAGAACGCAAACACGCTGGCAAAGTGGTAGAATATTCCAATCCTAAGAACACGGAGAATTCAGACACACGTCTTCGCATCTATCTACTCGCCAAGTACTGAGAAGACGCGCTACTTGTTAAACCCGGATCATCGATCGCCTGCCTTGTAGTCCTTGCCGGTGCATACACGCACGTGACCCGGAGCCTTGATGTTAGTGAACTTGGGGCTGGGCTGATGACGAGCATGACGAGTAAGATACTGCGGTCTCTACAGGGAATATATGCATGGCTGGGTCTTGGTTCGGCAACAATATAATGGGTTCTTGTCAAGTTGATCCAGGGTTCGCAGAATAACTACATCAGACCCAGTATAGCAGCAAAGCCAAAAACAATCCAGGCCATAAATAGACCGTCCATGAAAGTGGTACGTCGGGGAGTGATTCACAGACATTATAACTAGTGGATTCAGTGGGACGGTGGGGACATAGAGGAAGAGCTACGCCGGCTGGGATCAGACTTTTTGGCCTCTGTTTAACTTGCCTGCTGGTTACGGGGTTGTGGCCTACCTGCAGCATCTATCCGATTGACACGATTTGTTAGGTGGGGGGGGGGGGGAAGGCCGGCTAAACTGTTGATAACATGAGACTGAATGTCACTCTGAGGAGGAGATGAGAGGATGGGGCAATGGCAGTCAATAACCACCTTGAGCTGTACAAAAATGCCGTCTCTGCCAAGCTTTCTGTCTTGCTTGGCAAGACTCGGGCAGACATGTCCAGTTTGTCACGAGCCCACGTCGTCTGGACATACGAAATCATGTCCGGCTTGACCTGTCTCCTGCTTCTTGCCCTCTCTGGGCAATGTCTGCCCTCGCCAACAGGGGACAAGAGAGCGACCAGCACTGATTCTGCCCTGCCCACCATCCCCATCTCTGTTGACACCAGCATCCCGTACCAGGAGCTCGACGGGCTGGGCTTGTCGGAGGCGTTTCAGCGTGCCGAGGCCGGCCTACGCCGACTGTCTGGTGCAGTGGGCGCGCTTCTCTCGCGATGCCGGGATTCGCGCCAGCATGCTGGGCTTCCTCAACGAGCCCCCATTCCATACCATACCAAATTGATCAATCGTACCTGGCGCTACCTCCTACTATGTTGTCCCGCAAGTTTTGCTCTGCCTTTCCTATTCCATCACAAGACAGAGGCATTCTTCTCGTGCCACGGAAACCCAAAATAAAACGAAACGAAAAGAACTACCCAAAAGTGTGGAAAATCACAGCCCTAGTCCACAACGCCCGGCGGCAAGATGGACACGTAGTCCAGCGGTGCCCGCTCCTGTTTGTCTGGCTGGCCCACAATGGAGAGTACGTCCCCCTGCTGCACAGACACGCCCGGGAAGGTGATGCGCGTGGCCGACTGGCCGTCCAGAAACGCGGAGAAATCATGCGACAGCTTGTCCTGCAGATTGCCCGCCCACCGGCCCACCGATCTGTCGTTGAGGAACAGCTCGTACTGCGCGCAGCCGCCGTCGACGTCGTAGTAGTTCACGGCCAGGTCGTACGTGCCCGACGCCACCGACGCCAGCGTCGTCTTGGCCGTGCCCGCTTTCTCCCGGGACGTCGTCTGGACGGCCCGGCCGGGAGCGGACGCCGCTTCCGGCGGCGTCACCGGGACCACCTCGTAGCCGTCCAGCGCCATGGCCGTGGCGGCCGCGATGCGGTACGGGTGGTGCCCCACGCGGCCCTGGTCGTCCGCGATGCCGCTCAGGTTGTGGTAGAAGCGGCAGACCACGTCCCGCCACACCAGCGCGTGGCCCGCCTGGTAGGCCAGCTTGAAGGCGACGTGCGCCCAGCGCGCGTCGTCGATGCGGCCCCGCAGCTGCTCCCACAGGCGCGGGAACGTCTGCGCGGTCGCGGCGCCCTCGTAGTGGGCGTCGTAGAAGTGCTGGATCACCGTCTTCTGGCCGGGGCCGCGGAGGCGGTGCGTGTAGGGCACGTGGTGGAACCACAGCAGCAGGTCGTCGGGCGTGGTCGCGAGGTGCTCGTACACGCGGGCGACCTCGGGGGGGTACTGGCCCGCGAAGCCCGTGCCGGTCCGGACCGTGCGGTCCATGCCGAGGCCGTGGGCATCGGCCCGCGTCCACTGGCCCCAGCCGTTGCCGTCCTGCGAGGCCGGGTTGGGTCCGTAGTGCCGGTACAGGATGTCGCACAGGGTCTGGATGCCCAGGTTGCCCGAGTAGTTCTCGTAGGCCGGCCACGAGGCCATGAGGAGCGTGGTGATCACACGCAGAACCAGCGCGTCGAGCCCAAACGTGAGCCGGATCCAGTCCTCCAAAATCGCGACGGCCCCGTCGACGGGGTCCCAGGCCAGCCGTCCGTACGCGTATAGGTTCGCCAGGGCGAGGTGGTGGCCCAGCCAGGTCGGGTCGCGGCCCACGTTCACCACGGCCGCATAGCCGGCCTGGGGCGGCCAGCCAAAGCGCTCGCCCGACACAATGTCCCGGATCCGAGACGGCTGGCTGTCGACACGCAGATCAAAGTCCAGAATCTCCTTCCACAGCGGCGCGATGTACACCGCGTGGGACTGCTGGCCCAGGTACTCCTGGGCGACCTGGAACTCGATCGCGGTCGGGGTGCGGCGCAGATGGGCAAACAGCGGCGACGCCGGCTCGCGCACTTGGAAGTCGATGGGGCCGAACTTGATCTGCACGACCACGTTGTCGTCGAACTCCGCGTCCAGGTCCTGGAAGAAGTCGACGGCCGCCTTGGCCCGGTCGTTCTGGGGGTTGGACTCGTCCAGGTGGTGGTCGTACACAAAGGCGCGGTACAGCACCAGACCGTCGCCAGCGCCGTGCGGCTTCAGGGCGCGGGCCAGCACGTTGGCCCCCTCCGCCAGCGTGCGCCCGTAGCTGAGCGGACCCGGCTGGCCCTCCGAGTTGGCCTTGATCAGGTAGCCCAGCATATCCGGCACGTGCTCGTACAGCTGCTTCGTGATGTCCTGCCACCAGCGGACCACGGCCGGGTCCAGCGGGTCGGACGTCGGCAGGCCGCCCAGGGTGCGCGGCGCGTCAAAGTTGAGGGACACCCCCAGACGCACGCCGTAGGGCCGCATGGCATGGGCGATCCGCTGCAGGCCTGCCAGGTTGTGCGGCGCCAGCAGCGTCGGGTTGGCATTGACGTTGTTGGCAAAGATGCCGTTGAGGCCGATGGAGGCCATCAGGCGCGCATACTGGCCGGCGCGCGTCAGGTCGTCCACCACGCGGTCCTCTGCAAAAAAAATGGACGGGCCGCAGTAGCCGCGCTCGATGCTGCCGTCCAGATTGTCCCACTGGTTGACAAAGCGGATGGGCGCGCTGGGGCTGCTGGCATGGACCGTCTTGGTAAGCGTGCCCTGTGCGAGGCGGGACAGGTAGGCAAAGGCGCCATAGAGAGCACCGCGTTCGTTGTGGCCCAGAATGTAGTGTGTCTCGCCCGTCGTGTGGCACCAGAAGCCGTCCGCCTTCAGTGCCGGGATCTCGTCACCAGAAGGAAGAGCGCCTCCAGCTGTCGAGAAGGCGGTTGCCGTGCCCACGACAATGGCCGGTGACGACAATGGAGTCCATTTTGTGCCTTTGGTTGCCGGAACAATCTTGACGGTCTGGTCCAAGATCTTGCGGAAGCCGTCCTGGAGCTCACGAGCGGCTACAATCACTGGGCTTCTCTCGTCATGGCTGAGAGCCACGACAGTGTTGACACGCGGGCTGTTCTCGGCCGTCCTAAGCTCCTTGGGCAGGCGGCCATAGCGCAGCCAGGCGGCCAATCCGTCCTCGCGTGGTAGCATAATGGGTGCGCTGGGGGCGGTTTACTGGGCAGATCGACGAGAATGCTCTCTGGTAGCAAGGAACGAGATAAAACAATGCAGCTGAGAGGGAATGAAACAAAGAGGAGCCACAATCTGGAATACAGAATCGAATCAGACAGCCACGTAAGATGTTTCCTCGGGTCCCAGCTGGGAAAGCAGCAGTCACTTCTGGCAGACCGTGGTACCTTTGAGTGCCCCTTGACCAAAACTTGCCGCGGTCCTCATCTACCGGATGCCCAAGAGATCGGAAGCTGCCCTGGATATTGGAAGGTCACTAGCTTGGTTTCGTGGTTGTGTGTCAGTAGAGAAACGGCCAAGAAAAGCGCAATCATGACCTGACGGGTCCTCCCTATTAGCCTGAATTCAAGGAGCTGTGCAGCTGCTCCCACAAATGACGCCGATGTATCCGTTGATGTATCCCATGACGCGTACAGAGGTGAAGCCAAGTGCGGAGACGAGGTTGGATGCATGGACGGCCCCAAGTTCCAGCAATAATAGACCCCGTGGATTTCCACCAATCAGCCTCTCGATGGTATACGAATGCAACTACACTGCTACTCTGTCTCAGTTACCGCATCCTCGGTCCTGGTGGGAACTCTGCCCACGTCTGCGAGGCTGGCTGGGGGAAAGAGGTGTCCTTATATTGGTCACAATTGACGGGGTTTGGGGGCACTCTGGTAGTTTTGCCAGGCTTTCGCAATGTACATTCTGGGGTGTTTGCAGCTTCCTCCCTACTGCTTCTCAACCCTGAATCCCATTCGCGGGAAGTGCACAACGATTTTCCCCACATCCTCTGTTTCTCTCTCCACTGCCACCTCGTCCACCGTCAGCTTGGCCAGCTTCCCCGTAACTGGCTCTTTCCCATAGTCGTCCGGCGTCACCGTGACAATGTCTCCTGTCTGCAGGTGCAAGGGGTCGTCCTCGTCCACTGCCAGTCCCTCCTGCTCTGGCTCACTTTGCCGGGCCACAGCAATGGCTTCCTGGGCCGTCGTTTCTTTTTCTTCCCGCTTCCCGTGGCCAATGGCGGCCATCCTGGCTTCCCACGCAGGAAGAGAAGGAAACCGCTTGAGCGCCTCTGTCGCTGCCGGTGCGAATGCTTTCGCGGTCCAGATATCCACGTAGGCGTGGATGTCGGCCAAGCTGGGCTGGTCGCCGCCCAGGAAGAACATCTGGTCGGCTACCTGTGCCTCCACCAGAGCCACGTGCGCCCGCAGCTGTGTCAGCATCTGCGCCACGTCCTGGTCAATGGTGTCGATGTCCATGAAGCCCGCAAAGTAGTGCTTCCGGTCGGCCATGAGACCAGGCGGGAACTGCGCCTTGTTCACGGCGATGGCGAGTCCCGAGCTGGCAATATGAAACGGAACATCGCTCCAGACGGCGAGTGCCTGGCAAAGTCCGCGCGCGTGGGCACCCGGATACAACGTCGGGGTGGGCCACCGCCGCTCCAGCTCGGACAGGATCAGGCGCGAATCGCAGTAGATGTCGGCACCGATCTGGAGCACGGGCGTTTTGCGGTAACCCCCGGCCAGGGTGGTGAGAAGCGGTTTGGGCAGTGTGAGCTCGGCTTGGACGGCGCGCCACGGCACATTCTTGATTCCCAAAGCCAGGCGGACCTTCTCGCCAAAAGGCGAGGCGTCGAAACTGTGAAGAATGAGCGACGACATGGTCAGTGCAGGTATATGGTGCTCTTCATGATGCGAGGCAGTGTCGAACGCAGACAGGAGAAGCTGGCAAGTGGTGACAAGGACGAGGAGAAAACAGGACCAATATAGCGATCAAACTATCTGCATCGTGATGTTATGCCCGCGAATTATCTCCAATATCCGTGCCAAGAGTCTCCGTGCCGTGTATGAGGCTTCCGATGGTGTGCAAATATCACAAATGGCAAGGTGAGTGGGCCGACGGAAAGCTTCTAGAATGCCGGAAACGGGGCGACCCCATGCCGTGCTAAGGTGCAACGGTGTACGGGGTAATTTGGCACCCGAGTGGGGAGGAAATCCGGAGTTCACAACCAACCAGAAGTCCAGTTTAGTTGGCCACGATCGCGGAGGTCCCAGGCTGGACAGGCTCATAACGAAACAATAGCCAATTGCTCGATTGATATTTGGTTCAGCAATGCGTAGCTCATAGTCTGTACTAGGCACCGCATAGATCAACTGCAAGACGTACATTTCTCCTTGCTATTCGGAAACTACGTCAATGGGATTCCAATAAAACATGAAGATAAAACACCATGAAAAAAAAAAAAAAAACATCCTTTTTTTTCTTGATACCAATTCAAAAGTCCAAAACAGTGCATTTTTTGTGCAAACGCACTTCTCGTACTTCGCCCATTTGGAGAAGAATGAATTGGTGGTCATGAAATATATACGGGGCCCGGAATTGTTGGGCTGGCCCGGTTTTTCTTTGTTGAGGAGAAGAGCCTGCAACAGCCTACCGGGGCAGGATCTGAAATTTCTCACCGCGACTGCTAGCTAGGCTGCTGTCAAATACGACGGGGAAAAAAACACATGATTGTGAAGTGTTTGTGGCATGTTTTGCTTGCCAAACGTCGGTGTTTCGACGTTCGGATTGGGGTAAATCCCAACAGCCACTCATATGTCATTCAATGAAATCAAGAAGAAGGTGGGTCGACCGAGCCTCGTCGCAGCTGTTGGAATCTGAATAGCATTGGCCGGAACTGGCAGGAAGAAGCCGGCCTGCCCCAGATCCTGAAACAGGCTTGTCCTGGATCGGGTTGGCAGGACACAGCAGTGCCGTGCGCGTCCTCCAGGACAGGCGGCAACTAACTAATACTTGGGGTGGACGTCATCTCTGGCCGGCTCCCAGTGCTGCGTAGGCCGTCACGTTTCTTAATGCCGACCAACTTCTGCCCATGCCGTACTGCTCCTGTGTCTTCTTGCCATGACTCGCGCCGTCCAGCCAGGCTCGTCCCTGTCGCACGTGCACCTGCCCACCGTTTGTATCTCAACAAAGCAGTCTGCTCTTGCAGTCCCAACAAGAATTCAACGTATCCCAATCCGTATGAGACACGGCACCGATATGGATTTTCGATGGCATAGTTAGTGTGCCATCCCGGGTGTTCCAGGAGCTAGCTGGGACAACAGCCTTTGGCCCGTCTTGAATTTAATCCTGGTTTCCTCCACCTCCCAAACCATGCATTCCTGGCCTTCCAGTGTTTTCCTTCGCCAGGTGACATTCTCTGAGAAATCGCCAACCACACCATGGCGACCGTCAATGCAGCAAGCAGCCGGAAGCAGCACATCAGCGAGCAGCCTGTCACGCTGGGCAACTGGTACAAGCACATCCAATGGATCAACACGTCTCTCATCCTGATCGTCCCCATCATGGGCTGCATCGCCGCCATTTGGACACCGGTTCGGCCTACCACGATAGCCTGGGCACTGGTGTATTATGTCTGGACGGGGCTTGGTATCACAGCGGGCTATCACAGACTTTGGTCCCACCGCTGCTATGAAGCGTGGGTATTCTCTTGGCATGCTGCGCCATCGTTTGGCCTTGTTCTTCTTTGTTCTTCGCTAACCGGCTGTCCTTTTCCCCCTCGAAACAGAAGCCTGCCTCTTCAGATCTTCCTTGCCTGTGTCGGCGGCGGAGCCGTGCAAGGCTCGATTCGCTGGTGGAGCAGCAAGCACCGGGCACACCACCGATGGACGGACACGGACAAGGATCCATACAACGTCAACAGGGGCATCTGGTACTCGCACTTTATGTGGATGGTGCTGAAACCGAATCCCAAGAACCGCGGCCGCACAGACATCTCCGACCTCGACGACGACCCGCTGGTCGTCTTCCAGCACAAACACTACGGGGAGTGCATCCTCCTCTTTGGATTCATTTTCCCCATGCTGGTGGCCGGCCTGGGATGGGGCGACTGGAAGGGCGGGCTGGTCTATGCCGGCATTCTTCGCTTTTTGGTTGTGCAACAGGCGACCTTTTGTGTCAACTCGTTGGCGCATTGGCTAGGCGATCAGGTTCGTCATTTCATTTCTTTTTGCTTTTCTTTTCTTTTCTTTTCTTTTCATTCTTTTCTTTTCTTCATTTCTCAGATCGCTCTCAACCACTTCCATATTCTAACTTGTCCAGCCATTTGACGACAGAAACTCTCCGCGCGACCACGTTATCACGGCCTTTGTCACACTTGGCGAGGGCTACCACAACTTCCACCACGAGGTATGCCATCCTCTCCGTAACTGCCACGCGCATTGCCTGATGTCAACTTGTCCAATTAACTCAATCCCTATCAATAGTTCCCCTCCGACTACCGAAATGCAATCGAGTGGTACCAGTACGACCCGACAAAATGGTCGATCTGGGTGTGGAAGCAGTTCCGCCTCGCTTCCAATCTGAAGCAGTTCCGTGCCAACGAGATCGAAAAGGGCCGGGTCCAACAGCTGCAAAAGAAGATCGACAAGGCGCGCTCCAAGCTGGACTGGGGCATCCCGATCGAGCAATTGCCGGTGATCGAGTGGGACGAATTTGTGGCTCAAGCCAAGAGCGGACGATCGCTCACGGCCATTGCGGGCGTGGTGCACGACGTGACCGACTTTATCCACGAGCACCCCGGCGGCAAGGCCCTGATCTCGTCGGCCATTGGCAGAGACGCAACGGCCATGTTCAACGGCGGCGTGTACAATCACTCCAATGCGGCGCACAATTTCCTGTCGACGCTGCGCGTGAGCGTCATCCGCGGTGGCGGCGAGGTGGAGATCTGGAAGCGGGAGAGCTCCATCAAGTCCAGCACAAAGGCCTCGTGAAGCCCCGAGTCTTTTCCTTGCGCACAGATCACGGCACGGGTGACTCTTCGGCAACAAAACAGAGGGCCTGTGGAACAGGCAGTCCCGAAGGAGCCACGTTAATAGAGAGTCTATAGGGAGGGGGAAGGGGAAGGGAAGCGGGGAGCATGCTTTCATACGACGTCAGGCAGCAATCAGCCACCAGAGTGGTATTTTGTGGGTGCTCGCACACACACGCGCGCCCTTTCGGAATCTTCGTTGGGTGAACCAACATTACGCATAATTTCATATATTGGAGACGCCGCTGCTTCGGCTCAGCCTCGCAATTTGCGCCAGAGCCCCAAGTACAGCTAGCAAAAAACTTGCAGCTGCAAGGTTATTTCGTTAATCTAGTTACTTGTTACGAAAGAATGAGACCGAGGATAGAGAACGAAGAAAGATTAAAAAAAAAGACAATTCTAATCATGTCGCATTATGTTTGTGAAGGAAAATCTCCTCTGTCAATTTGGGCCTTTCTGAGAAAGAACCACAGCAGAAGCAAGAAAATGTGTGAAATAGAAAACTAACAAATCCGAACCTGATCATAGGCGCAAGATTGAAGCAAATGGGTAAGGAACTCAAACAGAGAATAATAAAAGGAAAATAAAAGGGGGGGCACTGTGTGCAGACGACAGAAAGTAAAGAAAATGGGGCATAAAGGTTCACTAACGGGGGAAAAGAACCACCAAGGGAAAAAAAAAGTACGGATAGGAGAGACATAAGACGGTTAAAAAAAAGCCTTGTTCAGCCTTGCTGTCTCCTGACTCCAGGGCCCGCGCCACACTGGAGGCTCGCTTACAAGCATAGCTTTCCACTGGTTTGGTCGGTCCGTTTTCCCCTGCAGCAACCAAGGATTAGTGTTGTTTGTTAACCCCTTTCGGCGGTTGGCCTCAAAAGCCAGACCAAGGACTGGTGGACAAAGCCTCCTCTTTATGACTACCGTGCGACAGCAATTTCGGGGTTTCTTTTCTTCTTTTGGGTTGCCGGTGAGGATTATCGTGTTTTTTTATGTGGTTTTTTTTATGGGGGGTTTTTTTTTCTTTCGACTTGATGTTTTTTTCGACTATTTTTTTGGTGGACTTCACTGGGGTCCTTTTTGCTCTTTGTTTGTTTTTGTTTTAACTGAATCGAACAACTCGCCGATATGTTGACGCGTGTTAGCAGTCCATCTGATCGTCTGTCTGTAGTTGCTATGCTTCGTGGTCCGTCCGTCGGACCATCTTGGCGCCCCAGACAGTCTCTGTTTCTTCGACTTCGTAGTAGGAGTCATCCCCGACGGTGGTGACTGAGGCGTAGGCCGTCAGAGAACGGCATTTCCTGGGGCAGAATGTTAATGAAAAGATTTTCGAACAGGAAGACCGGGGTGGACGTACATGTAGCCCTGAATAGTAACGGCACCCCAAACTTCGATGCTGTCTTGGACTTCGAAGTGGCCGTTGACGGTGAGCTTGCCAAAGATCTTGACCTTGCCTCTTGTAAATTGTTAGCAGGAGCTGCATGAGTGTATGAACCCACAAAAAGAAGAACAAGCACTTACGCAGCAAAGGCAAATCCAAAGAGATCAATGTTGCCGAATGACTTGATCCGATCACTGTACGATGTGTTAGTTGGGAAAAAATAGAAAATGCCCGTAGTGATAACCGTGGGTAAGAGAATACAGAGAGAGAGCAGAGAACACGTACTTGCAAGTAAGATTGCCATAGATGTTGATATCGCCATAGGCTTCAATCTTGTCCCGCACGGTAAAGTCACCCTGGAAGGTGATGGAGCCCATGGACTTGACGGAGCCGTCGACCTCCATGGGCCCCGTCAGGCTGAGGCTGCTGTTGGACTTGATACTCCTTTTCTTCTTGACGTGGGGAGAGCCGGACTGGTTGCTGTCGCCACTAGAGTGGCCTTGGTTGTAGTCGACTTCGCCATCGTCAAAGGCAAGGACCATTTCTTCGTACTCGGCCATCGGTGGGTTGTTGGAGCCGTCTGCACTTTCGGCGTCGGCGGGTGAAGTTGGAGCGGGAAGGAGTCGGCGCCGCCCGCCCCTTCCTCGTGGCATATTGGCTAGCTTTTAACTAAAAAAAAAAAAGGAGCCAAGAGATGTGTTCGAACTTTTGTGTGCACAACAGGCAGACAGGCAGCTTCTTGAAGAGTATTTTCTTGAGGCTTGTTGTGGGCGTAGTCGCGATGGGGCTTTGGTATATCGTTGTAACCTCGAATTTAGGCAACCTTCCGGAGCAGGTGACTCCCAACCCGTGTAAGTGCCGTTGATATCACCAAAACGGTAAGACTTGGCAAAAAAACAAAACGTCTTTTGTAAGAAGAAAAAATGGGACTAGCTCGTGGAGGATGTTGAAAAATCTCCAGAGTCTTGAGCAATGAAAAGAGAGACGGAACCGGCAAAGTGCACAAGATGTCGTCAAGGCGGCCAAGAAAGAGTACCCGTGTGTTCGTGTTCAGAGAAGGAAGGGACTCAAGACGAACGAGAAAAGGATAGGTGCTTGTTGACTACGACAAGAGAGGATAGGGCATCGATGCTTTGGGAAGTGAGCTGATATTTATACGCCGTTAAGCGAGAAGGCTGCCAGGCAGAAGGCATACACAACAGAATGGAGAAAGGAACGTGTGCGTGTGAGGGAATAGAAAGAGGGAGAGACTGGATGCAAGAAGAAATGTGAGAACACCGATGTGAAGAAGCGTCATGACCGGTACGAGCATAGCCATGCTCGGTAGGCGACCAATAGGAAGGTCCCGGGCGAGGCTCGAACCAGTGAGCGCTTCTGCCTTCTTGGGTGTGTGTGTGTGTGTGTGTGTGTGTGTGTGTGCCGAAAAAGGACAGGCAGGGAGAGCAGAGTTTGTATGGGTTGTTGCTGGTGATGCCTTATTTGCAAGATGCAACAAGTAGACAAGGAGAAACAAGAAGTCCTGACCAGGTAGGTATGCACAAGATGGAGCCTGGAGGAGTACATCCCGCTTCGGAAGCCAAGTCGGCAGTGCTCCTGAACCCCAGTCTAAGAGGATGGCTCCATCGTGAACCGCCAAAACCCCTTTCCCAAGATGGTTTGCTTCCCGACTGTAAGTGGCCCGGTTGTGCAGGCTGCTAGGATGCAATGGGCGTGTGTCGTGGGGAGGCAAAAAAAAAAAAAAAACAATAATAGACTAATAAACAGAAAGGTAGAAGGACAGAAGGGCATGGAACAGGATGGTCGTGTGATCGGTATGGTTCTCGGTGATGACCAGTTTCTGTTTCAGTCTTTTTATTTTCTGCACCACGGGCTTTCTTCTCATTTTAGGGCTTTGGCATGTTCCAAAAGGGCCCTGTGAGGAACTTGTGAGTAACACATACGGGCTGTAGCAGCCTGATCTCATTACCAGCAGGGAGGTGGTTTCGACGAGGAGTGGAGGCCAGGCTCATCTGACACCTCGGCCAGTCTGTGCCTTCTTACCCGTTTTGAATTTTGTTTTGCTTTTTTTTTCTGCTTCTTAGCCATAATGTACGTGCTTTGCGTGGCATCGATAGCTCGTTTCGGTGGCACTTCTCTCCGTTTTCAGCCTTGGTGATGAGCACAGCCCATATCCCAGTGGTATGAGACGCTCATATGGAGGGGCATAGCAGCGAGAATGAGACAGGCAGGTTGGAGGGAAGTCAAGAACGTGGTGGGTACTGGAATTGTGGGGAGAGCAGATACGTCTCAGCAAATCGAAAGTAAGCAATAGAAGCGAGTGCTGAGTCGAGACACGCCATGTGCATGGATGGGGAGGATGGTTTGCGTTGGCGCCGGCAGGAGAGTTTAGCACGGATGCAGGCCAGCACTGGCTGGCAGTGCATGCATACATGCAAGCTGTCTAGATCTCTGGAGCTCGCACATGTAGCCCAGATAGTGCAAGTGGGAAAACAAAAGAACGGGCCTAGCAGACTAGCAAGTCGAAGAAGAAACGAAATGACCATGAAGAGGGAGAGGGAGAGAGAGGGAGAGAGAGAGAAAGAGAGAGAGAGAGAGAGAGAGGGAGAGAGAGAAGAGAAAGAGTCACAGTCGAGATGTGGAGGAAGACACGAGAAATGGCATCCAAAGGAAGAAAAAAAAAGGAATGGATTTTGGCAGATTCGGATGGCAGCCAATCATCTTATTCGAAAGCTCGTAAATGTATTAAAGAAATAGCAAAATTAATTCAGAAACCCTTTGCTGCCTTGCGCCAGGAAACAGTTGTCGAGCGCCGCTACTGCCCGAAAGGGTCGGCGCAAGGCACGGCCAGGCACCAACTGGGGTGGCAGCGGCGCCGGTTAGTGGCTGATCCACTGGGAGCAAAGCCACAATGGCAGACTGCCACGGTTGCTTTTTGGGTGCTTTAAGGGTGCTTCAAGGGTGCTTTTGGTGCCTTTGGTGGGGGGCGGGGTCCGTTTGGCAGACTGCAGGCAGAACAGCCCCGCTTTTGCTCGGCAATCTCCTTGTGGGCAGTTAGTTACCTGGTCTGCTGGTAATTGTCTTCCCCGTCGTGCCTGCCGTCCTTTTCTAGCTGTTTCTCCCTCTCTTTCTCTTCGTCTCCAATGAATCCATACAGGTGGGGCAAGACTACAAGCTAGTTGCTTGTGATGCAACGACTACAAGAAGCATACGCGCGCGCGCGATGATTCCCAAAAGGGGCAGCCAGGACGCTTCCCCACCCCCCGTGACGAGTGTCCTAACGTGAGGTACCGCATAACTACATAGTCAGCATTTCCCGTGCTGCCTGGGCGCGAGTGACGCATGTGACGAGCCGATTCTGGCCAAACGCCGGACAGAAATGGCAGTGCCTGCCGGGTGCCTGGTATTATCTCCAACGTTGTTATCACACGAGAATGCGACTTCTTGGGCGGGGAGGCTTAGCAATGGTCAGCAATTGGCAGGCGCGTCGTCTGGCCAGAGACACGAATGGGCCGACTACACTTGGGTCTCTGTGTTGTGTTGCATTCTGCTTGCCCCGTTGGGAAAGCCAGAAAAGCCGAGAAGATGAGGCCGCCATACCAAACACAAGAGCCAGACGGAGTAGGGGAGCAAAAGAAGTGACCACAGTCGTCTGGGCTCACCAACAGCCCACGGCGGGCTTGGTTGGGGAAACACACAAAAAAAAAAAACCAAAAACGGCCGTTTCTTGGCGCTGATGATGGCCAGGCACAATGCGCCCAGAGGCATCCGGAGGGCATGGCAGAGAAGGCGCAAGGGAAGCAGAAAAAAGAAATAAAGAAAAGGAAAGGAAAGGAAGAAAAACACCCGTCGCTTTCAGGGCTCTGCTGGGCTACAAGGGACCGCCGTTGGTGGTTGTTGTGAATTGTTTCACGTGTTCGACTGTTTTTGATTCTCGCCAAACTGGAAAACCGGCTGCCTCTGGATTCCGGTTGATAGGGCTCTCGTTTGCTAGAGCCTTGGCGCTCTTTCAGCTCATACACAGCTTCGACCAATCACGGCACAGTATGCGTGCTGTCGATGCAAGACACGGTAAACACCACCAGAGCATGGGTGGTCACTAGCAGGACGCTCAGGAAGGCTGTGGCAGTAGTGCGGCTGACGGGAGGGAGAAGCTCATGGACCAGCGTGCCAGGACATTGGCCAGCCTTTGTCCACGTCGAGCTCCTCGCCCTACGAGGCAGTTTTGCTGGTTCTTCGTATTGTGGACGCGGGCGTGCATTCACATGCTTGCTCGTGGCAGGGCCGTTTCCAAGAGGACGAGGTGCAACAAGGGCCTCCTTTGCCAAGGAGCAGCCGTTGGGTTCGTTTTGTTGGCTTCCGAGTTCTTGTTGCTTGTTCTTGTTGCTTGTTCTTGTTGCTTGTTCTCGTTGCTAGCTCCTATTTCTTAGTTCTTCTGTTTCGTCCCAACTAGCTCTGTTGATGCCTTTGGTATGGCAGGCTATTGCCAACTACGGCTTACTCCAATACAGACTGAGCCACCACCCGGTTGACAAAAGTCCCTTGTGAATTTTTCGTCTTTTGTTTTTTGTCTTTGTCTTTCTTTGTCTTTCGTCTTTGTCTTTCGTCTTCGTCTTTCGTCCTTTTTCTTGTTTGCGCTCTTGTCTTCTTCACATCTCCTTCCTCATACTCCGGATATCAAACCGGTGGCCTCCCTCCCGCGGCAGTGCCCCCTTCTCCATCTGGCCCGCCGGCGTCTTCTTGATCTTATCTACAACCTGAAAGCTGCTCGGTACCTGCACCGCCACCTTGATGTCCTCCTCCGCGCTCTCGCCCAGCGCCGAAGGCACCCCGTATGCCGCCGCCAGTCACCACGTCCGGTTGCGCCAACAGCCCCTCCTCGACCTCGGATGCATTGATCGTTTGCGTCAAAGAGATTTGACTCACACTATCGCGGCGCGACGCATGTAAGTTGCTGCACTTCTCGCCCACTAGTCCCAAACCGGAGGTCCTGGCAAAGCCCATACCGACAGAAACATCCGCCGATGATTAGCTACCGTGTACGGCCACCGGGACCTACATCTCAGTGGTAAGAGTCATGCGTAGTGCATAATGTCATGGTATTTTGCATTTGCTAAATTCAACAAGGACCATGTGTTCATATATACGATCAAGATCCAAAGCCACGCTTCAGACAATCAGCACATCACAGTTCAGCTCGTGCATCACCTGTCGCCAGTCGACCGCTATGCTCCCTGGGTCGACGCCCGAAGCCGCGGCTAGGGCCTCCCGCCGCCGCCAGACCTCCTCGAGTACACGCCGCAAGGCATGGCGGTTGCCCGACCCAAACGTCATGGCACCTTGCAGCCACCGGCGGGCGACGGCGAGGTCTTCGGGGGCGTACGCTTCGGTGGCCGCGATGAACGCCGGCCAGACGGAAAAGTTGCGCAGCAGCCGGGTCTGCGCAGAAAAGTCAGTCACATGGGCAAACGTCTTCTGGACGTGCCACCGCACGGCGTCCGGCGGCGCATGGAGCAGAACCCGGTACAGGTAGACATAGGTGGCGTAGAGGAAGGCCTTCCGCTGCGCGCGCGCCTCGGGCGGGATCTGCGGCGGACGCGGCGGCAGAGGGCCCACTAGGCCCAGTCCGGCCTCGTCCAGCACGTTCATCACGTTGGCTTTGGCGGCGCCTTCGTCTTCGCCTTCGCCTTCACCCGCCTCGATGTCTTCTCCTTCCAGCTCGCACGCTGCGCGGTACGCGTTCAAGCGGGCCAGGACTTCTTGCAGGAGATCGTCGACCGCCCCCGGACCGACCATGCCGCGCCCTCGCTGGCACCGGAAATCCGTGATGCTGGCGATGCACTGCAGAACCACCCGAGGTGCGCCAATCGTGAAGCCAAACTCGGCCGAGAAAAGGATGGGTGCCAGCGCCTGGGGGCAATCCTCGTCCGGGTTCTGAGAAAGGCTCCACGGCTGCATGGTGTGGGCAACTGGCCTTTTGGGGGGGGCCGTCGTCACGCGTCGTCCGTCGTGTGTGCTGATGTCCGACTTCTCGCTGTTCGCAGGCTCCTCGTCCATGGCCGATGTCGCACCAATAATCTTGACGATGACGAGACTTTGCAGCGACAGGCAGGCCATGTCGGCAAACCGCCACGGCGCGGCAGCGCAGTAGCGCTCAAAGACCATCCAGGCACCTCTGAAGTGGCGCCGCCACGTGTGTGGCTCGCCGCTGTAAATCTATATATTGTGTCAGGGAAGGGCGGATGCAACCAGAAGGCTAGGCCTGGCATGGGAATGCATACCTCGGCAAACATGAGGCTCATCACGGCCGCCAGGATTTCCGAAAAGTCGCCCTGGCTATCCGTGATGTGTGGAACCAGTTGCTGGAGAGCTGTGCCATAGATGCGTGTAGCCGCGTTCATCATCTTGGGCTCGCCACCGCGGTCGCCGCCTCGTAAATGCGCCACATTGAAGGCGGCATGGGAAAGAATGGCGCTGTGCAGAGCCTTCTGGAAGGGTGAGCGCTGGTGCAGAGCGGCCGCTGGATACAGCCGCTTCCACGGATTCCAAGGGTGCTCATACGGCACCATCAGGTCGGAAAGATGGCTGACGTAGTGGTGGAAGAGGAAGCGTTCATGGTCCGTGGCATCAGGGAACACCACCATGGCTCTAGGTGCTGCTGGTGATGGGAGTGATGGTGGCGACATAGAGGCCCGACGCCTAGAAACCAGTAGTGTGGATGTTTGCTGGGCGGTCTGGACACTGGGAAACACGCCAAACGGGTTGTGGCCGACAGACAGCCAGAGGGTGGGCGAGGAGCTGTCGGGGTCTTGTTCGTTTTTCCGACCATCACACTGTTCGATCAAGAGATCAGCCAAGTCGGACGGAAGAGTGGCAAACCCTTGCCAAGTTGTGTCTGGTCATGGGTGCCGTTAGCAAAGTCGCTCTTTTTCTCACGAGTAGGAGAAACACACCGGCGAAGGCGGAACTTACCGCATGGCCATAGTCTCCGCCTATCGGATCCGTCGATATTTGGCTGCTTGTCGCCGTCGCCTTCCTGGACCCAGACAAGCTTGGTAGCATATCCGGGGCATGACCTTCCCAAACGTCTGCAGGCTGCGCAGCCCGGCCGGCCCTCATCACACTAACCGGCCGTGTGAGTATATAAGTGTACGATACAGGTAATATGTCCGGCACAGCATACAGTTTCCCGAAGAAACAATTGCAGGATGCTGGTGATAGAAGGGGGGGGGAGCAACAACCGAATGAGACATTTCTCGGGGACAAGGGAAGTCGTGCCACAGACCTTGACCTTTCTTGCTCGGCATCTGGAGCAGCCCTATTTTGGGGGGACGAAGAAAGTTAGCCGCAATCCGCCTCCTGTGCGGACAAGACACGCCAGTGCAATACCGTAAAGACTCGCGTGCGCTGCCGTGCCATCTTCTCTGCCCCAAGGAGAAAGATATAATTCTCAGTGTGGTCGGCCTATCTGGGGCTTGAACCAGCACGACACCAAGCTTCTCGGTTTTTGGTTTGTTTGGGCTGGAGGTGACGCGAGAAGAGAGGAGACACAGGCTCGTTATTCGCTGAAAACTTCCTCCCTTTGCCAAAGCATTAGCGCAAGAGGGTCTGGCCGAGAGTCCTAGCGGACGGGGTCGTATGGATCCTCGCCATAGGATGCCAGTAGCAGCCAAAGCGGTTTAGCTCGTCGGCCGATGACGATGGAGCCCCAGTCTTGGCAATGCCCCGTTGTTCCGGCCGTGTAAGTGGCACGAAGTTTGGCTCCCCGACTAGCAGTTTTGAAAACATAACTATGTCATTTGGATATCTCTTCTTGCCACGACACGCATACTTTCCCGCGATAGAGACCGCTATTTCACAGACGCTCAGTATCTAGGCCGCAACCACAATTGTAGTGATACGATGAAAAGATATCTGCGATTCGGTTCTAGCTCGCCCAATATTCTAGGTGGAAGTGCATGTGTCTTCAAAGCCAGGGCGAGATAATATCGAGAAGTTCATTCTCCTATATAATGTCCGCGTGCAGTTTATCTAGGTAATTCTTGGTCCGAGGTTATAACCTTAGGTTTAGTGTGTCATCCGTCTCCTGATATCTTTGTTATTTGTGGCATCCCTAGACCAGTCTATACACGCCAGCCCCAATATGATTCGACATGAAAGAGTAGCACACAGAGTCGTCACCCCCGGTGGTGGGAACGTCCGATATGCCTTTATATTCCATATCTATACTCTGGATCAAACGGACGACGGATATAGACCCGTTGAGAGAAGGCATGTGATTGTCCCTTTCCCTTGACAATAACATACGGTTGACGTTGTATGGCGTTTCAAACTGAAGAGCCGGCATATTTAAGAAAACAAACGCCTGTCATTGAACTGATTCGAACAGGTATCCTGTGGTGTATACCTTTCTGAAGTCCTCAAAAAATTTCAGGATTGCACCCCGTAAACTGCTTGATGTCTTCCAAAATCCACTGGATGGGCGTGACAAATGTCACATCTCCTCCTGGCTCTTTTGCTGCTCCACCCAGTTTGGCGCAAGCTGTCAGCCTCGTTAGCGACGTGGCATCCTCCGGAACAGCTGGCACGTTGGACTTGTCTGGCATGCTGTCACCCATGCCGGGGTTGCCCAAGGTAATTTTGTTGTTGTTTTGGCCACCGTCTAGGAGGCCTACCACGCGCCCTGTGCAGTCAAAGATGCATGAACCCGAGTCACCCTTGGAATAAAACGTGCTACCCTCGAGTCCTATCACTAGTATATGGCGTGATACAATCGGCTCTCTGCCAGGGTCGTCTTTACATGGCGTTCTCCGGACAGCCTCGATCTGGCTTGTGACTCCGAAGGAGAGTCCGGTCGCTTGGCCACGTTTGGCGACGAGGTGCATGGCGCGGCTGTCTTCATCAAAAGGTGGCTTTGGTGGCATGTTCTCGCTATGCAGGCGGAGAATGTGTCGAGGTCCGGCTCTTCCACTTGCAGCGACCATATGGCGTTCATCTGATTCGCAGAGCGAATCGCGGCCTCGGTGACATGACCGGCCAGATACACCTTGTTTGTCTCCTCTGCAGATGAAGGCGAAGAATTTGGACCAACATGCGTCCCACCAATATCCACCAAGGCCCAGCCTCAGAAATTATCGCGGTTTCCGACTTCGTGCTTTGGCGAGTATGGAACTGGTCCAATAACTCGATCCGATATGTCCCGCATCTCCAAGTTGTCCAATGCCGCTTTCAAATCATCAATATGTGTAGAAAGACATGTGCTCAGGAGACTGTGCAGGTCCTGCCAGAAGGGGTAATCCGGCTTTGAGACGAGTCGCCGTTCTGTTTGCTGAAGCTTAGCGAATGTCTAACCTTGCAATCTGAAGACGGTGCGATACGTCGTTCATACACGAAGGGCCGCCGGACAGTAATCGACGCGGCTTTGTCTCTTTGCTTTGCTCATCGTCGTGGCCACGGCGTATATCCTGGTCGTGCGCGGTGCGGCAGCCAACGGCAACATGACGGCTGGTGAGTCCAAATGTGGTGCTCGGCACGGCCGGCTCTAGATCGACGGACTCAGTGGGCGGCCGTGTGAGACGAATGTGAAGCCCCATCGAGCCAGATTGTGCCTGGGGCTCGCCTGGCCGGGCCTTGTCTTGTTCGGTGCGATACCCGGAGAACGGCAGCAAAGGCATCAGATGGCCATTGATGTCGGCCAAGTCCAAGTCGCGATCCGCACCAGAAGGTATTGCCTGCGAGTAAGTCCAGTTTATGGCGGATTCGAGTTCTGCGATGGCGGCCGATGATGCTCTCGGTTCGAATTGGGTTGTCAAGATCTCCACTTCAACATCTTGAATGTCGTATGCACGCAAAGCAGCTCGGCAGCGCAACGCCGCTGACATGGCCGCCTCGCACGAACAAGCGCTATTGTCTCCCAGTCCGACGAGAAGCACGACCGGATGTTGGCGTATGTCTCTGTCATGTTCATATCCGATGCGGATTGGAAAGAAGTGATCCCAGTCCAAGCAGTCGTCAATACTATTGCTGCTGCGGCTCAGGGCGGCGATGATCCTTGCCCGCAATTCTGGACACCATTTTTGGACAATAGAGTGGTTGCCAATGACATAAATTCTCTTATACACTAAGAAGGTGCCCGCGTATCCATACCACGGCTCGGTGGACGTCCTCGCTACCAACCGTGGCTGGCCAGCTAAGCCTCCAAGTAACCGTCCTCCTCGTCGATTGACGGCTTGGTGAAACCACGCAGTGGATCTGTAGATGCGGTTTCCATGTTCTAAATGGATTCCTTGCTCGTGGTCGTCGGCCTTGTCGGGTCCCAGCTATACCTTTTCTTGGGGAGCGATACAGCTATCTAGAGATCGAGCCCGGTGCTTTAAGTGACAAGACATGGTTGCAGACATGTTTCCCTTTTGGCTGAAATCCAAGGATATGTTGCGTGGGAAAGAAGGAAGCCGCTAGTCAATAAGAGGGGCTTAAACCAGCAAAACAGTGCTTTGAAATAGTACGTAGCCACAGACGCAGGTAGGCAGGATGTTCTTGGGTGCTGCTGCTGCCTAGGATGAGGTTTTAGCGCCAAGTAGTGCCATAATGTCAGTCACGTGTCGCTGTGTTTTTCTTCTGACTAATGGCTTTGACTCGATTGCGCCGAGCAACGACACTTCCAACTGACCACACGGGCAGCACGCAGCATGTCGACGAGCAGTAGCAACCCGCGTCCCTCAGAACGGCCTGTCCTGGCCGATACCGGCCCGGCCAAGCAGCCTGCCCGCGATCTCTGCCTGGCGGGCCGCCTCGCGTCGGTGGTGCCCGTGTCCACCCAGCATGCCGAGGATCTCTACGGCGCTTTGCAGATGCCCCAGGACGCGGTGCTCTTTGACTACCTCTCGGACGAGCCGTGGCAGTCGGTAGACGAAGTGCGAGCAGCCCTCGCCCAGCGGGCAGCCAGTACCAACCCGTGGTTTTATGTGATCCAGACGACCGCCGGACCGCAGCAGCAGGTCCCTTCGTCTGCTGCCGGCCTCTTCGCCCTCATGCGCATGGACCAGCCCAACCGTGTCATCGAGGTCGGCCACGTCCTCTTCACCCGCCGCCTGCAGCGCACCACCGCCGCCACCGAAGCGCTCTATCTGCTGGCGCGCTACGTCTTTGAGACCCTGGGCTACCGCCGCCTGGAGTGGAAGTGCGATGCGGGCAACGCGCCGTCGCGGCGGGCCGCGCTGCGGTACGGGTTCCAGTTCGAGGGCGTGTTCCGGCAGCACATGATTCTGCGCAACGGCCGCAATCGGGACACGGCGTGGTTTGCCATGCTGGACGGGGAGTGGCCGGCCGTGAAGCGCGGCATGGAGGCGTGGCTGGACGCCGGCAATTTTACAGCGGACGGGCAGCAGATCCAGACGCTGGAGGCGCTGCGAAAGCACCTTACTGTAAATTAAACCCGCGGCGACTCATTTTGGGGGGGGTTTCTTCTTTTTTTTTCCTTTTCTTTCTTTTCGCTTTCCTACAGCGCTGCCATTAGCGGATTCTGGTAAGACGGGGCAATGAAGCCTTTTTTTTTTCTTCATATCGATTGTTTGTCATCAGCGATTCCCAGTTGGTAGGGCGTTTATACAAACCAGAAAGGACGGGGAAGCTTTCGTAGATCTAAGAACTCTGTGCATTCTCATGTGCAGGATCCACATCTGTTCCCTCCCCCCCCCAAAGTCTGCCCTCTCTCCTGAACAGCTTCGGCCGTTCCTCGACTGCATCGGCCTCCCGCAGCGGCATCGCGATGCCTCGCCCTCTAAGGCACTCTTGACGGATCTCCGCGTCCACGCATCCATGGAGTGCCCCAGGATAACTTTCCGGGATGGCAGGCATCGTAAATTTACCCTGTCGTCTCCGGGGGGTAGCCAATCCATAACTCTGTCTTTGTCTAATACCAAAACACCAGGTGCCACATCTACGTCTCGGACGTTGCTTTTGGCGGTGATGGGCCCATCCGGCCACTCCCGCTAGTGGTCGAGATCTACGGAAAGCGGATGCTGGTCAACGGTGCGCTGAAGCAGAATCCGAGCGGTAAGACGAAGACGCTGCAGGCTGAAGACGCCGCAGACAGAGGAGGAGCGAGCCGAGGCGCTGCGGGAGTTCTTTGACATCACCCTGCCGAAAGACGAAAAGTCGGCGATTCAAAACAGTTTGAGACTGTAAGGAGGCAGTGGATCAAAGAGAGACGTAAAAATAAAAATAAAAATAAAAACAGACGTCTCAGACAGACACACCATAGACAAGATCAGACTTATACAGATTGAGGGCAGAAGAGCATAAAGACGATCGAGGGTACGTCATAATGGGATTCAAATATGACGGAGGGCAAAGAGCAAGACAGACAAAAAAAACAATGTTGAGCCTAATCGATGGGAGAAGTGTGAAGCCAAGAATCTGGTCTTAAGGGTAATTTCACAAGTGTAAGTATTGTCTCGTTGATTAGTTGCTTTGAGAGGGATCGGTACCCAGACCAGTTTACGGCTTCGATTTGCTATTGTTCAGCTTGAAATGATCGTCTCTTGAAACGCATTTGTCCTTGTACTAAGACAAAGACGGGTGCAGTAGAACAACCAGACTATGATGATGCTTGATGCACTTTCACTCCAGTGCAGAAGGTCCAGCTGGCTTCAGACCAAATATGCCAAAATCGGCCGGATCTCTTTCGGCCTGGGCTTTGTCAACCGCAGAGGCGTCAATGAGATTCAGACTAGCCAGATGTCTGAGATATTCCATAGTCCACTCCTGGCAGCGCTTCGTGTTGATCTGCGAGGATGTATGAGTTAATCAGAGAAAACAAAGTCAATGATCGATGACCCGTTCCGATGAAAAAAGAAATAAAAAAAATAAGCCAAGTTAAAGAAATAAAAAAAATGAAAAAAATAAAAAAGAAAAAAAAGAAAAAAAATGAAAAAAAAATACGTACACCATCCACGGGTGCCCTGATGTTTTGCCCCGATGGGGGCGGAGGAATCTTGGCAGCTTCGTGCTCGAGTCTTGCCCGCGGGATGCTCTCGTTTACGAAATGGTCTGGCTGCGGCTCATACAAATGGCCAGCGTCCACCTGGCCGAGGAAAACAAGCTGCTGGGGCTGTGGCTCGTTGGCATTGCTGCAGTCGTAGTTGCGCTTGATCTCCAGGACGAACCCGGTCATGAGCGGCTCGCCCACCACGTTGATAATGGTGCCCTTGGTCGTCTGGCTGGGGTACGTGTCGCGGATGTTGCTGCGGTCGTCGGTCGCGTTGGGAAAGAAAAGAGCAAAATGGGCACGCTGGTTGGAGGCCGTGCGATACTTGGCGAGATACACGTTGCGAGCAGCCATTTTCAATGGGCAATTCGTTCCTGGATTTACACGGAGAATGGGCGAAAAAGCAAATTGAAAAAAACTCGGGAACAAAATTCCGACGTGCATGCATGAAAAAAATGCTGCTGCCTAATCGTGTGTCTTTGCGGTGCCCCCGGCACCAAACTGCTTAAGACATTCTGCAATCCACTCCCGGCACCGCGTCATCGACAAACTTCATGGACATCCACGCCAATGATAGTATTCCCCATAAGCTTCAAAAGCATCTTCAAAAGGCCGCATCACGCCGTCAGCCCACCCTTCGCTGCGCCATTCGTGCTCGTAGTCAACTGCAATAAGCATTTTACAGTACTCCCAGTACTCGGGGTACCAACCAGCCTGCTCCCAGTCAATGATGCCAATGATGCGCATTGTACCCGGTTCCCCAGATACCATAATGTTTGTCAGGGTTAGATCCCCATGCGTGAAATAAATATTGCCACTGTCGGGGAAGAAATCCCGGTAAATGTTCTTCACGATACCCCCGGGGCCGGGCCGCTGCTTGGTGACTGCGGCTCCAGTAAAATCATTGAAGGCTTCGATGCCCCAGAAAGGGCCTTCTTCATAGTCCCCCTGGAAGAGCCTATCCTGTAAGGGTCCCTTGTTGACAGACCCTATCACACATGATCAGCGTATGCCTTTCCATCGTGTACGACGCACATGAATACACACCTACGAAACGATTCGGCGGGCCACAATCTTGCGTGAGACGTCGCAGCGCCCCAACTATGCTGGCCAGCTGTTCCCGAATTGCCTCTTTATCTGTGGTCGTGCATAATTCCCACGCATCACGGAGAGTTGATCCAGGGACCAGGCTCATATATATGAAATTTTGGTGCCCAGCCTTTCGCCATCCGAAAACTTCAGGTACGGGGACTTCATTGCCGGGAAAAGCCCGTTTGATGGCCCACATCGTCTGTGCTTCTTCCAGACGAACATATTTCGAATTCCCGGCTTTGACAATTAAACCAAGATGTTCGAATCGGACGACCCCGCTTCCTCCACGAAGAATGACCGCACACTTTTGTTTGACCTCGTCTGGAGTTGGCAACGGAACTGGGAACGGCTCTCTGGACTTGAAAAAAGAGGTATCCAGAAAGTTCATCTCTGCCACAGTAGTGTCTGGTAGAGATGCAATGTCGATGCATGGCATGTTTGTACCCTGTATCTCCATTGGTGTAAATACACGGGATACTGAAATAATGATGAGACGTTGGGGAGGAAGAAAACCGATGAGCTGTTAATTACAAGCGGCGATTAGATGCAGCGTTTTCGGCCTCTTGTAGAAATAGCGGTCTGTGCTTTACTTTTCAGCTATTTGGGGTGAGTTCACTACGGTAGTAAGTCACGTGGACCGTGTCTCTGTCTCCAAACGTCTACCCGTTGTGGCGACTGTTTTTGGCCCTTATACCAGACTGTTCTAACATGGGGTCCAGGACTACTGTTAAGTCAAAGAAACCAAACAGTCCCTTTATTCATCGCTCTCCCTCCGGCATGAGGGACCCCAAAGTGGCGTGGTGGTTCAGACGTCCAAGCTATGAATATGTTTCATATCTCTAGGCGCCTTGCGACGGAAACGGCCATAGGTATAATCTTCACAACATGTGTCCCAGTCAACTGAAGATCTTGAAAGGGTTGTTGGCCACTACTGTAGATGGGGGCTACGTGGGCAAGCGTCTTCGGCAAATCTACAAAGGCTCATGACGATGATTTGGGACGTCAACTGTCGCATGAACACCATATATTCTCGCGAGCTAAGCTACAGCATTGTAGTCAAACCAGGGATTCTTTGTCTGTGGCGGGCTTAAAGCGCCTCTACCAGCCCCCCAAAAGGCCAAGCTGTATCAGCACGGATACAAAGAGCGGGCTGGCAAGTGGCCACAAGGCTGCAGATTCAAAGCCCATCACGAAGCCCTGTCTCGAGGGGGAGAAGTGTTAAGTTCGACATGAAACGACACAGTTGGGGTCTATTGCATCGGCCTGTTGTCATGGCATCTGAACCACCGTCACTTCGTTTACTTAAGAATTGACCTCGTCCTTCAACTTTGATCTCAAATTGTGGCAAGTCTTCGAAAATCTATCCTTTAAGTATTGTTTTTGATTCCTTGCCCTTATTGCATTCTCGGTGGGTGCCATTTTGTCTGCCGTTGCTAAAATGTCAGCTCGTAACGTCTATCTCGCCAAGTATCGTCGCACCACCAGCCAGCGCGCCCATTTTGCCATCTTCATTCCGAACATAGCGTACGATCGCGGTGATGTCAGCGAATCTTATCACAGACTATCTACCAAGGGAACTGTCATCCATGTCGTCGGAGAGCCTATTGTGGCTGGCTTTACCCTTGAATTCAGACGGAACTATGAATGTATCCATTCTATTGACCTCAAGCAGCTAATTCTTCTTGGTACCGTGGATTCGAACAACGTGTACGAGCCCAATGCTTCCGACTTTACGAAGGAAACCATCCCTCGGTCCAATCTGGAGCGTGAAGCCGCGAGAGTCCCTCCGCCGCGGGGGGGGCAAAATGTCCGAGCCCCGATTGACGGTGTAAGCTCCATTGCAACTAGACAATAATGTAATATTTCTGTTATTAACATTCCCGTTTCATACAGGTTCAGGCGAAGCGCTGCCAAGAATGGACCATGGAGTATCTCGACCAGCTCGTCCGTTCGAACCTCATTGATCGATCTGCAATCGACATTGCGCAAACCGAAAGAGACCCACCCAACATGGGCATATTCGGTGCCAAAGCCGCCTAGTCAGCGCACTATGGTTAGGCAGGGAGTCCTGACGAGACACGGGCAAACCCCCCCCCACGCAACAATTTAAGGACAAGGCTCCTAGTCATTCCAAAAGTGGGTGTGGGACGCGGCTGTCAAGTGGATGTGTTGGGATGGGGCAAAGTGGGTCTTCAGGCAGTAAGCTCTTTAACAACCATGCTAGCCTTGCGCAGTGCCGTGTTCTGGGACGTGGGTTGTTGTGCGTTTTTGACCGTCTGATCAATCTTGTACGTTTGATAGTCAGTACGGTCTCTTCACGCATTGATAATTAAACTTGTCATCGTTCCATCGCCAATTCCCCGTGAGGCCAAATGGTCTGTTAGAAATCTTTGGCAGGAGGCATGAACGCACACTCGACTTGAACTGAGCATGTGTTGTGATGCCCTGTGATACTGTGAGACAGAACGAGGCAAATGGAAAATTTGAACTACACATATTTCTTCGTAACAAAAGACATCATCCTTCAAGACCGTAATGCATATTTGCCCAGGCCCGATCCAGCCTACCCTATCCTGCCCTGGCCCAACCGGGCGCGAACCTGACCTCGAATCTGTTGTACTTCTGCAAACCAAGGATATCCCGTAAACAAAAGCAAACAGAACAAACCCAAAACAAGAGCAAGAAAGACAAGAAGACTGGAGACAGGAAAAAAAAAGAACATGCCAAAGCCAAAAATCAAAAAACAAAAACAAAAACAAAAGCCAGAACCCCGACCCCGACCTAACCAAAACCCAACCCAAAACCACGACTCTCCCGTAGACACCTAGAAATCCCTCTCCACTTCAAGATTTCGTATTGCCAAAACTAGGAGGATGCAGATGTCCTCCCCCCTTTTTTTTTCTGTTTTTGTTGCCTTTCTTTTTGGCTTTTCATTCTTTCGTACACCCCAGTCGCGCATGTCTGGCTGGTTTTTTACGCTCCAATCAACGCCAGGCCGGCCCCGACAAGGAGCGGCGCTGCCGCCCAGATAGACGCATATGCGGCTGCGCCGATGGCATCCACGCCCTGGATGCCCAGGAAGACCTGGAGAAACACGTTCACGCCCACCACCACAGCCAGCGACACGCTGCGGATCGCCACGGCCGTTTTGTAGCCGTAGGAGCTGCTGCCGTTGCTGCTTCCGGCGCCGCCGGAGCCGGCAAAGATGAACGTCCGGGCGGCAACGCCGCCGACAAAGTTGAGCGACAGCGCTGCGTAGCTCAAGAAAACCGAGACAAAGACCTCGTAGAGAGTGGTGGGGGCGGTGGACGACAGCGGCACGGGGCGCGCGGGCTCGACCGTGGCGATGCCGAGGTAGTGGACGACGAACGTGCTGGGCAGGAAAAAGCGGCAGGCCTGCACAAAGACAAACGCGTACAGGACGCCGGCGAACGTGGCCGAGTAGGTGAAGGAGGCCGGGTCGTTGAGGTAGGGCGGGTCCTGCTCGGAGGAGACGTCCTCGGAGAAGTCCCCCCCCTGCTCCTCCTCCTTGGTAGCAACGGCCGGCGCACCGCCGGCGTACCACTGCCACAGGGCCAGCGGGGCCACGTCGGCGACCAGGTCAATGGCGACGGACACAACGGCAGCCGGTAGCGGGACGTTATAGAAGGAGGCCAGCAGATAGACAATGGGCCCGTAGGAGAGGACGTCGAGGGAGACCAGGTGGGAGAACGAGCCCCACGCGAGGGCCAGCTTGCACAGGCGGATCACCAGCGCGGCTACGGGGGACCACACGCCCGGGAGTTCCATGATGCTCAGGTACGACGCCCACGCAGGCCCCCACGCGGGCAGGTACCTGGCCAGCGCGGGCGCGTTGGCCAGCTCGTCGACGGCGGCGCGTGCGACCATGGACAGCGCCGACGACACGATGGCGGCGACGACGACGACGCGCATGGCATGGTAGGTGTCGACACCGGGCGCAAACGCGCCGGGGAGCGGGAGGCGAGACGAGCTGTGGGTGGGCGAGGACGAAGAAGGCGAGGACGAAAAAAAGGAAGAAGAGGCCCACGACGATGCGGACGGCTGTTCCGCTTGTTCTTCGTCTTCCGTCTTGACCAGCAGCGCCCGTCCACTGTAGTCGGGCTCCTGTGGCTCGTCCTGCGTTTCTTGCGGCTCCTGCGAGCTTGCCGTGTCCAGCAGCTCGTCCTCCTTCTCCTCTTGTTTGATCTTGGCAAACGCGGCATCGGCCGTGGCCTTCTTTTTGGTGGTAGCTCGCTTCCGCTTCACGACGGGCTTGTCGGGCTTTTCCGCCTGTTCGAGGCTGGGCTCCTGGCTGATGGCGGCGGCGGCAGCGGCATCGACATCGTCGCCCTCCTCCTCCTTGGGCACGACGGCCATCTCCTTCTTGGCCCGTGGCTTGCGCGTCCGCTTGACCGTGGTGTCAGTCTTGCTGGCAGTCCCTGAAGTTTTGCGCGTCGACGTAGAAGAGGATTTCGCCCGCGGCGTCTTGGGCGGCGCGATGTCCGCAAACGCGGCGTCGGCCGTAGCACTAGCTGCCGCTGCTGCCGCCTTGGTGGCCTTGGTCGATTTGGCGCGCGGCGGCATGGTTGGCCAAGTTCCGGTGTCTGTTGGTTGCTGTTGCTGCTGCTGCTGCTGTTGTTGTTGTTGTTGTTGTTGTTGTTGTTGTTGTTGTTTGGGGGTTGTGGAGGTAGGTAGTTAGGTCTCGTGTTGTGTGTTTGTTGATGGATTCGCGCACAGAAACACGACTTAACAGCTAATGTGCGCAAGCAGTTTTAGGGCGGCTGAACTAGCAGAGACCGAGCACAGCTCCTGTCGAACGGGTCGAAAGGAACAAAAGCCAATAAGAAAAGAAAAAAAAGAGCTACAAAAACATTTTGCTTATTTTTTTTCTTCCTCTGTCCACACACGAAAAAAAAACAGTCGACTGCCTTTTATTTGCTGGTCTCTCTTTTGTTCCCTCTCTCGTGGTGTGGTGGCCCACCTTTCCCTCTTTAATTTATTAGGACTGTTATGATTTTCAGCGAGGGATCGCCAGCCTATCTGGCGGAGACGCGATCGAAACCCCAAAATACAGGCCACACACAGGCCGGCCACTTCCTCTCTCTCTCCTTACATCAGCACACCACCAGCGGGTCCCGCTGTGTGACGTCGTCACCTTTCATTAGAGCTCGCCCTGCCCACCCCCACTTTTTTCTCTTCGATAGAAAAAACCTTATTCATCGCCATACCACACTTTGTGGCCCACCCACCACTCATTGCCGCCTTCTCGCCATGTACAACGGTGAATCCTGCTGTCTGCAGTAGATGGCCAGGCCATCAACGTTGCCCGCTCCTTCGCCCCCCCCCCCTCGCTGGGCCTGGCAAAAGAAACGCCTGCCTGTTTCCGCCCTGCCATTCCCAATTTTGTCTCCATTCACCAAAGAAGGATCGCTTGCATCATAACTCCCGGCTCCTTCCTATCTCGTCCTCTTGGTTATTGTAAACGCCTTCGCCATGACAATGCGAGCGGGGTGGGGGGCGGCAGGAAGGAGCGATCGACATGCCATCGTTCATACACCTCGTTCTTTCCAAGTCGGCTCATATCTTTGAGCAATTGAACTTTATTCCCTCAGTGTATTAAGTTCTTTCTTCACCCTCTCCCTCTCTTTCTCCCCCATCTTGCTTTGTACTTATTTCATCCCTTCCCTTTCCCCTTCCCCCATCATCCTTCCTCTCTTCTCCCGCTTTCATGCTCTCATATCAACACCTGCACTCTGTCGCTGTCGCCAGCCCCCTTTCCTCTTTCCTACATAACCATCTCTGCAACAACTTGCATGTCCCAAGGTAGGTCGACTGCCTGTCCAACAATAGACTCGATAACTTCGTGGAGGCATCAATTGCTGGTGACCGCATTGCCTTACTTCACGCTGCCACGATTGGGAGCCCTGGGCTCTCGGCATAGCATGACAGTTGTCATCACATCACTCGTACGCATACATACGGTCAAAGCAAGTTGCTTGTCGTAAATTTGAAGATTTTCATTGATGATTTTCTCTGTTTTTTTGTTTGTTGCTCGGTTGCACCACAGCCTACTCGACGCACATAGCCGACCCTCACTTTAACCTCGTGGGTAAGTGGCTCGCCAAACCATCGATACGTCGACAGTCCAGCAAAGTCCACGCCCACTCCTCGGTGCCGAGATGTCCGGAAGGCGGAGTAAAGTGCCTGAGATACAACCAAGCTCCGGGCTTTAGATCCATGGAGCACACAAAAGAAATTAAAAGGAAAGTACATGTCGGGGGGGTTCAACAGCCGTAACGGCAACCCCTGTTCATAATCCAGCTCGTCCGCTTCATTCATTGGGAATTTCTTCTTGGATTTTCAAAAAAGACTGTGAATTTCTCTTTTTTTGTTCTTTTTCTTGTCGGTTTTCATGACGATTTATGGCTGAGAAGGCAGCCCTGAGGATTGGCACCTTGCATTGCAATCGGTCTGCCCCAGTGTCGATCAATCTTCCATGCGTCCGAAAACGCCATCGTCATCGTCATCGCTGCGGGCACGCGAGCGCGTATCGTCATCATCGTCTTCCATCGCACTGTCGCCGCTGTCTTCCATCCTTACGTCTTCCACAAAGCTTGCACGGTGGCGTTCGCCACGGGTGAAGCTTTCTGGAGCGCGCGTTGGGAAGCTGTTGATGAAGCTGGTGTCGTCCAGAGGCGTCGGGGTCTGTCCTAGATATTGCACGGGGACGGGCGGCACAGGTGGCACGTCTTGTGCCACGTTGTGGGCCGAGCCGACGATCGCTGAATGTGTTTCCCCATTGCTGTTGAAGCTGCAGCTAAGGAGCCCAACAGCCGCAGCGAGATCCGAGTCTTCCTGGCCAGTGGCATTCTTTCCCGACGATGACGGACGCAGGTTGTCTTGGCTACCCTGGCGCCCGTGGCCCAGACCTAGTGCTTCGCCCAAGACCGACCTGCTCGTCGAGCCAAATCCACCGGCAACCGTCGGCAGGGCAGACTGGAAGGAACGCGCGACTCCGCTAGCAGCGGCGCCGGTGCTGGCTGCCCGCTGGGCAAAGCTACGAGGCTCCAACGGCGGCGACGAAAGCATGACAGACGGTTCCCGCTTCACGGGAACGTCGATGTTCATGTCGCCTTCCGAATGGGAAGGAGGCGGCGTCGTATCGACCGAGCGGCGGTCATAATTCTGGTCCGAGAAACCCGAGGCGGCTGGGGAAGCTGAGTCCTGCTCGCTTCCAAAGTCCCGGGCCGAGTCCGGAGGCGTGGTGGCGGCGATATCGGTTTCGGCGGTGTGGTTGTTGTTCATGGCCACCAGCACGGAGGCGGCTTCCAACAATTGCACCTGCTGATGCTTCGAAATCAAAAGCTTCGACGTCAAAGACCATTCGGGGGTATGTTCCCATCTGCAAACGAATTCCCAAAGAAATCACACACACAAGTCAACAAAAAAGCTCAGCAAGGTAATGGCAGAAGTCTGGAGGACAGTCGACGGCAACACGACAACGACACCAGCAACAGCCACAGCGTGTAGCGTCATAGCTCCTTTCTTTCACTTCATCGACCGCGTGGCTATCCACACATGATAAATCATCCACATGCGGCCATCACCATGGGTCTTCTGGGGGGGAGGTGTATAAGAAGGGGCAAGGGCGGGGTAAGGAGAGTGGGCACACACAAATGCTTTGTCAAGCAGCTGCTATGCTTGTATCCTTTCCCGCACTTATCGCAGCGGAGCTCATTCCGGTTGATGCTCCTCCGGCCTTCTTTCATGAGCGGTTGCCCATCACTGGCCCGTCGAATGCGGGCAATATCGAAGGCAGAGGCTCCGGACATGGCGTCACCTTGTTGTGCGAGATCGATTTCGCCGTCCGACATGTCGTTCCCATCATCAATGGCGCTGCCGTCTGCCGTCATAAACTTGCCGGTGGGTAAGCTCGCCGGAGGCGATGGAAGAGCGCCACCCCCAACCGAACCGTGGGCTGCCGATACAGCTGCCATGGCAGCCGCCATTGCCGACGTTTGCCGTGGCAGGCTGCCGATGGTGACGGCACCGACCTTGGACGCAGCGTTGCGCCGGATACCTCCGTCTACATCTTGTATCAGGGCTGCCACGGCCGCCACGTTCGGGCCAGGGTTGGTCATGCTCTTCCGCCGGCTGACCCGGTGATTCGCGTTGAGGGCTGCGCCATTGATCGAGTGGGAGGTCGCTCTCGCGTGAGATTGTCGGTTGGTGAGGGGACTGGAAGAGGCATTCGAAGTGGAAAACCCGGCTGCGCTGGCCGTGTTCGGAAGGGAAGGACGATGAGTCAATGACCGTGCCGGTTGCTGCAATTCCTGCGGGCAAAGAGGGAGAAGCTGGTTAGCCACGTTGTCACAGGTGGCGGAGCCACGGACTTGTCTTTCTACTTGTCCGTGGTCGCGATGGAGTCTGGTATTATGGTATTGCGTGATGTTTTGGAATGTAAGGATACATGACTGGTGGTAACTCTGGCTTGTGTGCTCTTTTTTTTTCTGTGTTTAGCAGGGTTGTGAAGCCCAGCCCAGGCATCTCAACAGCTGCCATTCAGAAGCGCCCATAGTTTACGGCCGTTGCTTGGAAATACGACAACAGTACTAACCTTGGATGAAGCCATTGGCTCGAGTCGTTGATAAGGAACCTTGGAAACAAAAGTAGTACGGCTAGCCGGCTCGTAGGACTAGCTCAGACCCTGAATCGCCGAAACGTCGGAATCGTGGGCAACGGGTCGAGCGCGCTCAGAGAGATGGTAGCAAACAAAGCATAAGGAGGAGGAAGGAAGGTGAACGTCCAAAAAAAAAAAGTTGTTCCAAGTAGCCAAACACCCAAGAAAAAAAAAAAAAGGAGAGGGGCGGCTATTGTTGGGTAGCTTTGGCGCGTAGGAGTTCGTCGACTTGTACGTGATGGTAGTGAGTGCGTAGGCGTCCGTATCGTTGAGTCAGAAGTTCGTGACAGTCGTGGGAAGTGGAGGGTAAGGAAGGACAGGAGAAGGGGGGAAGAACTGCGAAGACAAAACAATCAAAATACACCAGAGATAGTCAGAGCAAATGGCAGAAGATGTTTCTTTGAAGGAGTGAAATGTTGGGGAGCGGAGAGATTTCCAAAAAAGAAAGGAACGGGAGACCAAAAAATAATATTATTATAATAGCAAGATTGATTTTCCGTGTTTTTGTGTGTGGATGTGGTTGTGTGTGTCTGGTGGTTATGGCTGAGGCGGTGGTGGTGGTGTGGGCGTGTGTGTCAAAGACATTGGAGGGGGACGAGAACGAGGCAGGAGCGACGGAAGGAGTGAGCGAGGCAGTGTGTGGCTGCTCACCTGGGCTCCCTATGACGACTGGGTGTGAGAAAGCTGAAAGACTGTCGCAGAGTCAGAAGGCGCGACCAGAATAACGACACCAGCCGGTTCACGGGACGAGGGAGGAGGGGGGTGGAGGGGGGGGGGGGGGGGGGGGGGGTGCAGAATCGCGGATGGGGTGAGCCACGGGACCCCGATTTTATTTTGCCTACTCTAAGAGCAATTATTATTCTGTAGCGTTCTGCCAGGCTCTATGGCCTTTGGCCAGCCCCATCCTGCATCAGATAATACAGCCAGACTATTTTACGATCGTTGGCCACGCCGAGGAGCTAAGGCGTGCTCGGAATAGGGCTCTTCGAAACGGAGCAGCCAGGGGTCGTTGTACTGGTAGTATGTAGAGAGGAGCGCAGAAACCAAAAGAAAGCGATACAGAAGGTAAGATGCACACAGGGTCCAGCATAGAGGACACAAAGCGGGCAGGCAGGCACAGTACGAGTACAACTGGTGTGTGTGTGTGTATGTGGCCGGAGCGACGCCGACCATTTGGGAAGGCACCAGGGGGTTCGTATGGCGCGGTTAAGGAAAGCACGACACGAACAAGCCAAGAACGGAGGCATCCAGCAGAGAACAACCAATACACATTCGTGGTGCAATGAGTATTTTTGTTTTGTGTATCTCGCGCGCGATGGCAGTGGCAAAAGAGGGCTTCAAAAGGCGGACAGGGCTGCTCCTGCTGGTCGGGAGCGTTCGTCGGCGTCAAAAAGCAAAAAAAGAAAGGCAGCGCCAAACACAAAAAAAGTACAGCGTCAGTATCTGACCCACCGTAGTTTCCTGATAGGGGTACACGGCCAGTACGACGGTCGACCAGGAAGAGGGGACTTGTCTGCCCGCATCTCGGAGCGTCTACGAGTAGCCCCCATACGATAAAAATAAAATGCGCTCTCCTGGGCCCAGAGAAGACATAAAACACAAGTCTTTGTCAGCGCTTGCCTGTCTGTTACACCCCCCTGGTTCGGCGCACTGTATGGCAGGCAAGAGCCACGGAGGGGGGGTGGGTGTATCCTCGGGTCGACATGGGGCAACGCACGCCACATGAAGAGGGGGGAAGGGTGAAAGAGGGACCAAGCAAGAAGTACATAGTATTGGGAAGGAGCAAGCCAGCCTGCCAGGCGAACTGGTTCTTTCTGTTCTTGAACACTGTATCGCTCTGTGCAGGTTCTTCAAGACAATTATCACGAGATACGGCAGCGTCCGAAAACAAAAATCTGCTCGTCCTACGAGGATTTCTGTCGTTCTGTCGTTGTGTCGCTCTCGCGCGCTTCGGTCCAATACCCCTGTCCTCCCGTTCTTCCCCTCGTCTCCCAAATGACCTGCAGGGCAGAAACAACAAAGCGGCCACTAACCACTTCTAAGGGAAACAGCGCACGCCGTATCAAAATTTGTGGGTTTGTGTCCACATCAAGCCAAAAAGATGGCGGGCTTCTTTGGCAGTGCACTATCAGTTTGGGAGGGCATCGAGCAGAGGATGGCACGACCTGTTCCTGAAAATCGCACTCCGTGGACGGTAGGTAGACTATTTCTGAGGGTGTGGTGCAAGATACAAAGTATATGGTATTCTAAGATACGAGTACACAGCGCCTTCCAGTGCATGGCACCCAAGGTAAGATGCTACTTATTGCCCTATCCACAGCATGATCCCACTCGAGTCTGTCGTGTGCATCGGACACTTCACGGGGGATGGAAGAGATCCCGTTTTGACAGCCCGGGTTCCTGCTTCCTTCCTTCCATCCTTTGAAAAAGGCGCAGCTATTTTACTGGGGAGGATTCAGTGGCATTTTGTGTGTTTCTCCCTAAACTCGCTCAACCAAACCCCAAACACGGCGGCCAAACCACACCCACAGAGGTATTGCGACTTCAATTAGACCAGTCGGCCTATCAGCAGCTGAATCCGGACAAAGTGCCCAGTGCCTTTTATTTTCCCTATTTTATTTTCACAGCACTCGGAGCATGGCATCTGTCCCCACTCCTCCATCTTGCGCCTCGCAATCAAGACCAGACAAGGGGCATGATTTCCTTTGTCCGATGCGATTTGGCAGAAAAGCGTGTCGGTAGCCAGCCAGTAGCCAGTCGGGGCTGCTTCGCGGTATTGCTGTCCTCTCCCCTATGCGTTGTTTATTTCCCCGTTTCGTTGCTTTTTTGTACCGATCTACACTGCAATCTTCGTGGTGTGTGTGTGCTCTACGAGTCTGTGGTATGCACAACACAGAAGCGAGCAAAAAAAACAAAACAAAAAACAAACAAAAACACGGCGCATGAATTGTTTTCTTTTTTGGTGGTTTTTTTTTTTTTTTTGGTCTGTTGTGTCTTAGTTGCCCTTCCTCATTCCTGGTGCTACAAAACTGCCCGTCTGCTGAAGAAAAGACTCGGCATCGGACTGGCCAATCAGCCGCAGAGTCCGAAGCAGGTCACAAGGCAAAAACCTACCCCCACCAGAAAATGAGGGGTGAGCAGCCCAGAGTGACCAAATACAGTCCAGCACGAAGTGGCCACCCGAGAAGTGGCCACACATACGGTGACCTGGCACGACTGACCTAGCACGACTGACCTGGCAGGGTGACTCGGCAGAGTGACCACGCAACAGGAGGAGCACGAGAGGGCGAGTTGACCATACAAAGACGGCCACAACAGAGAACGTGTGCGGTGTAAAAGAAAAAGAGAATGAGAAAGAAAAAAAAAATAAGAAAAAAAAAATGACGAGACAAGACTAGAGCACACGAGAACGCCGGGCAGTCGTGCAATTCACCCATTCATTGCCCACTTTTGCCCATGCCACTTACAGAGCACAATGTCACTGCAATGGCACTGCAACCCTGAAACTGGAACGGATGGAACGACTGGAACGACTGGGACGACTGGGACGATTGGAACGATTGGAACGATTGGAACGACGCGAACAATGAGAGGGGGGGAGGCAAAGCGAGAGAAGCGACGACCAGGGGCGACGGGCATGTTACTCGTACTCGCAACTGGGAAGGCATGTACATGGGAAAAGGACTTACTATGCACAATGCCTGGGTACAGCCGAAGGAGCGCTCTGGAGTGACAATGGAAGAACACAGTCTCCCGCCCCTCCTGCTCCTTTGGGGGACAAGGACTTCGAGGATTACTACTATTAGGACTGAAGAATTACCGGTTGGACAAATCACAGGTTCTCACGGGACTGTGGCCAAGCAGACGGCTCAGGGACGAGAACTTTGTCCAGGACGGTAGCCAGGATGAAGGGGGTGTAGTAGTAGGAAGGTCATGCAGACCCAAAAAGCAACCCGAGAACCAGAATTGGGTACCAGCAAGGAAGACTGAAAAACTGCCGACAGGACGGCGTGTTCATGCCCCCCCAGAAAGAGAAAGACAGAGAGAGCAGCAGCCAGTGAACATGGCATATGCAAACGGCAGACAAAAGGAAAGAATGGGGGGAAGGAAAAAAAAACCAATACAACCCGCGTTCGGGCAGCAGTACACGGTACGCGCGTATCAACGTATTAACGGCAGTCCGATTTCATAACCCCAGCATTTCCTTGTTCTGCAATTTTTTTTTCTGATTCGTATGTCTTGTATCTGTGTGCGGACCACCAATCGAGAGACGATGTCTTCCGGGCTTGCTGTCAGCTAGTTTCATCAGACAGCTGTTTCTAGCTAGAGGGGGTGAGGGAAGTTTAAGCTCCCGCGCGCTCCGTGGTGTTGGCGGAACGCTTTCGGCGAGGAAGTGTTTCCATATTGGGACTGTGCGACTCTAATATATGGTAGGCATTTTTGTTTTCGACACGGAGGAAAGATTGCGCATAACCCGATCTTCGCAAGTATACAGTATATACAGTATGTACAGTGCTGTGGCCCAGTTTTGAAGGGGACACATCACACGAATTCCGCTGCCTGATCCAGGACTACGAGCTCCCTTCTAAGCCACCGCCCGTAATATGAAGATCATAAGAGTTTGGCTGCCAGTGAGCAGAGGCTTGACTAGAGTAATACCGTATACGGTGTAAGAAAAGATGAAGCCAAAAAAGCTGACCTGCTCTTCTGTTATTGAGGGCAAAATCACGAAACACGAGACGCAAAAAACAAAACAAAAAATTAAAGGAAAAAAAAAACCTCACCAACAGGGCCAACAACCGCAAGTAAAGGGGAAAAAATGCAAAGCAAAGCATTGCAACGAAAGCCATTGTGATGGATAGGATAGCGTGTAAGCCCTGTCTATCTTTTAGGGCAGAACCATAAAACGAAGCACTGATATACTGATACACCAATAAACTCATAACACTCATACACTCATACCACTTTCCGGTTTAGTCTTTGGGGTTGTTGTTTAACGTGTCCGAAGTAGGCCACGTACTTTTGCACTTTTGCCCTTGCGTTGGGGATTTTCATTCCGTTCCGTGGAATCTAACCACAAGAAAAATATATTTGACGTTGGGCCCGTCTGGCCCTATGTCTCTGTGGGCCAAAGCTCGTTCCAGAATTCTAGCAAGGTCACCGACTCTTCCCTTTTTTTTTGTGGTTCTTCTGGTTCCTATGCCGTGATTTTTCAGGAGAACGAAACAAAACGAGAGACATTTCCACCTCTCCCTTGAGTCCATGAAATATTGGACGTTGTCATGAATTGAATGAAGGGCGGCTTGGTCGTTTTGTGGGAAATGAAAATGAGGTAAAAAATTGCTGTCCCTTCGTGTTGGAGACGCCATCGGCGCCGCACCTGGAAAAGTAAGACACGACAGACATTCCTGCCCAAAAGAGAAATACTAAATCTGTGTGAGGACGCCTTTTTTTTTTGCTTTCCACTATGGCGCCTCCTTTCTCCGCTTCCTTGCTTCTCTCCTGTCCTCCCTCTCGTACTTCTCGGCCAATTCACCACTCTATTGCCGCCGCGGTCCTGCGAGAACTGCTTCGTATGCACGGTATATATGACTATAGCTTGAGGGTTTTGGTGGCCCGTCCTGTCGTGATCCCAATCTGGCCTGGCCTCTGGCCACAACACGAAGTCCCACTAACACACAGCAGTGAATTGGAGAGGTTTCACCGTAGAAAGCTTCACCGTCAGAGTGCGTTTTACAGAGTACGGTGTGCAGTGGAGGCTCAATATTAGAGGCTTCCAGTAGAGGCTTCCAGTGGGGGCTTAATGGACTACGGGTCCCCTCTTTTTTTTTTTTGGAAGTCCCCTCTCCGACTCCACAGATTGCACAATGCCGTATCAACCCCACCAAGAAAGTAAAGAGCACAAGAGAATCGCGTGGAAGAGCGGGGCTCGCGCTTCTTGCGTCTTCGCAGAGAGAAAGCCAAACAGTTTCTACATACATAGTAGTTAGTATGTGAACATTAGCGTTTGTCACCTGTTTTTTTTAAAATTTATTTCGACTGTTGCGGTAAATACATAGTAGTTATATGCCTGCTGTTTGGAAAGCACGTTGAGGCTCTTTTTGCTCAGCTGTGGTGAAGCAGACTAAAACGGACAGAGCGGGATGAACGCAAGGAAAGAGCGATGGAACACGGGAACACAAGCACGAGCACAAAAGCACAAGAGAACAAGAGAACACACAAAATCGACCACCAGCCGACTTTTCTATATGTCCCTCTCCTTTTGATAATTTTGATTTCACCCGAAAAAAAAATTGTGAGCTCTCCCTGTGCCTTTAGGCTTGCCCCTCCCTTATCCCTCATTCCCCCAGAAACGGTCTTGGCGCCAAAGAGAGGCATTCGATCGTCGGTTCCTCTGTCCAGCGAGTGGCCTGGCGCGCCCAGCAGGTCTTGACACTGTACGCCTTGCTCCAAAACGCTATCCTTTTTCCTCTTGCCAGTACCGAAAAAGAACTTGACACAAAAAGGTACCGGTCAAATAAAAGGAGCCTGTCCCATGCCTTAAAGCACCAAAAAAAAAAAAAATACCACCACATACCTGCATTGCAGTGTGTTGTGGAGCGTGCCGTCCTGGTCTTTTTTCCTGATTTCTCTTTCCGATTGCGGGTTGGCAGCCTTGGGGCGATGACGTTGTTGAGCTGAGGCAGCACAACTATCTTACACTCAGCACATCGAGACTGTCTAGACTTTCATCCCAATAATATACTGTATCTTTTGCGATTTTTTTTTGAGGTTTCCTCCACAGTGTCTCTTTGTCTTCCCTGTACCACCACGATGGCTTTCGCAAACACAGTCGACCTCGGCCGCCTCGTCGGGCGCGGCGGCGCCGGCAACTGGCACATAAAGGCTGATAGCAACAGCAAGGTGCGTTTTTTTCCCCTCTACAAAGATCCCTTCCTTTTACTCCAGCCGCGCGCTGGGCAATCCGCTGACCGACCCACTTTCTCTAGAGTGATCTAGAGTCCCAGAACCAGACAGCCTCCTCGGCCGAGATCTCCGCGGCCCTCGCCCAGGCGCAGGCCCAACAGCCTCCCGCACCATATACGCGCGCCGGCCGCGGCGGTGCCGGCAACGTCTACGATGCCGCATCCGTGGCGGCTGCCGCGCGAGACGACGAGGCGATCCGGCTGAGAGTCGCAATGGGACAGACCACGACGGCACACAAGTCTAGCGGAGGAGGAGGAGGAGGAGGCTCGCCGACCAGCCCGGCGACGACGAAACGGCCTCATGTGTCCGGCCGAGGCGGCGCGGGCAACTGGGCAGCCCACCAGTCGGCTGCGGCGGCCGAAGAGGCGGCCAAGGAGCGCCGCAAGGCAGAGGAGCTGGAGGCACAGGTGCTGCAAGAGGTCGACGCAGAGCTGGCGATGCCCCCGCGGACGTACCACAAGACGGTGCCGGAGAAGGAAGGCCGGGCCGGAGACGTGGCGGAGATGCCGATATAAGAAGACAAGGGGGCGTTACAATTTTGTCGGACGTGTTTTTTTTTTATTTGTTTCTTTTTGTGTATTTTTTTTCCAAAAGATGATTTATTCGAGCTTGTAGATGGCTGTATGTCAGGGAGGCTTTGATGATACCACTATATTTTTCTAAGGTTCTTATCTCTTTGCTCGGAATGTCACGCAGGTGCTCACTCAGGAACGCCTTTTTTCGGTCTTAAAAAAAAAGGTATCAACTTTTCTGTATGGCGGAGGATAGCAAAGAATATGCAAAAGACTTGTATGGTACTGAGAGACGAAGGGGGAAAGAAAACGAGATATGTCCGTCATTAACAACAACAAAAGATACGAGAAATGCATGCCCAAGAAAAACGCCGGTTCCATTCTCTTTCTTTTTTTCCGTTCTTCGACATCCTCCACAGAATAAAATAAAATGTCGTCGAACAACCCGGCAAACAAAGATAAAAAAGGAAGAAAAGCAAAAGAAAGAGAGAAAGGCAGAAGGGGTAGAAAGAAGGGGGTTTTATGTCTTCTATGGCCCTCTCTTGTTCCTCGAATGCTTTCAGTCCATATCCATGTCGTCGTCGCTGCCGGCCACCGTGCCGTTCTTGTGCTTTTGCCGATGCCGACGTACAGACGCAGCCGTACCGTTGATCTTGGTCTTCTGTCCCACCGCCTTCTGCCGGACGGCCTGGTCGTCGTCTTCGTCGTCTTCGTCGTCTTCGTCGTCGTCTTCCAGCTCGCCCTCCAGTTCGGCCAACAACTGGTCGGCCGTGGCCTTCTCCTCGTCCTCGTAGGCCCACTCCGCCTCCTCCTCCTTCTCGCCCAGCGCCTCGGCCAGCATCTTGCGCGCCATGTGCTGCTTCGACCGCTGCGGCATCGGTTGCAGCAGGTGTCCGTGCTGCTCGATGAGCTTGCGCGCCGCCTCCAGCTCGCGCTTCTTGTTGCCGGCCATGCGCTGCTTGTAGAAGACGCGCTCGCGGCGCTTGCGGATCTCGGAGATGCGGTCCATGGCGGCTAGGGTCTTGGTGGCGAGCTCGCGGTTGTAGCGGACGGGGACGTTGCGGCGGGCCGCAAACAGGAGAGTCGAGTCGACAACCATTTCCTTGCCGGCGGCCTTGCGGAAGGCCTTGGTCCACTTGAGCTTCCGGGGGTTGCGCTTCATTTTGAACTGGGAAAGGAGAAAAGAGTTAGCACAGAACGGTAGTCTGGGGCAAGGAAACTACATTCAACCATCACAAAAACTGCTTACATTCTTGTGGCATTTGCTTCGGCAGAAACGAAACACCTTGGCGTCGTTGCGCACAAACATGATGCCCTTGCCCGGGTAGGTGGGCCGGGAGCAGAAGTAGCACGTCTCGATTCTAAGGAAATGGTCAGCATGATATATATATGTATGTCTATTCCCACATGTAGTCCCTACCTCATCTTGCCGGTTGAGACGAGCTCGGTCGTGAATGGGTGGTGTTGTTAGGTGGGTGGTCGTTGTCTAGAAAAGAAAAAAAAGGCGGCGAAGGCCGGTTTTGAAGATCTCCCAGTTTTTTTCCCTGCCGACCATAGAGGGAAAAAAAAAAAAAAAAAACCGAATTGGTGGGGCCTTATCGCGTCTTATCGCCAACTTTATATTATGTGGCTGAAATTCACTGTGGCTGGTGACTTTCCACCGTGCACGGACCATATCAATGGAGAATCCGGCAGAAGAACGGTTTGCATGGGTGGTTTTTTTTCTCTTCGCCTTCCGATAGTGTTCGTCTCTTGTTTGCGACAACGCCCGTAACAACGACGACAACCGTCCAACCCAAGGTTTGCTGACAGCAGAGACTTTCTCCACGAAGAGAGATTCCTCTCCAACATACACACACCATGGCTTCCGCAATGATGATCGGCACCGGCGTGGCCGTCGCTGCCTTCTTGGTAAGCTTTTCCCCTCAACGAACCCGAGAGCTCTCTGCAGCTTGAGGGCTGTCTTTCGGCTTTTGGACTGCTTTGTACAGTCCATTTCTTCGCATACCTGCTTGGTAAACTCATTCTAACTGTTAATTTTAGGGTCGTGCTGGACTGGTTGCATGGCGCCGGTCCCGGGGCGGCGTCGGCGCACTCGGCAAAGCATTCTACAAGGGCGGCTTCGAGCCCCGAATGACCAAGAAGGAGGCATCTCTGATTCTGTCGCTGAACGATCGTGCCGTCACCCGTGACAAGGTCCGCAAGGCCCACCGTACACTGATGCTGCTGAACCACCCCGATCGTGGCGGCAGCCCCTACCTGGCGACCAAGGTCAACGAGGCCAAAGAACTGCTCGAGAAGACGACATCATGACGCTGCTCTACACGACTAGAACAACCATGGCATGACAATCTGTATCACTATCAACAATAAAAAAAGAAGCATACATCACTTCATAGCATTGGCGTTTTGGGTTGGGAAGGACGTTTGCAAACGGTTGTATTTCGGCCTGGGAGATTTGGATAAAAGGAGGTGAATTTCGTGCATCGTGGCATTTATCAACGTCGTTGTGGCCTTGTGGGAGTGGGTTGTCTCCGCGTGGAGCAGCTCCTTCTGGGCAGGATTGTATATCAGATACTCAAAAATCGAACAATCGCTGGGGGGGAGTACATCATCCGGGTGCTCCTCGAACCATTCTCTGCTCAAATCCGTTTGCTACCGTTATCTTCCAGATCCGGGGAATTATCCCAGTGCAAGTCTTTGTCGCTGCACCTTCTGTACCACCTTTCACTTGATAATACCATCACGAGTCGTGAAATTGCTGTCGCGGATAGCCCTCAAAACCAAATTACGCTTCCCGCTTCCACCTCCGGCATCAGCGCAGAGAAAGAAGCTTCATCCCGTGCAGGTGGATTGTCCTTGCCAGGCGGTGTCCCATCCGCTCGTTCTTCGACCGAGCATGCCGACTGTGCACGGAACCGACGGGGAGTGAGCACGCTGTCACTATCATACGGCACGTCACCCCCGCGGTTGCCGCCGTCACTCTCCTCGCCACCCGAATTCCAGCCCTCTTCGAGTGTAGTTGGATCGAACAGATACCTAGTGCTAGTCAACTATACTGTTCATGGCGCGAGGAGTACATTTCCTCTTTTCTTTTGTGAACAACTTACCCCACTTTCTGCCGTTCGTGGTGTCTACGCAAGCTGGCTTGCCGCTTCTCAACAAGTAAGGATATGAACGCCTGCATCGTGTAAACGGCATCGTTGCCCCCGTTGTGCAGGTAGCTGTGGTCGATGTCGAGGTCCCGAAGCACCCATCCAAGGCCGCGCATGTTCGCATTCATGCGATAGTGCTGGTGCAGATGTTGCGTATCGACAATCTCCCAGAATGTATCTCTCTTGTCGATCTTGAATCCGATCTTGCTCACGAGACTGATGTCACTGGCAATATTATGGCCAATGAGAACCACCTTTCGCGGCTCTCCGCTGGCCGTCTTGGGCTGCAGAATGTTCTCCACTGCCTGCAGGATGTCATTTTTGGATACAAACTCAGACTCTCTGTATAATTAGTTAGAACCGTACTTAGCGAAATGTGCGGTGTCTCAGGAGGTGCAACATATGCTCACCCAAAGTTGAAGTTGTTTTCACAGCCCTTAACGTGAACGCGGTTGACCATGTGGGCATGCTCACGAATCCGGAGGTGACGGCCCTGGATCAAGCTGAACCAGTTTTTGCCAGACGGACCCGGAGCAACGCCCGCTGTGTCCCGACTGTCCAAGAGACCAAATCCAATTTCGGTCAGTGTGCTGTGGTTAAATTCGTAGCACTCAATGTCCATCACCACAAACAGAATATCTCCATCGGTTTTGAACGGAGCAGGCTTGTCCAAGTTGAGGGCTCTGGGTACATCTCCTCCATGGGAAGTAACAACTGCGAATCCGTTAGTTCATTGCTAGTTCATAGAGCCGAAAAAAGTTTGGTCAGCGACAGGCAAAAAAGAGCACGTACCGTCGTAAGTTCCACGCAAGCCGAGGTACCGCTGCATGCGTTTGGTCTGCCTGTTCCAGAGCCGGCGGTTGTACAGACGCCTCTTCCGGTTCTTTTCTGACTTCCTCTTCTTGTCCTGGCCCTTTTTATCGTAGCTCAGCAGAAGACTGTCAAATTTCTTCACGTAGGCAGCCCGCACCTGGTGAGTCATATTGGGCAAAGTGTAGATCATGTCCTCAGTTGCCAGCGGCGGCATTTCTACACGGCGAAGTTGGTTAAACTGTTTCCGTGGAATGGGCGCGTGACAGAGGAAGCGAGGCTGCGGGGTGCCATGCTCGCCAAAGGTGACACGGAATCGCTTGGCCAGGTCGCCCTGTGGGATGCCCAGGCTGATGCCGAGGGTGCGGTTGATGCGGTCGAGCAGGTACACGAGCTGTTCGGTGGGGACCACAAGAACGTAGTCCTTCTTGGCTGGTGATGGGTGCCAGACGTAGTAGAATTGCCACGTCTGACACTTCAAGAGCTCGTCGACCTGGAAGTACGGCTCCACACGCTTGCCGTTCTTCACGCCAACAAACCACTTGTGGTACTTTGTAACTATCCGCCAGGGGCAAAACTGTGTAGTTTTGTCCCGACAGCGCTCCCCCATGAATAGACCAGCAAGAGGCTCGTAAGTCGGTTCCATGGCCACAAGCCGCTTGGTGACGACTGGCTCTGCATCTGACACGGTATCAGAGGCCATCGAGGTCCTCCCAGCATCACTATCGGTGTCGGGTTCTGCGCCGCCTTGCCCGCCGGCTTTTTTGCTCAGTCTCTTCCCGGCATGGCCCCGTCGTCTGGTGCGGCGTCCATGCTGCTCGGCAGATTGGCCAGACACCGGCCGAGCCTTCTTACGACTGGTCCGGTGCGGCTCCGCCGCCTGGCTTTCGTGAGCCTGGGCCTGCTGGCGTTTATGCGCTGCCTCAGTAACGACCTCGTCATCGGACTGGTCTTCGGGGTCAAACGGAACGCGGATCATATTCCGTCTGATGGTTGTCCTTGGAGGGGTTGGCTGATAAGTGGGCGCCTGGGGATTCCAGCCAAATTCCTGAGGGGACTGGGACGGTGGCGTCGGCTTCATGCTGCCCTCTGAACCAGCGCCGCGCTCTTCCGGCGTCGGTGATGGTATGGCTGGACTCTGGCGCGAAAGCGACATTTCGTCGTTGTACTCGTCGTCATCCTGGAGACGGCCGCCACCATCGTCGTCGTCTGAATCATCCAGATCATAGACTGCGCGGACGCGGTCATAAAAGGTTGACTGACCAGCCATAACCGCGTTCGTCCGTAACGTCGTGAGTTTTATTGACCTGAAAAGAAGGTCAGAAGAAGTGAAAAGGAGGAACTCTGATTTTCGGGGGTTTACGCCATTGCCTTTTTTGGGGGGTGTCTCTGTACCACACAGTTACGACAGCCTCCTCCCCTCCCTGTTGGCTGGATATAATTCTTGCAGGTAAAATGATGCCAAAATTATTCCGTAGATCGTCTTTTGGGGGTGCGTTGTTTCAGTGGTGAGGTCCGACTTTCTGAAAGGGGCAAATAAATAGCTGCTCAGCTGCCCCGCTTTGGGCAGAGCAACAAAGGGTCTAAAACAGGAAACAACGGAGCGATCAAGAGAGGAAGGAACGACCGGCGACAATCACCGGTGGTGATAAGAAATATATCGTAATACAAAAATAGCATCTGTCCGAATGAAACTTAGCTAGTTGAGCAGATTGTGAGAGAGGGGGGTACGCTTGACCTGCTCATCACCAGAAGCCTGATTATGGTGTTGGTTCCACATATCTGTAACCACAAGGCAGCGAGGCTGAGTTAGGAAGGTTGCTGCCTACAGAAGGCCTGTTTGCAGTGAGTCAGTCATCTTTATCACGAGTGGCTTGATGTTTTCTGTCTCTGCATGATAGAAACCTACGGTACGAGATGCGAGTTAGTGAAAGCATGGCCTGTATTTTACGGCTAAATATTGCCCTAGTCATGCAGCACCGGGAATGAGTAATCTCGCAAAAATGGGCGACGTGAAAAAATTCACAGAAGCCTAGCTAAGAAGAACAAGGGCCTTTTCGTGTTATTTCAGTTAACTCGTCCCTTTCTTTGGATTCCGTTATCAGGTTTCCTTGTTTTTTGGTTTTGTTCTCTTTTGTTCTGTTCCAACCGTAACCCTGCTTTTCAGGTAAAATCGTCCTGAACCTTCTTATTTTTTTTAAATGCACACAAAATAGCAAAGTGTTGTACAAAAGTATGGGTCATCTCGCATCTCGATCCTAAATTTTACTACAATTGCCGCAGAAACTGTGGGCATTGTTAGCGGTGCCAGATAGAGCAGGATAGAAGCATTGTAAGTCACGTACCCTCTGTGCTGCTTCGTCGTCCACGGCAGATTCATCCGACTCGTTCTTCGTGATCAGGCCCAGTCCTGTCATCCGGACGAGCCACCACATATCCAGTCTCGCGCCGTCTCCTTGTTCCGTGACCAGGCTGATCTTCAGATCGGAAATAAAACTGTTATACAGCGCTGGCTCTTCCAGGCCGATAAGCTGGTCCCGCATGACCCGGATGTTCTCCGACGCCCGTGCGTAGTTGACGTCGCCAGTGCTGGTGAAGATGAGCGTCTGCACAATCTGGCCCATCTGTTTGGTGAGATCCTCAATCTGCTTGACATCGACAGCACCGGCCAGTGCCTGTTTGAACTCAGGGATGGCGTTGTCTATCGAGATCTTAACGGTGCCTTCACGTCGCTTGGCAGTCGGCGGCCCCAGCAGGGCGTCAATGTCCAGACCAGAAATCGGTTTGTTGGCGGCGGCGGCAGCTGCGCGGGCAGCTTTGCCCTTGGCCTTTGGCGGGACCTTCTTAACATCGGCCGCCTTGACGAGAGCGGCAATTTGGGTGCGGGCCTGGGTCACCAGGTCGGCTGGTGGGTGGTCGAATCGCGTCACAAAATCGTTGTCATTCTGGACAAAGGGCTCGGTTGGGTTGACGGCGCGGAATGTCAAGGCCTTGTTGACCCGGTAGATTATTGGAGAGTAGTTGTCGGCCAGGTCTGCGTATTCCGCAGGTTCGCTAGAGACATGATCAGTATGGGGCACGGCGCCAAAGCATTTAGTGTATCAGACAACGTACCCATCTTCGTCTGTGCCCAACATGGAAATGTCCATGGCGTCTACGTAGTCGCTCATGGCCTTGTTTAGGTCGTCGCCAGGAAGAAGACGGTGTTTCGTAACGACGGTGCCGGTGGCAGTAACTACTTTGTCCAACGGTGGGAAAGGATAGGTGCGCACATCTTCGGCAAAGGGAAGAGGCACGTCATAGAGGCACACCAGGCTTTCTGTCACGGTTGGTAGGAGAAGCAGCATCTGGGGTTCCTTCATATCCTTGGCTACAAACCGAGCCACAGCGCACGTGTTTGTGTCAGCCATGGCGTGAACAAGAGCAGAGAAAGCAACTTCATCAGCCTCGTTGAATTTTTGTGGGATGATCACACAGCTTTCCCCCATGTTGAGGTACGGCTCGGTCTGAGGGTGTTAGTAGGAAACACGACTACTGTGTTTAAACACGATAGATATGATCAAGGGACCATACATTATCCTTGGTGATGAAGCCGAGAATGGAAAAGCTTTTGGTGGTATCTAGCTGGGTGATGTTGCGGTCCGATTCGTCGATGTAGACAGCTGTCTTGCCGTATTCGTAACCTTTCTGCAAGGATTCAAAGGCGACCTCACGCCGTCCACCAGGCTTGCCTGGGTCATCAATCTTGTAGACGCGTGTGCTCTTCACAGCGGAGAAATCTGTGTTGCCCATCTGCACGTCCATAGACTCATCCAGCGTATGTGTGGACTGCGTGCCATCGCCGGCTTCGCCAACCCTGACCACGACTGTCGTGGCTGCTGGCGGGCGCGCAATCTTTGTGAGAAAGTATCGCTCGACATTGATGGATAATGCACTCTCATAGTTCGTGGGATCGCCCAGAGTAAGGGGTCCGTCGTATGTCTTGTACGGCCGTGTGGCCTTGATGTTTGGTCTCTCCAGCTCGCCAATGGCTTCAGCAATGGTGCCAAAGACGCCGTTGTCACACTTGTCCACAAGGTCGTGCAGAAGCTTCTCGTTCCGTGCCTATAATTCGTCAGAGTCTCTTCCTGTGCAACAGGTGTTTCTCGGAACTGAGCTGTCTACCTTTAATCGCGGCTTGTCCTCCTCCTTGAAGCCATAGTCGGCATCATCAAAATCAACGCCCCTAGATCTGTTAGCGTTTTGCAGCCCACCCATTCCACCCTCGCCTCAATCCACTCACACAATAATGAGTTGAATGCCAAGATCATTCAGCTGGTACGACAGGTCATCGAAGTCGTCGCCGTCAATCGGACCTTGCCCGTCCGTGACCAGCACGATCTTCCGGTTGAACTTGAGCCGTTTCGGTGCCGCCCTGCTGATCATGTCCGTGGCCACAATGATGGCCGACACAGCGTCACCCACAGTCGTCGAGCTCGGTTGGATCTGGATGCGCAGCGAGCGCAGAGCTGTAAGCGTCATGGGGCCAATGTCCTGGAGCAGGCAAATGTTGTCGTAGCCGTCTTCGTCCTGCTGCGCGTTGCGGGTCTCGTCTGTCCGCAGGCCCAGCACGCCGACAGTCCAAGTCTTGCGTGAGGCCGCCACTGTTGAGCAGATCTTATCCCAGACGTAGCGCATGGCCCAGTCCAAGTTCGACTCGGAGCGTCCACCGTGGGTCTCAGCCATGGTGGCGCCGAGGTCGACGATGTAGACGGTGGCTTCCTTGTCGGCCATGGTGGTTTTCTGTGATGTTGGGCGGTTCAATGTGTGTCTTTCTTCGATCCTCCGTGGCTTTGGTGGCCAGAATGAAGAGGAGCTGTGAATCTGGACAGAAACCACAGCTGAACACTGGCAGTGGCCCTTCGAGTGTTGCAATGGGTAAAGCCAGAGTGGGTCTCGTCCATGGGCAGCACAAGGCAACCGCGGGAGGCCTTGCACCCTGTTCGCGTCCCCAGCCACGAAAACACGTGATGGCTCTTCCCCAGGAACCGCCTCTCCCAGGGTGGTCCAAGCTCCCCACAGCGCCCGTCCGCAAAACCTGTCTGCCGACGACCTTCCGGATAGATGAAGCCCATTTGCCCAGGCCACCCCACTGTCGCATCTTGCGTCGCAATCTTCCCCCCAATCTCCGCCAGCCTCTCCTGATTTCTTCTTTCCCTTACTTGTACTGCCGTGTTTGCTCTTTGTCTCTTATCATTCATCTTTTATTTTGTGTCCTGTTTGCTTCTCGTGTTTTTATTGCCATCCGCGGCGTTTGCTTGATCATCTATACTTTCCAAGATGGCTGGTTCAATTTTGCTGTCGCCAGCTCCTTACCATGTGATTTCGTGAGTGTGGCCAGTTTATTCTTTTGGGCGGTAGAGAAAACTAACAGGACGATGTACCATCCAGCTATGGGACGCTGCTAGGCACTACGTTCTTTCATGTGAGATGAGATCCCCCACGTAATTCTGTCCATCGACTTAGATGGCAAGATGATCTAACCGTGCACCAGTCGTTCATCAATGGCTTCGTCCAGATCAAGACCTTGACTCGGCCTCAGTTCGCCGCCGTGCAGTCCAAGCTGTTTCCCATCTACTTCTCTTTGCAGACAGCCATCCCTGTCATCATGGCTCTGACGTTCCCGGGTAAACGTGGCGCACGGTCCGGCCTGTTCGCTGTGCTGGCCCCAGCTCACCGCTGGGGCTTCCTAGCGCCGCTGGTGACCATGTGCTTGACTGGTTTCGTCAACCTGGTGGTGCTGCTGCCAGCCTCGCAGGTGTGCATGGCCGAGAGAAGGGCGCAAGGTAAGTACACTCGAAGCAGCTCCCCGCCCGTGATCACAATGGCCGGTCAGTTGGCACGATACTCATACGCATACACGCACCAGAGCGCAAGGATGGCAAGAAGAGCTTCGACCCGCCGCCGCATTCGCAGGAGATGCTGGCACTCAACAAGAAGTTTGGCAAGCTGCATGGCATCTCGACACTGCTGAACCTGACGACCTTCATTGCGTCCCTCGTCTATGGCGTGTCGCTGTCTGGTCGGCTTGTGGACTAAATGCATGGACACAACAACTTGGAAAGAATTGGCAGGAAATGGTGCCAACAAAGGTGATATCTCTGGTTGTGTTGTGCGGTATTTTAACTATGTGTGATTGTATCTAGTCGCTCTAACCTGTATTTCGGCGCAAACATCTATCTCTAATTTACTATCCAAGGCGAGCCGACGCATGTTTCCACTGTCGCAAGTTCCAATGAAGCTGATACTCCCAGTTCTATGCACACTCTCTGGCTGTGTTCCCTCCGGCTTGCTGCTGTTCTCTGGCAGGTGTATCTGCATCCACCCGTAAGTCTGACCAGCAACCACCATGGTTATGTTTTCTGTGGCTTTGCTGTGGCCCAATAGACAGTCTCGTCAAGTAAGAGCTTATCATGCGACCGGGCCGTTGTTCGGTGAAAGAACGCCCTCTTTGCCAGGTACGCAATGCTCCTTAGGTTCGTTGCTGTTTCGTTTGGCTGTCTTGGGGCTATCGTTCTGCGCGGGCATTTGTTGAGTTGTTTGGTTTTCGTGCAGAATGTTTGTTTTAAAGGTTCATGGCTGCTGCTTGGGTGCTCGGGGGAGCTGCATCTTCTTAATTTCACTCTGCGCCAGACGCAATGACTCTTTGGTCTCTTCCAACTGGCGTCCAGCCTCCACGTCGTCACCGCGCGGTCGGGGCTCCAAGTATTTGGCATTCTTGGCCCAGTGGCCGATCGTCCACTTGCGCGACGGACGAGACAGAGCTTCCATGATGTCGATCTCGCCCTCAGGCTTGGGGTACGTCCGTGACAGGGGGTCGAGGTGCTGCTGCTGCGAGTAACGCTGGGCAGCGGGAGGGCCAGCAACCTGTGCCTGTGCACGTTCGGGGCCAGGCAATGAGGGAGTGCTGCGGCCCGAAGACGCCGCTGATGACGAGGGGGTAGTGTCCATGCTGGTAACGTTGGCAGAAGGCATCGTGATGCAACTGCGTTGTCTGTGATAATTTGAAGTGGAGTGGGACTCCGTAGGCTGTGAGTCCAGTGAAGATGTCGCGAGCAGTCGACAGTAAACTAGGAAGATCTGAGGATATCGATGTTTATTTCTACCGTCGGTTTCGTGTCGATTTCCAAGTTGAAGACTCTAAATTGGTAGAAAAGAGAAGAAAGAATACTGTTGCAGGCGAAGACACAAAAGAAAAATCTACAGAAAGATTTTTTTAATATCATTTTACAAATCCCATATCGCCTCGAGCTTTATTTTCGCGAGTCAACCTCCGTCCGTAAGCCGGTTTTTAGTGGGGATGCCTGAGGGCCGAATTAGAGGCACTAGAGTCCGTATCTATCAGGGACGGACAAGGGTGCCCGTCACAATGATACACGAGGTACACTGGCCGTTCACCGTTTCCTGTGGGCCAAGTGAGAATCGGGGCGAATTAGCAGGCGCCAGAGGCAAGAGCCGCCTCGTGGATGGAGGTGTGGATGCCGCTTAGATATAGATCCATAGTCATAAAAATATGGATCTCAGGGGCGGACTGTGCGTTTTGTTGGCTTGACTGTAGAGCAGAGCCGGAATCTTCGCCCCTGAAGGGGGGGGGGGGAACCAGTGGCGTTCAAAAAACAGTAACACTGTATTACCCTACGGCTCACTATCGAACTAGTCAAACTTGCGTCACTGGCGTTTTTTTTTTTTTCTCGAAAAAAATAGCAGTATGGTATTCGTCTCTGGTTTCGTCTCTGGTTATGCATGTAAAATACCACATTTGCATGAATGCATGATTTCTCCAATGGATTGAAAAAAATTGACAGACAGATAAAAGCTCATCTCCTCTTGGCCCCCGTTTTCTCCTTTTCTAACCCGCTTGTCTTTGCAGCTTTCTCCATCTGACGCTTCGCCAGCTCACTTGTCCGGATCACCTTCGGTGGCGGCGGAGGCGGTGCCTTGTATGCCCAGATGCTCGTCGGCACGAACATGCCTACCTGCTTCTGGTATCCCTTGTAAGCGGCGTACTTGCCCGATGTGATCAGCTCCGTGAGCCACGTAGAGCCCTGGAAGAGCATGACCAGGAATGCGGCGCCCACACCAGCCCACGTATACAGCTCCTTGCTCGCATAGCAGCTCCACTGGTACAGCACAATCCAAATGGCCTGCTCGGCGGCAAAGTTGGGGTGCCGACTGTAGCCCCAGAGGCCCGACGTAACGAAGCCGCGGTCTAGGTCGGCCTGTGTGAACTTCGACGCTGGGACTTGGGCCGTCTTCAGGTACTTCTGCTTGGCAGTCTGGTATTTCCATTGTTGCTGGTCACTGAACCACTCAATGGTTATGAGTGCCAGCTGGGTGCCCGCAAAGACCAGATCGACAGGGGCCAGCTCCTTCTCAATCCTACTGGCCAACATGACGGTGTAGGTGGGCGCGGCCAGCAGAAAGAGCAGAATGCTCTGGATAAATGAAATGAAGGTCAGGTTGAAGACGTGAAAGAGCCAGGCCGGTATCGTCTTACGGACAATCTCCCTGGTATGGGGTCAGGACGAATATTCAGTGAGCATGGGGGGTTCTTAGGAGACTTACCACCGGTAGTCTTCCGAGCCCACGTTGTAACCGCCTTTGCGGGCATAGTTGAAGGTCAAACGGATCTGATGGTCAGCGCACGGCACAGGCATGTAAGTTTGTTGCAGCACTCACACTCCATATGGCGCTGCATAGCAGCACGGTGTCCAACCGGTCACTCGGCAGGCCTGAGAGTCGAGCCCAGAGATCAAAGTGGGCAATGTAGAACGTGGGCAACAAGCTCCAGCAGCGGTCGACCTGGGAGTAGTTGCGGTTGAACTCGGACACCACAAAGAAGACGCTGCCAAGAAATAGGGAAGCAGCAAACCCCGAGACCAGCGGGTTTGTCTTCAGGTACAAGTCGAGCAACGATGTGCTCTGCTCGCCGTTCCAGCTGGCCTGCAGGTGGCCAACGATAGTCTGAGGCAACGCATAGAGCTCGTCCAGGTAGGGTTCGACTGTCTTGGCATAGCTGCCGCAACCCTCGAGCGTTTTGAGAAGAGGAACAGACATGCTGGGCAGGGTATTCTCGGTGCGAATCAACAAAGAATTGGTGTTGTGGGAAATGTGAGGTTGAGTTGAGATTCTGCGATTCGGAAGAATCCTGAACGAGATCCTGGTTTCATCTTGCGGCTTACTGTTTTGTTAAGGTTGGTCTGCAGGGCGTCGGGGTAACTGTGGAGCCGCATTTTGTGCGCTAACGGTGGGAGCACCCTTTGCTCCTTCCCTGGCTGGTGACCCCGCCAAATTGGCCAATACAGGCAGGCGCCCTAAAAATTGTTTCTGTCGACAGTTTAGGGATTCTCGACAGTGTGGATGCATGCCTTTCCGCAATTCCGCTCGTGTAGTGGTTTCCTGCTCAAGGTACGGACCGTTCGACGTGTCATTGTCACTATACAACGCGGGCGACTGATTGTTTGCATGGAAAACCTCAAAAGCGTGCGGCGGTGACGCGTTCTTCAATATCCAGCCCACCGAGGCTGACTGAAAAAACCTGGGCTGCCGGCAGATAGAAAAGGGTTGGCCAGATGAGGCCGTGGAACAGAAGACGACGAGCTTCTCAAGAACCGACTCTGGTAACCTCGCAAGGTGAATCAGGATGACGAAAGTGCTCTGCGTTGCAGAGAAGCCCTCCATCTCCAAAGCCGTGGCTGGCCATCTTTCGGGCGGGCAATATCAGACAGTACGTTCTACTTGGGTTTGGGGATTTTGATTCTTTTCTTCTCCTCCTGTCCTGCCTTTGGTCCTTTTTCTGACTTTCAAAAGCACAACACCCGCTCCCAGTATATCAAGAACTATGTCTTCACGTTCGACTTCGGGCCACCCTGGGGCAGTTGCGAGGTCACGATGACCTGCGTGACGGGCCATCTGAGTACTCTGGAACTCAATTCCGAATACAAGGACTGGAAGTATCCTCCACCTGAGCGGCTCTTTGATGCCCCGGTGCAGATTGCCATTCCCACCGTAAGTGCTGGAGCTGCCATCGGTGCTGCTAGTGCTTCCAGGCAGCCTGCTGACCCTCACAGGACAAAAAAGCCATTGCCGATAACATTGAGCGGCAGGCCAAGTACGCCCGTGCATTGTTCATCTGGACAGATTGTGACCGTGAGGGCGAGCACATTGGCAGCGAGATCCGCGAGGCTGCTCGCAAAGGCAAGCCGAACATTGAGGTCCGGCGGGCACACTTCAGCAACATTGAGAGAGCGTAAGCCAAGCGAGCAAGGACAAGAAGCACCCTCCCAGGCACAGCATGGCATACTGACGCACAACAGACACATTCTCAATGCTGCCCGTAACCTCGTCGGTCTGGACCAGCGGCAGGTTGATGCAGTATCGACGCGTATCGAGCTCGACCTGCGTATCGGCTTTGCTTTCACACGCTTCCTGACCAATAATTTGCGAACCCTCGGCGGGCCGCTTGCAGAACTCATCCTGAGCTACGGTACGTCTTTCTTGTCTTCGTTTCGTTGTCAACTCACAGAGAAAGAAGCCACTGACCTCCAGGCTCTTGCCAATTCCCTACTCTCGGCTTCGTCGTCGACAATTACTTCCGTGTTCGCAATTTTGTTCCAGAGACATTTTGGAGTATATCTGTCAAACACAAGAAAGGCAAGGCCACAGCCTCCTTCAGTTGGCTTCGTGGCCACCTCTTTGACCGCGCCGCTGTCATCATCCTGTACGAGCGGTGCCTAGCCGCCAAGCGTGCCGAGGTGGTCAAGGTCCAAGAAAAACCTACCAAGCGTTGGCGCCCTCTGCCTCTAACCACCGTCACTCTGCAAAGCATGGCGACACGCTTCCTACACATAACGGGTCAAGAGGCCATGACCGCCGCCGAGTCCCTCTACAACAAAGGTTTCATCAGCTACCCACGTACTGAGACCGACCGCTTCGACAAAGGCATGAATTTGCGCGGACTCGTTCAGAAACAAACCCAGGACACTACGCCGCGCTGGGGCGCCTTCGCTCGTGACCTGCTCGACAACAACAAGTTTGTCTGGCCCCGGAGTGGCTCCCATGACGACAAGGCACATCCGCCCATCCACCCGGTCACTTACGCGGCGCCAAGTGTGCTCAATCACGACGAAGGCCGGTTGTACGAGCTGGTTGTGCGGCGATTTCTGGCCTGTTGCGCGGACGATGCCAAAGGCATGGCCACTGATGTCGAGATCACCTACGGCGCGGAACGCTTCAAGGCGCACGGCGTACATGTTCTGGAACGGAATTTCTTGGACGTATACCCTTACGAAAACTGGACCGACACGGCGGAGCTCCCGCCGTTTGCCGTGGGCGAGCGTTTTGAGCCAACAGAGGCACTCATGACACAGGGTAAGACCACCGCACCTGGGTACTTGACCGAAGCGGACCTGATTGCCTTGATGGACGCCAACGGCATTGGCACAGACGCTACCATGGCAGAGCACATCCAAAAGATCCAGGACCGCGAGTACGTGCGGACAATACAGCCCAGCGGAGGAACAACAGCCAGTAACGACGATGACGATGAAGGCGCTGGTGGCGGCCGTGGTGGTCGCGGTGGTCGCGGTGGTCGCGGTGGCCGCGGCGGTCGTGGTGGTAGAGGAGGGCGAGGCGGAGGTAGCAGAGGCGGGACAGGCGGCGGTCAGCGGGTGTTTGTGCCGACGCAGCTAGGTGTCGCCCTCATTGAGGGCTTCGACCGTATGAATTTTGAGACCAGTCTGGGTAAGCCATTTCTACGCAAAGAGATGGAACTACAGATGAAGGCTATCTGTGAGGGGCGCACAACGCGGGCAGCCGTCTTGCAGGAGAACATACGGCAGTACCGTCGCGTATTCGACCAGACGTCTGAGCGACTGGACGTCTTGAAAGCGGTATGTGGACTTCATGTTGTCGCAATCATTCGTGTTGTGGTCAGTGTATTAACTACCGAACCAATCACGCAGTCATGCCGACAGTACATCTTCAACAATGGAGCATCGACTACTTGAAATCGGCACAGTCGCGGCTGGTCGTGGCAGGTTACAACAAACTGAGCATGCTGGTGACTGGGCACACACCACGGGCAACAGGCAACACACAACGGCATTATGTGCAAGGCGAGTGTGTGTCCGCCCCCAGCGTGTGAATGGGATGAGACCACACGATACCACACACACATGAACACCCATACACACACTTACGCACCAAGGCCAATGAAACATGGCATGCCCTGCTGGTTGCAAATTCGTTCTCCACAACTGGCAAGACGACAGGCGACTCAACAGGCAGTTTCACCAGTCCTCGTGGGCCATCTGGCTCCATATACCGGACGAGCCTTTTTTCGGCGGAGAGGGGTGGATGTCACCGCTTTTCTCTTGTTCTCGGAAGCGAGGACGAGAATTGCGTGGGACTGGCCGAGAAGCGGCGCCCTTATCGTGACGGAACAACAACGAGGGGAGTGAATCCCCTCACCCGATACCATTGACGCTCTAAATTGGCCACGATAGCGAGAACGACAACAGCAATTGTTGGGGGGGTCTCCAGTCAACAGCATAGGTAATGAATGGCTCGAGGCAAGGCCGGATTGCACCGACGGGGGCAAATACAACGATATGTCGCAGCTACAGCCCAGAGATACCAGATGCACAAGCCGATACACAAATCACTACACTTGTGCGAGGGCTGCACTTACAAGTCACTGAGGGGTGTGGGAACAGAGAGGGGCACGAAGAGGGGGTTGCGCTTGGGCAGCTGTCGGGCTCCAACGGGCTGCGGCCTGCACGACAGCGCTTTAGGGCGTCTAGGAAGAGCTAAATGGGACATTTGGCTATCCGGGGCCATCTGGGGTGCCTGGGAGCAGTCCTAGAACCCCCGAGATCCATTCAGGGGTGCAAAAAGGCGTCTACTGCAGGCCTTCGGGACGGCGGGTCAGGCGGTTTCTAGGGATTTTTCGTGTGGACGCGCAGCTCGTTCCGAAAGTGCGAAGTGCAGCCGAGGAGGGAGTGAGATAATAGCAGATCTCCTAGACGGGTAGACAAAGGACGGGCGACTTTAAAAGCCCGACGTTAGTGCTGGGTGGCTTCTGACGATCGGTTGGTGCATTTTGGATTTGTGCTGGTCTTTTTCGTTGCCAATGACTAGGGCCTGGACCGCAGATCGCTGGTGAAATCCCCTCATTTCAAGCCGAGGAGGTTATGACCTGCTGCGAGTATTCCGTGCCGGACGGCTGCGTTCGTTGTGTCTCATCGCAGCATCGCAAAACGTGGGTAGACGAGACTGGGTGAAGGGAGGAGGGCGGATGGGGTAGACTGCAGAAAGGGAGCAGATTGTGGGGAGAGGCTTCGGGGTGAACAGTCAATTGGGTGCTTTCTTTGGGGCATGTGGTGGCCCAAGATGGCCTACATTTTGCAGCATGCTGCCCTGGCACTGGCTCTGATCAGCTGTCAGGCGGCGGGCGTGAGCCCGGGTCCAATGGGAAGCAGGTGTCTGTCCAACGTGACTGCTGGGGAAGGCGCCACGGAAAGAGAAGGAACGATGACACGAGTATCCTCCAACGCACACAAAAAATGGGCTCCGCACAAACGAACAAAAGAACAAAAGAACAAAAGAACAAAAGAAGGCAAAAGAAAGCAGAAAACAAGCAAAATACGAGTACAGTGTATCGGACTAGGGTTTGAAAGGACATCAAAGCCCGATTTGTGTCGGTTTCGGCGATTTGCGCCATTTCCATACCTTAACTACCTACTGTGTGCTGGGTGTCTTGCAGATGCTGGATAGCGCTGTAGAATGCGGTCCATGTGGCTGGCAGGTCCGTCGGAGGCTGACTGACTTTGTTGCAGCGCGCCTCAGCGCTTGCGCCGCACTTTCCTGTTTGGTATACTAGGACGTCATCGGCATGACATCACGTCCACAACCGCAGCCGCAACGACAAACATGGCCCGTTGGCAACAACGCTCAGGACAGAGCCGAACAACGTCCAAACGGCCAGCCAGGAGTTCTTCGCGCGGCTTCGATCGCGCCTGCCCCCGTCAGACGATCCACGCGCTCCGATAGCCCTCAACGCGATGCGCTGTTTACGATAGGGACTGATAGACAGATACACAATTTCCAAATGGGCAATCTAGTTGACTTAGTCGGCCCTCTCTAGCCAGCCCTCCATTTCGCCGTGCGACAGACGAGGGATAGCCACCGCAAGGTCGCGCGCATCAGCTGAAACCATTTTAATTCATCCTGATGACCCATTTGCCCAACCACGACAAACAAATGCGCGTCGCAGACGCTCAGTCTCCCTGTCGCCTCCCTGTCTAAATAGCCTGCGGCGGCATACGGGCACCAGCAATGCAGGCTATGGAATCCGAAAGAACAAGCTGTCTGCTTGCGGTGTTTTGGGCAACGCACAGTCAACGCCAGCCAGAGCACACCGTGTCTTATCATAGTGCATCGCTTTGGCACGCAGCGCTGAAGACTGTGAGGATGTAGAAGTACTTCGTGCATGCACTTTAATGGTAGCCCCGTAGGCCAAATGCCATCGATCACATGCGTCAGAACAGCACGCGGAAGGTACCAGTACGTGCTTGCCTGTCCCCACCACACTCCGTGCGCTATTGCCACGCCCCCTATTCTGTGTGGCCACAGGGTCAGTCCTGCCTAGCCTGGCTGCCCTGAGTGCCCCAAATAGAAAGTGCACGCAGCAGCGCCAGGAAAGAGCAGGAAAGCGCGGGCCACCCTGGTCAGTCGCAACTGCAGGTCACTTGCCAGCGCGCGATGCTACCTCCTCATAACCCGTCATACTCGCCCTTCCTCCTTTCTCCCCCTTCCCTCTCCTCTCCCCAAAGCAAACAACAACAACAACACGCAACGCAAACAACCATCGAGAGTCATCTCCTCTCTGTCACAGAAACGCTCATCGCGCCCTCCGGTTCATCTGCCGTCCTGTTCGCCAGATTCCTGTCTTTCGTCAGCCTCCGGCTTTCTTTCTGATCCCCAGTGTCGTCCTGCCGTTATCGCCCGGCTTCGGACTATTGACCATTCTGTGAGTCAAACCCGCCCAGCATCTGCGCGTTCCGCGCCCACAGACCTGATCGCACCCCCCCTTTGCGCTGCCATAATCTGTGCGCAAACACACTGCATCGCATCATCTCTGCATCGTCGGCCGTCCCTGCGTCTTCGTCATTTTTGATTTCGCTCGTGTCGTCTAGGCCCTGCTGCTTTCCGCCAGCCTTTCGTTCTCAGCTTCTTGGCGCATCTGACTAACACGAGCCTCGTCTCCTGTTTCTAGACGTCTTTAGACACCCAACACACACACATTCGCTGGTATAACGGCACAACCCCCCCCTCTCCCTAAACGAACATCGAAAGAAAGTCGATTGCACCGATCGAAAGAATCAGAATCGCGAGTCTTCTTGTCCAACCCCCTGCGTCTACACAAGAACGATATAAACAACTGGCAACCATGGCAGCTGCAATGGAAAGCGATATCCGTGCGACCTCCCCCCGAGACACCTTCACTGGTGTAGCGGCCCGGAGCGTCCCTGTGACTCGAGCCCAGCCTCTCCCCCTTCCGACTCCTCCCAACTCCATCTCGCCGGCCCTGCCGCCCCACGGGCTCAAGGCCCAGCTGCAGAAGGCAGCTTCCAAGCTCGATCCCATCGACTCTGACCTGGATCTGCAGGATGCAGTCGATGAGACCGGCGCCTTCCGTGGCAGCGGCCAGCGTCGGCCAAGCGCGCTCAGCGGCATGTCTGGTATGTCCGGCCTGTCTGATGATGCGCCGGCTCCGGGCCGTACGGGCGGCATTGCTGCGCTGGCTAATGCCGCCGCTGTGAGTGCGGGCATGGGATCTCCGCCTTACGAGTCCGCAGGTTCGATCACGCCAGCATTGCTGGCCAAGTATCACCTGCCGGAGATTCTGCTCAACCACGGTCCGTTGGCCATACGCTATATCATCGGCCATCTGACCGCATCTGTCCCGGGCTTTTCCTTCATACCACCAGCAAAGTCCCGCAGACTGGTCGTCGCGGCATTAGAAGGACGAGGGAATGGAGTCGAAGGCGGTTTGGGTGGACTGGAAGGTGATGTGGAGTTTCAGAAGGTGAGCTGGGGCATATGGAGCGCACGCCGCATCGGTAGCAGCGCACGACCACAAGGGCCGTCGTCTGTAGCGCCGAATGGGCTGTTGGGCATTCCTATTGCCGCCGGAGGAGGCAGTGGTGGGACGGGAGCAGAAGTGGGCAAGGCTGGTATGGCTAGCATGGTCATCCGAACACGCCAGCCCAGCGAGGGGACGACAGGTGGAGGAGCAGGAGCTTTCCATCATCGCGATGACGAGGACGAAGTCATGTACATGATGGAGAACGAGGCGGACAAGATGTCCATGGACGATGACGACGGAGCAGCGTCCTGCTCTGAAGCACCGCTGGACGACGACTCGGACATGATGGACGACGATCCGGAGAATTTGACTGATGACGAAGACTGGGGCGCTGTGGGTGCAGCTGCGCTGCGTACGGCATCTTACTCCAACTCTGCCACCGCAGGCCGGTATGGCAGCTGCAGCTTCGTCACCTCGCGGCCATACGCCTCAGTCAGCAACTTTACTTCGTCGGCCGGCGGCGGAAGGCCGTCGTTTTCTTTCGTACGACCCCCGAGCCAGAGACCGGCAGGACGCGTGACGGGCTTCACACCTTTACGCGGAGCCTCAGACGAACAGGAACGCGAGGCCGTCGAAGCCCTTCTCCGGCTGGGATCTGTATAATAATCCAACTTTGCATTGGGATGGCGTTTTTGTCTTTTTTTTCGTTTCCACAGCAAACAATCCCCTGAGGATATACGACATGGCGGGCGGATTGTTTTTTATTCTTTTCTTCTCTCCATACCCAAGCATTCTTCCTATCACTGCTCCTTTTCACACCTAGAGCGAAATTATCCTCCCACTCTTACCCCCCCTTCCCCTTTTTTATTTAATCGCATGCCTGTTTTCTGTTTGTTTTGGGAGAAACAGCTTCCCGTCGGGTTTTGGTCGCGGGCGGTTACGGGATTTCGGGGAGCATTTATTCATTCGATCATGGGATCTTGTCACCCATCTTGGGGGAACGACAACGACAGCATCAGCGCGGACGGGACAGGCAAGAATGGGCTTGGCTTGGTTTGGTTTAGTCAGGCATTGGACAAGCACGGGAACGAATGGATGGGCGGCGACGATCAACCCCTGGACGGTTGGACCCTTGTGAGACACGCCACTTCTCACAAACGAGCCCTCGCAACGTCTCTCTCTTACAGGGCCACCATGTTTGCTGCGGGCCAGCCGATATACCCATCATGTGGGATCCCTTGGTGCTGTTTTGGCACTGATTCGATCACACGTTGGAGAATCGTGGTCACAACCTCTCTGTTATAACCAACCTCCCTCTCTTTTGGAGCTCTCTCCTATTATTCGGCGACGGAAGCACGCGAAACTCATTACGAGCATGACAACAACATTAACAACAGCAATGTTAATGGTAGACTCCCTGAAAGCAACGATCTCTACGACGAAGCCGAGAGCATGACTATTGTTCTCCTATTCTTTTTCGCGAACTGCTTCTTGTCTCTGGGTCGACTATCAACCACGGCCATTGGAGCCTTGATTTTTTTTCTCCTTAATACGGATCCTGCTCGTTTTAGCAGGAGAGACATTTTCTGATATTCCTACACCATTTTGCATTACACAACACTTCATATTTTGATTTCAGCAGACGTCATTTCACAACACACAACACGCATATACCCCCCAATATCACCATACAAAGCAGGCTGTGGTGACGGAATATCTTCCCATTTCAACAGCTCGGGGAGAATTCGCCTTAGAACACAGTCTCGCAAAGTGGATTACGAAGAGCATATCGACTGGCAGGACTGGCAGGGGCGAGTCTTGGGGAGGAGGGTTTCCTGGGCATTTTATTCAACAACACACACACTCATGTCTGTCCTACGGGAATGTTTGGTTTTTTGACAACACCAGACGGTCTTGTTTCCAGACTTGGCTGAATTTGGAGTTTTACCCTTTAATATCATATGTACCAGAGGGATGGAGGACTGGAGGACTGGAGAGATGATGTGGCGAGTGACGGCTCGCTGGTGACTAAACAAGAAGAGATCTGCCATTGAGGTTCCTCTTCTGGCCGTTCAACGCGCACGGTCAGGTACGGGCATTCGGGCTCTGTCGACGGCGGGATAAGAACCACCTCTCAACTTTTTTTTCTTTTTTTTTTCTTTTTTTTTTCTTTTTTTACTGGGTTTGAACGATAGAATAGGTAGGCTATGGGTTCGATTCGCTCCCATCTTTCTCACTTACAGGCGAAGGCTGTCACACCGCCATTGCTGTCTAGGGTCTTGGATAGTTTACTTTTCTTACGTGATGACAACGAAAACTCGCAGTTCGATCCATCCACGTGTACAGTATGTGTGTGCCTGTGTATGTTGTCTTGTGTGTGTGCCCTATTGCATTCAGTTGGATACATGGCGTGGTGTATGGTTCTGGTGTGTTCAGATAGCGTCTGGGTTTATCGCTTGGGGAAGCCTGAAAGAGCGTGCCGAGAGACTGGGCGTGTTCGGGATCATGGCAGAATCAGTGGACTGGTAGGTGCCCAGAGCAGCGCCGAGAAGCCAAGACAACCAAGACGATCGGCACGGGTCCCAAGTTTCCTGCCAAGCCTGGAAAACGTGTTACTGGACAAATAAGGGCGATGGTGTGTGCGCCCTGTCCACGGTAGTATTGATTTCGTTTTCTTGCTCTTATCAGATATGCGCATAGTACAAATCGGCTAAGTGGGAAGATTTGGATGGGACAGCAACAGAGATGTACACCGATACAGAGTAGGAAGGTGGACGAGGTTACAAAGTAGACGACGTCAGAGAAAGCTGGAGAAGAGGATGAGGCTGTGCAGGCTGTGGTTGGCGAGTTTTGATTGTGCAATTGTGGGTATGGAGACTTGGCAGGCGGCGCACGTGAATTGGGCATGTTAGGTAAGGCGTGTAAGCACGAGGTCGGAGAGGCCAGAATGAATCATTGTGGGGAGCTACGAGTTTGTGTAGAAAAGAATGCAGCGCACGATCAAATATACCGTACTCGTCCACAAACGCTCGGCAGAGAATGCGAGCGGCATACTGGCACCAACAACAACGCCCAGTCTTTCTTGACCCTCGTTCTTCCGCCGGGCTGTTTTGTTTGCATGACAGGTTCTCGGCAAGGCAGGCCTTGTCCTGTCACTTGGTATCATTTGGAGGGTCTTGAGACCTCATAAGGGGCAAGCCAAGACGGAGAAGGGGGGTTGGACGGACAAGACAAGAATGAGGAGACGGTGGGTAAGATCCAACAAAAAAACAACACAGACACGCTGCCGCAGGCAGAGCACGTCAAGGCCATACGGAGATTGCGACAGGGAAGAGAAAAGATGTCTTCCTACAACATAGTTACTCATATTATTGATACTTGCCTATTATGCGGAAGGTACGATGGAGAACATGCACGAGTATCTGATAAGTGTTGGTGGACCAGCGCCAGCAAAGGCCGGCGGGCTTGGAAGACCACAATGAGGCATAGAAGATGAGAAATAAGAAATAAGGCATACTGCGTACACCCCGAAGGGACACGGGACCGTAAGAGATTGGAGTACGGAGGTCGTCCTCGCATTGTCAGAGCTGCTGGAACCAAGGAGCACCGGCAAGAAAGGTTGTCCGCAGAAAGGGACAACACCACTCGTTAGAAACGGGCACAATTCGTCTTGGAAAGTCTCAGTGGAGCAATGCCAAGTCTTGGCGTCTTGATGAAAACGGCTTGGCACGGTCTTGGCATTTCTTGGCACCCATGTTGCTAAGATGGAAAGTACAGAACAAACTGTATGAATTGGCTAGCGCTAAAAGGTCTCTTCTATCTGCAGTACTTGGCTAAGCCGACAACGAGCCACTTGACCAATTAGCGTGCCACATCGAAATCCAAGCCCCGACTTGCCAAGACTTTTTCTGCAGTCGCCAAGACCAAATAACGACACGCCAAGAGGGAGAAAAAGAGAGCATGCCAAGCCAGCCAAGACACCGCCAAGCGTCGCCAAGAAAGGGCCAAGAAAGAAAGAAAGAGGCAGAGAGGCCAGCCTGCCAGCAGCGGCTCAGGCCCAGACCCAGGGCACTATGGGGGCCGACAGTTGGGGGGGGGGTGCGTGTGTGTGGTGTACACCGTAGTGTGTATGAGGATCAGAAGAGAGAGAAACACAGATATCGTCCGGCTTTCTGCGCCCCCCCTGTGTGTGCGGCGAGAGGAATAGAAAAGAATGGCGCCCCTCTCTCTCTCTTTCTCTTCCTTTCTTCTTTTTTGATTATTTTAACTTTGTTTCCGTTTTACCTTGTTCCCCATTCTTCTTCTTCTCTCCATACGCAGAGAACTTGCCCGTTTGTGTGTCTTCTGTTGCGCCTTCCCCAGACGACAGCCGCAAGCGTACCTTCCACCACAAGCGCAGACAGTGTCGCTCCTTCCTCAGTAATAGCACACGCGCCGGCCTCCAGCCAAATACGGAAGACATATCCCTTGGCTGCGGCAGCGATCGATTACAATATATAAGACACGATCTCTCCACATTTGTGTCTTTTCAGGTCTTCTTTCTGTCTTTTATTCCTGGCGACGTCTGTCCTGGAGACCCCTACCAGCAGAGAAACCCTCCCCAAGACAGCCAAGACAGCGCGGGATCCCTTGCGACTGCGCCCAGCTTACACGACAGGGCCCTACGTCGGCTGACAAAACTGCCTCTCTTTGCGCCCGGCTGAGCATACGCACGCCTTTTGCCCTTGCGCAGACGCTTCTCACTGCAGTCACTGCACACACCCACAGCCGTTTCTTTATATTTTTTTTATTTTTATTTTTATTTTTTTGTTCTTGTTCTTGTATTTTTTGCTTCCCTCTCGGGAGTCACCAAAATAACGGAAGAGCTCTCGCCGGCTGCAGCTTCGCTTAGTTTGCTGCAATCCCCCACCAGAGAAGCAGAGCACGTTATCTCTTATCTGCCTCCGAAGTCGTTGGCAGCCTACATCAAGGGTCCCCCACCTCTTCCGCCGCAATGTCGTCCGCGCAAGACAGCTCGGGCCATTCGTCCAGCTCCAACGGCAACACACCCGTGCCGTCGGTCTCGACGACCACGCCGCAGTCGACGTCGTCGAACTCGGGAGCCAACAACAACAGCAGCAACAATAACAACAACAACAACAACAACAACAGCAATAACAACAATAACAATGCCGGCAGCAGCAGCAGCAACCAGGACGACAGCCTGGTCTGTCGCTGGAGCCAATGCAACGAGCGCTTCACCAGCGCCGAGATTCTCTATGTAAGAGGCTTTGTCTGCTTCGTCTTCTCGCTGATGCGCGTGCTGCCCATACTGACCAAGTGTCCAGGACCACATCTGCGAGCGCCACGTCGGCCGCAAGAGCACCAACAACCTCAACCTGACGTGCCAGTGGAATCAGTGCCGCACGACGACGGTCAAGCGCGACCACATCACGTCGCACATCCGCGTGCATGTTCCGCTCAAGCCGCACAAGTGCGACTTCTGCGGCAAGACCTTCAAGCGCCCGCAGGATCTCAAGAAGCACGTCAAGACCCACGCCGACGACTCGGTCCTGACGCCGCGCCAGGATCCCACGGGCGGCCTGGGAGGCGCCTACAGGACACATCCGGGTAAGGGTGAGTTACCAGGGGAATGGGGGCTGCGCGTCCTCCCCCCCTCCAGGCGCGAGGGCCGTCCAGAGCAGCTGCTAACATGCCCAGCGCCCTCCAGCTACTACGACCACAACGGCCAGATCCGCACAAACGCTGCCCCCTTTGGCCAGCCGCACCAGAACGGCTACTTCCAGCAACAGCCGTACGGCAACGGCATCTACTTTCCCCAGGCCCTCAACCCGCGCAGCGACTTCATCGGCCACCACCAACACAGCCACCACCAGCAGCACCAGCATGCGCCCCAGCACCACCACCAGCAGCCGCCGCCGCACCATCTGGCCGGCATCAGCGGAGGATCCGGCGGCGGAGGCGGCGGCGGCGGCGCTTTCGACTCTCGGCGGCGCAACTTTGACGTTCTCAACGACTTCTTTGGCTCTCTGAAGCGCGGCCAGGTCGACCCGGGGTCGTACTCGCAGGTGGGCCGGTCGCTGATGCCGCTGCAGGGCGCTGGCGGCGGCGGAGGTGGTGGTGGCAGCGCGGCGACCGGCGGCAACGGCCCGGATGTCGGCACCGAATTCATGAGCGCGCCGCAGCCGCCGCACATGCTGGCGTCCATCCAGACCAACACCAACCCCATGGCCCAGCACTACTACCTGCCGCCCCTGCCCAGCCTGCGCACCAAGAACGACCTCGAGGACATGGACGTGCTGCTCGAGCAGATGCAGTCCACCATCTACGACAACTCGGGCGTGTCGCCCAGCGGCCAGCAGGCGGCTTACGACATGCGCAGCAGCGGCAGCGCCAACAACAGCAATCCGTCGCCCCTGACCCGTCCCACGCTGGGCAACGACCACTACGCCACCGCCGCCGTCTCTGCCGGCCACATGCCCTCGCCGCTGACCGTGCTGTCGCACTCGTCGCACTCGCAGAGCGGCGGCTCGCCCGCTGTGACGCCGCCCTCGAGCGGTGCCTCGTACACGTCGGGCCACTCGCCCAGCGCGTCCAGCACCGGCATGTCGCCCTCCACGCGCCAGATCTCGGCCACCAGCGCCGGCATTGCCTACCCGCAGCTGCCCACGTCCAACGGCGTGCCCTATCCCGGCTCGGCCACCCCCGCCACGCTCGGCTCCAGCTTCGGCCCCGACGACCGCCCGCACCGCGGCGGTATGCTGCAGAGCGCCAGCCGCCAGGTCTCCAGGGGTACCGAGAGCGAGCCCATGCAGCTCGACCAGCAGCGCCGCGGCAGCGACGTCACTGTGCGCTCGCCCTCGGCGGAGTCGGACGGCAGCGAGCCCGAGTCGTACGACCAGTGGCTCAACAACATGCGCATCATCGAGCAGCTGCGCGACTATGTCAAGACGCGCCTGGCCCGCCAGGAGTACGACGATGTGGTGCGCTCCAACAACGGCAACCGTGAGCTGATGGAGCCTCCCACGTCGGCCCGGCCTCTGCCGCCGCCGTCGCACCTGGCCTCCCTCAAGAAGGACAACCCTCCGGTGCCTTTGTATCCGACTCTGCGTCTGGGCAGCGACTAAGGGGTTGGGCTCAAAATGAAAACTGTTACAAAAAAAATAATACAAAAACATAAAAAGGTCAGAAGAAGATGGAGGAACGAACACTTGGGGAAATTCTTAATGTTGACAAGGATGTTTGGCATTTCATGTATTACGAAAAGGGGTGTGGGATTGTGGGTTTTCCTTTTTCTCCTTTGTTTACCAGTTTGGGAGGCTACATTTCCATCTGTTTGTTTGTCTGCTTTCACGTTGATTTTATGTTTTCATGCCACTCGGATCTAGGTCTCGTCTCATTTGTATATTCCCATCTAACGGCTTTTTCCATCTCTGGTTTTGTTTGATTTTGAGCACCTTCCTCTCCACATCTCGGTGGACGAGCCTTTTTTTATTTTAACGATTCAACGGCGTATTCTGGTATTCACTTCTCTGGCTGCTAGGAGTCACAACGAAGGATTCTCTTTTTCCTTTGAAAAAATGGGATATTCAGGACAATTTGCAACTCCCATGCACTTTCTTTTATTTCTAGATTGGCCGTCTCGAGACATGTAATATAGCCTGCTCCTCCAATTTGGTCATTGAAATTTTCCGTCTCTCCATATTCGCTATGATCATGTGTGGTGCTGTGATTTGTATCCTTCTACTGTCTTCTGTCTTGTTCACGTGTACCAACGGCCAAAATACGCCCCTCTGTTCTTCTCTCCTTTTGTGAAAATCAAACCACGATACGTCAAAACAAGACGGCTCTCGTGGCTGTCTACTCTATCCCAACGTTGTTGCCTCCATGGCAGATGTCGCGCTGTCCACCTTGTTCTTCTTCTCATCCGTTTCCGCTTCTGCTTCTGCTTCTGCTTCTGCTTTTGCTTTTGCTTCCGCCGCAGCCTCTTCCCGGCACCGCCGGCACATGCAGTACCCCCCCAGGCTCCCGCTCGCCCACTCCCGCCGCTCCTGCACCGGAAGCGTCACGTCACAGTAGTGGTTCAGCACCTCGTCGCCCGGCCGCAGCCCCGCTGGCTGGTGCTGCGAGACCACCCGCGTCTCCCGCGCCCACAGCACCATCCGCCCGCCCCAGGCCCATGTCACGTTCGGGTCGCAGTCGTGGTTCGCCAGGCACCACAGCGGGTGCACCGCGGCGCCGTCGGGCCGGCCGTCCCACCGGCTCTTGCGCGCCGAGGCCGTGCCCCGGAACTTGGCATAGCCCGTGTTGAACACCCACGTGTCGTAGGCCGCCCGCTCCGCAAAGACGTCAATGTCCATCTTTTCGAGGATGTGCAGGGGGGTGGCAATGTTGGTGGCAAAGCTGAACGGGAGGGTGCCGCCGAACAGGAGGTCGTCGCCAGGGTCGGCGTCGTCGTCTTCGTCTTCGGGCGGGTCCTCTCCTCGGCCGGCTGCCCCTCCCCCCCGGGGTGCGGGGACAAAATCCCCCCAGATGTACTTGACCGCATCCACCTCCAGCGGATGCACCTCCTGGTGCGCCGCCATGGCCAGCAGCCGCGCCAGCAGCAGCACGTACAGCGCGTCGTCGGCTTCGCGGGCATCCTCCGGGTCCTTGGCGATGGCGTCGACGTCCTTGTCGCAGACGGCCGGGTGGTAGGCGGCCAGGGCCTGGTCGCGGCAAAACGCGTCGCAGAAGACGGTGTCGTCGCAGTCGGGGCAGGCCACCGGCCCTGTCGTGGTGCATGCGTCCTCATCTCCTCCTCCACCACCACCGCCTCCTCCTAACAAATCGGGCAGCTCGCTCCCACAGGCGTCACAGGCCGACTCCTTGTGCCGGTTGTTGGCCGTCAGCAGCGTGTACTCCCGCAGAACCGCCTCGCCGGGGGCGATGGCCTCCTTGGCAAAGATGCCCAGCTGCAGACACGTCGCTTGTTGGATGCCCGCCACAACCTTGGCCTTCTTCTTCTTCTCCTCCGGATCCACCAGCACGGGCAGCTCCGTCGCCCGGACCTCACACTTGGGCGCCACCTGGGCCAGCTGGGCATTCAGAAACGCCAGCGCTTCGGGCGAGCACCGGTTCGGCTCGTGGTCGTTCCAGGGGTAGATCTCGCGTCGGACGAGGCCGCGGTCGGGGAGCTTGGCTGCGATGAGGGAATCCGTGTTCTCGTCGTTCTTGCCGTCGTCGTCATTCTCCTGGACGCCCCGCACCCCCCTCCGCACAGCGGCCTTGCGGATCTGCTGGCGGGCCCGCAACAGCTCGCGGTTGTGCGGCGCCGCGGCCAGACCGCGCGCGCAAAAGCCGTAGGCACTGCGCAGGGAGCCGCACAGGGCCAAGCTGCGGGCGAGGATCTGGAAGCAGCGGACAGACGCCTGGAAGGCCAGTCGGCGAACGGCCAGCCGGCGAACGGCCAGCCGGCGGGCGCCGGCCACCCCCCGCGACGACGCCGGGCCACGATCGTCTTCTTCTGTTTCGTCCTCGCCTTCGGCGGGCTCTGGGTGTAGGTCTGCCACCGCCTGCAGCACCTCGGGCGGACTGTTGTCGTCCGCATACTCGCCCAGCGCCTCGACGGCCTGCTCGTGGTACTCAAAGCTGTCGTCGGACGCCTCGTCGGTCAGCAGCAGTGCGCGGTAGGCGTCACCGGCGGCCAGGTCGGGGTACCCGAGGCGGGCATAGGCCACGGCCCGGCGCAGGTACAAAATGCAGTCATAGGGACTGTCGGCGAGGGCATCGGTCAGCTGCTGGCGACGGGCCAGACGGGATGCCAGACGGGAGCCAGCCTCGCCTGCATCCCCATTGGGGGCTGGGCTGTGGTTGTGGTGGTTGTCTTGGGTCATGAGTAAGAGGGGGCAAAGAAGAGAAAGGAAAGACGACAGGGGGAGGAAGAGAAAAAGGACATATGAAAATAAGAGAAAAAAAAGGAAAAATAAAGCCTCCCCCAAAAAGCCAAGCAATAGGATTTGTATCTACCAGAGGGTATTGCTGGTTTTTTTTTTCTGCAATAGAATTGTACTTTGATGCCGATCGATGTTTGTGTGTCGAGGCAAACTCGAAGTAAAAAAAAGGCATGGGCAGAATAAAACCGGCAGAAAAAAATTTAACCTTCTTTAGCTGCATCTTTTCGCCCCTCCTTTCAACGGCTTTTGCATCGAACTCAAGATATCCCTTGTTCAGGGTTCTTTTCTAATTCACAGCTCTTCTTCTGCTTTCTTCGCTATTCTGGGGACTATTTTCTTGTTTCGTTTGTTTGTTTTCTCTTTGAAAATAAAATAAAAAGCTCGGTTTTTTTTTTTTTTTTTTTTTTTTTAATTACAAAGTAGTTCTATATAATTTTTTCCCACAAATTTTTTTTCGTGCTTGTCATCTCTTTTCGCTAGCATTGTTTTGTTTTGTTTGCACAGGATGACCATACAAATGACCACATCCTAGCGAATATTCCACAGTATTCTGAAATTCTGTTTGGAATGTCGGGCTACGCCGGTTGCCCCGTGATTCGGACAGGCCAAAGTTGCGAAACAAAATCTAGTCTTTGTCCAAGACACATTCTCTGTTAGGCTGATTAGTTTGCTTTCTAACAATCCGCTGTTCTACGCCGGAAACCCGGCCAAACCAGTACTACACGTAGTGTCGTACGACCTCAAAGACTGTAAAACGTCACCTCTTGGATTGGAGCTGGTCGAGGTTTGCAACAGATATCCTCTTTGTCTTGTCTATGGTCTAGATTTGTTTGACTGTGTCTCTGGTCTCTACCAACAGGTAAATATCTGTCTAGATGCTAGATGGTCCCTGGCCTGTCCTTAGCCTTATAGCCACTCCTGTAGATCCCGTCTACTTTTCTACGAACCCCCCACCCCCTCCCCCTCCTCCCTCGTGGCCCCCCTCTATCTGGGCCCCCGAAGATCGCTCAGTGCGTCCACATAGTACGCGGGCACGGCCGGCGCATCCGGCTTGGCCCAGTCCCCCTTCTTGTTGACGCCCGTCAGCACCGCCAGCGTGCCGCCTAGGTGGCCCTCGACGCCAAACTGGATGTCCGTGTTCAGCCGGTCGCCGATCATGCACGTCCGCGCCCGGTCCAGCTGGAACCGCCCCTCGATCGCGTCCATCATGGCCTGGCTCGGCTTGCCCAGCGCCGTCGGCACAATGCCCGTCATGTTGGTCAGGTTGCACACCGACGCCGACCCGGCGCCCGGGAAAAAGTTGTTGTGCATGGGCAATGTGCTGTCAGTGTTGGTGGCCAAGAACAGGGCCTTCTTGCCCTCGGCATCCTTGTCGTCCGGGCGGTGGTCGCCCCGCAGGTAGCCGTGGGCGTGGGCGAGCTTGAAGTAGTTGACGTGGAAGTCGAGGCCGGCCAGCACGATGGCGACGTCGGGGTCCATGGTCGAGCCGGTGGCGATGCCGGCAAAGTCGTCTGGTTCCATGCCAAGCTTCCGGTAGGCCGGGTCGGTGCCGCCGATGTAAGGAACGCCCTCGCTCTGGAGCTCGGCCTCGATGCCGGCCTCGCCAAGCACAAACACCTTGTTACGGGGGGGCTGCAGCTTGAGAATGCGGGCAATGTAGATGGCGGCCGAGTAGGATGAGCCAAAGATGTCCTCAACGGTGCACGGGATGCCCTTGCCGGTGAGCTTTTTCAGGTACTCAGCACGGGACTTGGTGGAGTTGTTTGTGACAAAGACAGTGCGTTTGCCTGGGAGTGTTAGAGCGAAACTTGTGACGCAGACCGGGAACCAAAGAGGACACAGAGAACCGTACCCTTGCTGTGCAGAAGTTTGATAGTCTCCGGGATGCCATCAAAGACATGGTCGCCGGACCACAGGACGCCTGTTCGAAGTCAGTATGCCGGCCGAGCAGTCGGTCCCAGAGGGACGACAGAGCAGGGAGAAAATGGCAAACGCATGCGGGCGCATACCATCGCAGTCTATCAAAAATGTCTGCGAAAGAGTCAGTAGAGTCTATGGCCAAATACACAATTGGGCGTCCATACATCAAACTTGTCGAGGAAGGCTGAGATGCCCGCGGCATCTCCACTGAGATATTTAGGTTCAGCCATGGCGGCGGGAGACGACGAAGGAAATGAAAGAATAGCCAAACAAACAAACGAACAGCAATGATCCAACAGACGCAGGAAATATCCAAAGAGCTGCCCCTGCCCGTGTTCACAGGTCGTCGTCGTTGCGATGCCGGAGCGTTGGAGCTGCCCCTCACAGATTGGAAATGAGCATTAAAAATGTCGATAAAAATGGCAAGTGCTATGAATTATTTTGGGGTAGGACACTTAGTTAAAACTCTTAAATAGGCTCAAAAAGGCTCGCTCACAGTTCGGACCGGGCGCCGCCACCGAACCGCCCTCGCGCGACCTGCTTTTGCACGTCAATCGCTCGCCGCCGGCTTTTTTCGGTATATACGCGCATTTTTCATTTTCATTGTCCCCGTTCTTTTGGAGATTTTCCGGGCTGTCTTTGCGTGGACGCTTGGCGACATACAGAGATGGCACACCTGCCTCTTTCATCGATTCGGCGTGGAGCATGAGTCAGCAGCTGGCTAGGTCCACGCTCCATGTGCCGAGAACCGTTGGCAAGCTGCCCGGGCTCCGCTGTCGGTGACGGATGGCCTGGCCTGCCAGCTGAGGGAAGGTCCGGCAGCCGCTCCTGCCGGCCGCACGTAAGCTCTGTTGCGGAGGGGCAACGACTCTGGGGAAAGCGTTGGCGGCCTGATGCTGCCTATGACGCAATAGGTGTCTTTGGCTATCCCGTGGTCCCTGCATAAGACACGAGATGCGTTAGATTGACGGTAGATTGGAGATGTCTTAGATCTCATTTATTCTATGCCTTTGCTGGGTCTTCCGCCTGCTCGTCGTCCTCGAATCGCCCTTTTCACGGCTGTTTCCGCGTAACACTGCGAGTCTGAACCTTCTTCACGCCTGAACGCTCGCCCGCATCTCGCGCCCAAGGCCCACCTGCATGCGATTCTACTTCGGCGTCTTTTTCAACTGCTATTCCTTCCATTGGAGACCGCATTTGCCTTCCGCGCCGGAGAAATACCCAGACGAGAGACACCAGCAACCTCTGCCGTCTGCTGTCGCCCAATGCGTTGCCTGGCATTGGGCTGCGCTAAGACCTGTCTAGCGTATGCGGGTGGCAGTCGTCAGCACGTTCCCTGGTGGCGGATACCGCCAGCAGACTGGCTGGCCACCGCCGTCCCACAGTGACGTGCCAGCGCGAACACTGGCTACCCTCCCGTTCCTGCCGTTCAGGACTGCCAACGCAGGGCTTTGTCTGGTTATCGATAATAGCGGCCACCCCGCCAAGCGCAATTTCCACTTCGACAATTTTCTACGTGCTCCATTTTGGGAAGGCACGATCAGACCGACAGAACTCTCGAGAACATCGCCAATTCTTTTTTTCTCGAATTTTTTTTCGCCATAAATCTGCCCCCAACGAAAAGCTTCCTGTCCCATCCCTTCGACAGCCTTCCACGACACCCTCACGTCCCACACCGTCCAGCGGCAGCATCACCCCCCCCCCCCGCTTGGCTGGACCCTTCGTCATCGTCCTCCGGATCTGCATAAAGCAGGGCTGCCAGCACCCACAACAACGCAACCAACCCCTCCATCTGGTACTTCCCGCCCATTTTCGTCATTTTCGTCCTTCACTTGTCCCTCACTCCTTATTTGTGCTCTTTTTCTGCTCTGCCGCCCTTGCCCTTGTACTTGTGACGCCTCACTTTTCATTCACTTTCCCTGTCCCAGGCAAGGCTTCCAGCGTCTGAGCTCACTCTCTTGCTCGCCAGTCGCACCCACCGAATTCCCCAAACCATCGGCCTATTATTATCTTCCCACATTTACCTTATCTCCCCTCCATCCTTGGCCGTTTCGCTGCTTGCTCTCTCTCTTCGCCCCCCCCCCCCCCCCCCCCCCCTCCAAGCTGACCAGCTCGACTCATCCGGCTCGATTTTGTCTACTTGCCAAGACGGAGACTACACTCCTACTTCCTTCACCATCACGGCCGCTCTCCCTTTTTTTTTTTTCTCTGCTGCGCAAAACATCACAAACTTTGCGCCATCCAGCAAAAATCCGAACTCCCAAAAAGGAACCAAGGAACGAGCTAAAAAGACCACCACAACCGGAGCTACTTTCGCCTCGTCCAGCCTCTGTAACCTGCTTGGCTGCCCCTCCTATTAACGTGGTACCACGAGATCGAACACAGTCTCGAGACAGCTTGCTTACAAGCTCCTTCCTGACTCGCCCTTCTCGACGTCACCCCCTCTCTCCCCTCACTCATTCATCTTCGCATTATTTGCCTCGCCTGTTGGCACGGTTACACCGCCTTTGCAGAAGACTGGTCTGATCGCCTTGGAGCATCAGTCGACCCATTCATTGATCCACTTCTCGTCTCGTCTGCGAATACCCTCTGTGGCAAACACAGCTCAAGCAGGAGACAACCACGGACGGGACCCTTTCGTCCAACCGCACCGCGTTTTCCCTTTCGAGATCCATTCGTTCAGAGCATTTGCCTCTTTGGTCACGATACTCGCCGACAAGAAACGAGACACAGATATATACAAGCCACGTTTTGCACGAAGCATACGTGACGAAGACCAGGAAAAAAAAAACGACCCCGCCAGACCCTCATACACACAATACACAAACAAAACACAAAACACAAAACAGAAACAGGCAACATGGGCAAGCAGACTAACCTCTACGCCTTTGCCGACGTGGACGCTCTGGCGCCAGCCTTGCGGTCCTACATCATCCAGTGCCAGAACGCGGGTTTCGTTCGCCACGGCGTGTTCAAGGTCGGCGTGTCCGGCGGCAGTCTGCCCGCCACCCTGGCCAAGGCCCTGTTGACCCCGTCTTCTGGCAGCGGGACCACCACGAACGGCGCTTCCGACGGCGACGACGCTGTCAAGTTTGACAAGTGGGAGATCTTCTTCGCCGATGAGCGCGCCGTCCCCCTCGACCACCCCGACTCCAACTACGGCCTGCTGAAGAAGGAGCTGCTCGACAAGATTCCTGCCGGCCAGGGCCAGCCCACTGTCCACACCATTGACACCACTCTTCTCGACGACCCACAGGAGCTCGCCGACCAGTACGAGCAGGTGCTCGTGACATCCTTTGCTAGCCGCGACAGCGTGCGGCTCCCCATCTTCGACCTGCTGCTGCTGGGCTGCGGCCCCGACGGCCACACTTGCAGCCTGTTCCCCGGCCACGAGCTGTTGCGCGAGTCGAACGCCTGGGTCGCGCCCATAGAGGACAGCCCCAAGCCGCCGCCAAAGCGCGTCACTCTGACACTGCCTGTGGTGACACACAGCGTGCGCGTGGCCTTTGTCGCGACGGGCGGCTCCAAGAAGGACATCATGAAGCAGATTTTCGACCAGGACAGTGGCCTCCCGTGTGCTCTGGTCAACGATGGTGCTGGTGACCGGTGCAGCTGGTTCGTCGACAACCCGGCCGTAGAGGGCGTGACTTTTCCGAAGCGGGGATATAATCTTTGACTTTGAGACTGGAACTGCCAGGACCTCTGAGGCCACATCATCGATTCTGGAGTCTCCCGAGACCTTCGAGATGTTGAAAACCCTGGGAAGCTTTGAGCAAAGTGAGCCGGGAACGGCAGACTTGGCCGAAGGCGGACAGAAAAACGAGACGCCGTGGGGAGGAATGAAGGGGCTATCTGTCTTGGTTGCTATTGCTGTGATCTCTTACTTTTCACTTTCCATGATGACACGATGGCGGCGCCGGCATCCTTTGCATCGTTCTCTTTAACGTATTCTCGTCGTTCGTTGTCTCATTCCGATCTCTTGTTTGCATGTTTGCATGTTTGCTTTGTTTCCTTCTTTCCTTCACTTCTTCCCTCCGCCCTTTCCTCATTTCTTCAAATCTTCAAATCCTCGTTTCTCCTTCGTTTCTTTTGCGTTCACCTCACCCTTGTAACCTCGTTTGCCTTCACCGAGTTGTGTTCTTCTCAACGTCTCTCGCCGATCGAAACCGCTCCCTCTCCAACGACTCACCTGTCAACGTCGCTGCGCCTTCTCACTTCCACACGCAGCTCCTCCACCGTCACAGACATTCCCACCATCACCGCATCTCACTTTTATCCCTCCTTCTCCTCCATCCCCGGAAGATAGCGCCCGCATTGTGTTTCATAGAACGTTGCAAAGAAATGAGTCGTTTGCAATACCACGGAAATGGAATCTATAGAAGAGAATAGAAAATTGAAATCCAGAAAAACACGAAGACAGAAGATGGACGAGTCAGAAAAGGGTAAGAAGAAAAGGCACCGAGGCGGTCAACCGTCTTGCGCGAAGGGGATAAGTTCAAGTCACGAGCGTCGGAATCACGAGCCAGCCCGCATGTCGTCTCACCTCGCGGCGTCCGTGCCACGCAGATTCTCTTTGCCACAAATGAAAGGGTGTCATTTTGTGCCTGTCTGTTTACACCGTATTTTGCTGCTGGCCTTCCCGGCGGGCTGGGCGCAGACCGTGACAACAATATGGGGGCCGTGGTACAAGTCAGGGTACAAGTCAGGGTTGCAGCCATCTGAAGGGACAAAAGGGGAATGCGACAATGACGACAGGAAACAGCATGTTGTGCGACAGTCAGCATTTTTTGGCTCCTGGGGTTCTTTTCAACGGAAAATTGCCTATTCCTTATTGTCTTATTATGACTTCCTCCTTTCGAAGTATGGTTGGCGAATACGAGTGCATGCAGTGCGTTAAAGTTAACTGGTTACGATGCCGGGACTGTTCCTTTGTCTAAGCCCCAGTACAACAGTTCAGCCCTTCGGTCATTTTGCGCCCGCGTCGGGGGGTCGGGTTTCCTGTGTTTGGCAACTCGGAGGCGAACAGCCAACCGAAACGAGGCGACCTGGAAGGGCTGACACTGCAGAGGCCACCTAGCAGGCCGAGCTCATGACCAGGGGGGGCAAGACCTGCCTTGTCTTGCTGCCAACATTTGCGAAACTGAGGCAATCTTTGCTATTCTTGGAGTGTTTTTTTTTCTTCCCGCGGCCGGCCCCCCCGGCTTGGACCTTGATTTTTGTGCCCATCTCGCCTACAAGCTTTGTATGAGATGCAAGGTAGTTATGGGGCTACAAGGAAGAAGAGTCTGACAAGAGCGTCATACTCGTATTTTGATACATGCCGGAAAGAGCATATCGTTTTTGATCTTTGCCTGGAAAGCTACAACGTATGAATACACAGCAGTTACGTTTAACTGCATAATTTGGAGCACGAGCAAAGGCGCGATCGCCGTCTCGAGCTTTCCAGCGATGTCATGCAGGGCGTCCTCCAAACCGACCTCAAACAAAAACACGTGGGACCTGGGTAGGAGACTGCTGAACCGGGTTTGAGGCGGTGTGTTTGCCGTGAACAGAATGGGGTTGCCCAGGGAGAGAAAGCAGAGACATGTGGGAGTAGCGGCAGGGATGATCTACCGTTGAGAAGGAAAGGGGCAAACAGAAACAAACAAGGAGAGAAACAAGGAAAACCGGGTTGGGCCAACATGTTCGGATCAACCACACCATTTCTTCTTTAAGTCTATCTTTATTACCAACCTGCTTGTTCAAGTGTACAGACTATGCAGTAGAGGAGCCTACGCATTCCTTCTTGTTCCTGTTTGTTGCCAGGACAGGAATCCTGCGATAATTATTGTTTTTTTTTTTTGGTCTTGCACAGTGAATTGGTGTGAACCGACACCGAAAAAAATGAAATAAAATAAATAAGATACCATGCAGATGCAGATGCAGAGTAGCAACAACCACCATGTGTGTGCCTGCGTCTGTTGCGTCTTACGCGGCGCGCAACCAGAGCCAGAAAAGATTGGGAAGAACTCGAACTCTTAAGCAAAGCACACAAATAAAAAGAACTCGAGAAACAAAAGGACGTCACGAAACTAACGGCGGCCCCCCTTTCCAATTTCCAGGCTCCGGGGGGTAGCGAACCAAAGATGCAGGACGCCCAACTGCAGAAGGCCTGCAGGTTTCTGGCTTACTGACTAAAACCCGAGACCCGAATTCTACATAGTACTATGTACGAGTCCGAGTAGGTACTAACTATTAGTTTAAGAAGTCTAGGAAGCAGGAACACTCCGCCACGAGAAGGAATGTCAAAGGTGGGTTTCCTCTTAGGGCCGGCAGTAGCGCAAGCCTCCCTGCATCCCACAGTGGAGTAAAGACTCTGAGACAGTGCGTTTGAGCAGTAAAGAAAGTGAAGAAAAGTCCAGAAATAGGGGCTTGTTGGTGTTTCTTGGATCGCCGACAGACTGCGACAGAGCAGTTCTTTTTTTTTCCTCTTCCTGAAAACTAGCCCGGGTCTTACTATGTACTGCATAGTTAGTACGAGTATGTGCGTTAAAGTAGTACATAGTAAGAGCCCCAAAACTTGGACCCTCTTTTTCTTGAACTGTTGGGCCGTTGGCGCTTTCTCGGGGGGGTCTCAGAGTCCCTGACCCCCATAAACGGACTTTTCTTTTTTGTCACAGGCTGGTATTTTCCTCTTTTCTCAGCAAAACGGCAGTATTCCGTCCCCGTACAAGCTGTGGGAACGATCGGGTTTCTTAGCCTTGAGCACAGACGTTTTGCCGGATGGGTAAACCGTTCGCCGTTGTCCGTTTTCTGTAGGCTGTCGGTGATTCAAGAGGGTCTACCGTTGCGAGTAGAAAGAATAGAAAAAAGGGACAGCAACAGCGATGCATCGCAAGTTGCTTTTTGGGGTGCCCAACACTCTAAGCACCTTGAGCTGGCCGCCTGCCCCTTTTTCTTGCTCTTTAACCACCTGGTTGTTTCAGCCACCCGGTCTCGACATGGGAGGGGTGGAAGGGAAAGAGTGGACGGGACAGGGATTAGGGAAGAAGCGACCTGACTGGCCTGGCTGGGGTCATGGCCTGTGGCTGATCTTACATACCATACATACTCGTAGTCAAACCAGGCCACGCTTTTCGCCCACGCCTTGGCCCACGGCCCATCTCCACGTCGACCCCAGCTAATTTGATCCTGCTGGGAAGCAACTCCTTCGCAGGCAGCCTGTTACTGTGTGCGAGTACGGCAATAGGTGATGGCATCTTACGAACGGGCAACCGGGGGGTCTGATGACGGTGTTTCCGTCGCGTTGCCTCTTCTTTTCGCGCTCGAGCAGCTGCCTCTCATTCTCGTCGGGAAGGCGCGTGTGCACGACGCCCGCGGAAGACCAGGCAGGAGCGACCGCGGTTGCCACAAGAGACGTTGGCGAAGTCGAAGAAAGAGCGACCAACAGCCGATCACAGTATTCCTCGTTCCTGCTGTTCTTAGTCTCACATACGAGCAGTTAGTAGTTAGCTCGTCTTAGCCTTTCTTCTTCTGACCTGATGCTTTCTTTTTCCTTGCGCATTCCTCTTGCTTCTCTCTCTCTCTTTCTCTCCTTGCGACAACAAACATATTCTCCGTTCATCCTCTCTCCCTCTCCCTCGTCTTCTCCTCTTTCTTTGTCACTCCACACGCTCTCTCGTTTTTTGTTTGTTCTCAAGCCCTCAACCTTTGTCTCGCGGCAGCGCGCATATGCACAACAGCCTCCGCCCGCACTGCGCACACACAACCGCCCGCACAGCCGTCGGCATTCAAATCCACGTTACGACCCGCCCCCGGTGGAGTGGGAAGCTTTTTGTCTTTTTTTTTCTTTGGCTTTTTTTTCTTTGGCCTCTCTGTGTGTGGTCGTTTTTCACATTTCCAGCTTTTCGGTTCCCTCGGGTTCCCTCGCTTTTCTGCCTCGCGATCTCACTTTCCTGCCGTTTGCCTTTTATTTATGCTCCCTCTTGTCCGCTTTGCTGCCGTCCAATTGCGCCCCCGTTCGCATAGTCTCTCGTTTCACACTCCTGCCTTCTGCTTGATGCCCTCCTCCTTCTGTCTGTGCCCCTCCCCTGCCGCGGTCCACTGCCAGCACGACCGATGCGAATAAGCAACGAGGCACTGTAGGGTTGACAGAAAAGGGATCTTACAAAGTATCCTACAAAGTATCTATCTCACTGCAACCAACACCCACTGTCTGCCCAGGCCGCATCACCACCCGATCATTCTCTGACACTGTGCGCCGCCTGCTGTCTTTCTCGGACATTTCGAAACGCCCAGCCGCTCGTTACCACCACTGCCTACCACTCGCCGGACCACTCGGTTCTTCTTGTCTCTTTCTGTACATTCTGCGTCTTCCCCATCTGTACATTTCTTTCATGCTGTGTGCCTCGTACTCTTGTACTCCCGCAAGATACCCTTTTATTTTTTTTTCTAAACTTTCGTGCCTCGCCTTTTTGCCTGCTCGGCTGCACCACCTATAACACCACAGCACTGCCATATAATCGCCATATTGTCGTCATATAGCATCGCCTTCTGCTATCTGTTTCGCTATAATACGACCAGGCTACAGGGAAAATCGGGCAAATAAGAAACAGGGGAAAGCAGGGCCGTTCCCTCTCTCCATTCTGCACCACCACCCGTTCCACCCCTCCCTCCCTTTTCTCGTCACCCTCCGCCCACTCCTCCTGGTGAGGATATAGAATAATATCCAGTCCGTCAGAGAGTCAGAGTCACAGCGTTTCCAGGGGCCCTGTCACCCTGACAATTCACCCTGACAGTTGATTCAGCCGGCAAACAGGAAACGGCAAAAAAGAGGACCCCCAGCAGCCTGCTAGCCAAGATGAAGACGGCCAAGACCAAGATGCTCAAGTTAAGGCGGAAGAAGTCGGTGGCCGCCGCAGACGACGACGACGACGACTATGACGACTTGTATATGCGCCCACCACAGACGTCGAGCCCCGCCGCGTCCAAGCTGCCCTCGTTCCTGTCCCACGGCGCCCTCGGTCGTCCCAAGTCTGCTGGTGGCCGCTCACGTTTCTCCAAGGCCCTGCCTGCGCCTCCCCCCGAGCAGGCCAGCAACTCCTACGCCAACCGCACTTACAACAGCAACCACCCCAGCAGCTTCAACGCATCGGCCACAGCCCCGTCCTCGTCGTACGACCCCTACGACGCTTTCGACGCCTACCCCAACTCTTCCCTGCTGCCGCCCCTGCCAGGAGGCCCAGCACCACCGCCCAAGACGTCGTCCGGGGCTGCCGCGCCTGGGTACGACTCGTCTCTGTACTCGACGTTGTATGCGCCCTCGTTTGCGCCGTCGTCATATCCTACCCTCTCGTCCCCCTTTCCGTCGCACCCAGTCCAGACACAGTCTCCGCAGACAACACAGACGACGACACACACTTTCCAGACACAGACTCCAACACCGCTGGCACCAACAGAAACTCACGAGAGAGAACCTCAGACAACACCACTGGCACCACCACCAACTCACACAAAACAGACACCGCCGACACAGACTCAACCGCCGCTTCCTCTGCCACCACCTGAGGCCTCAGCGCAGCCAACGGCACCCTCCCGACCGACTACGCCAGCCAAGCAGTCTCTGCAGCAGTCGATGCAGCCTACGCTGCAACAGTCGCCGCCGATGTTACACCACGCTGCATCTGGGGCCACCACTGCGAGCGCCACCCCCAAGGCCATCCGCCGTCGGCCAGTGGGCGGTTCCGTCTCTGCAACCAGCGTCAAGTCTTCACAGTCGTCCGCAGGCACTATCGTTGGCCGCGTCAGCAACAGCAGCAGCACTGGCACCAGCAGTGCTTCTCATGCAGGCGCCTCTTCGCGGCCTTCGCAACCATCCCAGCCGTCGCAAGCATCGTATGGAGCAACAGCAGTTGCGACCACAGCAAAGAGCAGCAACAGCTCAACAGCGCTGCATCTCCGAGACCTACCTAGCCTGCCTAGCCTGCCTAGCCTGCCTCGCTTGCCGAGTCTTTCCAAGCTGTCCGAGCAGTCCCAGTTGCCGGACTTGCCGCCGGAAGCCGAGACGGAGACCGTGAAGCCCGCGAAGCCCGCGAAGCCCGCATCCTCCCAGTCGGCTTTCCGAACCGAGACTTCCTCTCAGCTCCAGCCTACCTCGGCGGCACCGCCGCTGTCGCCGCCTATCCGCGAGCCTTCGCCCGCCGCCCAGTCCATCTCCAGCATCATTTCGGCCTACTCGGCCGGCTCGAACCCCCTTGGACTCTCGTCTGCCTCCGAGGGCACTGCCAGCACCAAGAACTCGTCGTACATGGCCACATCGCCGCCGCACTTGCCCACTGCGCGCTTGCCCACCGAGACGAAAGACAACCTGCTGACACTGCACGGCCAGAAAGAGGAAGAGGTGATCACGCCGCTGTCATACGTACTGAACGGCACCTATGTAGAGGCCTCAGACGACGAGCCCGAGACGGAAGACTTGCACCAAAAGGGCACTTACAAGGCATCACACGGGAGCGCACAGAACAGCAAACCCAAAACCGCACAAAACAGTCACGGGAACGACGACGACACTTACCAGCTGCACCGGAAGTACCAGGGCTACCAAGACGATGCCGACGACTGTACCGGCAATGAACCAATAGATGCGTCGTCGAGTACCAAGGCTGTCGTCGTCAGCGCTGACAGCCGTCGCGATTCCGAGGTGCCGCCGCCTCCCCCAAGCAAGGACACAAACGACAAATCCACAGCCGCACTCCCCCCACGAACGACGTCATTGCGTCATCAGCACAACGCATCGGCGGCCACAGCCGTCACTGTGTCCGACACCACCTTGCCAGCTCTGCCGCCTGTGCCAGCAGTGACCAAGGCACTGCCCAAAGAGCCCAGCGAGGCTGTCAAGCTATCTGCGTTGTCGTCGTTGTCGTCGTCGTCGTCGCCGTCGTCGCCGCTCTGGAAACGCCGTTCTGAAAAGACTGACAGAAACCGGTCGTTATCTGAGCTCAAGCTGACCCCCACCTCCAGTCTGCTGGGCATTTCTTCCACTGCGGTCAATGCTTCTGCTTCTGCACAACCGCAACAGCAACAGAAACAGACCTTGAACCCCGCGAACGGTGCCAACTTGGCCAACAAGTCGCCCCTGCCGCCCCCGCTGTCTCCGCTGCCTCCGCCGCCGACGCGTGCTGCCCTGGATAATTTGCAGCCACCACCACGCTCGGCCAGCCGTAGTGGTGCATCGCCGCTTGTGGGTCTGCCAGGTCGTGATATTCGCCCCTCTCGTTCCACTAGCCCTACCAAAGCCCCAGGCACGCCGTCCTACACTTTGACGCCAGCATCAACGGCCGCTCCCCTGACACCTTCTGCTGCCGCTGCTGCAGCCACAGCCGCCACCGCCGCTTCCGTTTCTGCTCTTGCTGCCACGTCTGCCACGTCGCCCTCAGCAGGCACACCGTCGCCGTCGACACCCATCACACCGTCTGGCCACACCAGGAACCTGAGCAGCGTGGTGTCCAAGATGGGCAAATCGTTCTCGAAGCTTGAGGCCAAGGTCGAGTCGAGTCTGAAGCGCAAGGAAAGTGCCCCCCCAACACCTGTGACCAAGGATGCACCGTCTGCTAGGCCACCCACGCAGACGCAGACGTCTCCAACATCCGTGTCGCCATTGCAGGGGCACGCCCACTCTCGATCACAGTCACAGTTTGGCGGCTTCCATCAGCCTATTCCCCAACGTCTGCCTACGCCCGAATATGATGACGATGAGGCGGGCAAGCAGGCTAGAGGCAGCTCCTTCAATAGGCCCGTCGATCCAAAGAAGGCCAGTGTGGCCAGTTCTGCGACATCTGCAACAGCGACGACTGCCACCACGATTGTCACGGCACCCGTATCCCCAGATGCATCGCCAGCCGACTCGCCTGCGTCGTCGCTCGATCTGGCGTCGCCATCGGCCACGATTTCGAAGGAAGCTTCGACGCAGCCAACAACCACTCGCCCAGTGCTCCCCCAGCTCCGCACAACAGGCGGACTCACGGGTCGGGATATCCGCCCAGCCAACAACAGCAGCACCCGCACCGATTCGAAGACGAACACCGAAAGCAGCAACACCCTCACATCAGCCACTGTGACCTCGCCTCTGGAGCTTCCATTCTTGCCCGAGCAGTTCAGTTCGTCCACATGGGATCCCTTTGAGACTAAGGTTGAGGAGCCGAAGCAGCAACCACAGTCACGCCAAGTGCAGCCCCAGCAGCAAACTCGACAGCAAGCTGAACAGCAAGCTCAACAGCAAACTCAGCAGCAAACTCATCAGCGGTCGCAACAGTCATGGCAACAATTTGCGCCACGCACCTCGTCCCGCAAAGCATCGGTGTCCACGGTCAAAGCGGTGCAGCCGCAGCAGCCAGCTCAGTCTCGCGGGAATTCTCTAGACGAAAACGAGCACACGCTCAGCGAAGCTGGCAGCATGGTGACCATCCGCGCGATTGGCCGAGACGGGGGAAGGTCGCACGCGCCTACAATGTCGGGTGCCTCTGCGGCGTCAGTCTCCACAGCCGCAGCGGGCACGGTGACTGCAGCTGCAAGTGGATATGCGGCCTCGTCGACGGCTTCCACCTCCACACCGTTGTCGCCCAAGTCCATGAAGTCGGCCGAGTCTTCCAACTCCTCGAACTTCCACTCCGCTGTCGCCGAGGCCCTCGCAGCAGGCATGCCGCCGCCGTTTCCGCGTGGTTACATGGAACCGGCTCCGGCCAACATGGTTTTCGCTGCGCCGCTGCCGGGACCAGTGCAGTTCCACTGCATGAATCATCATCGTGACATGTTCCGTGACCGCAACGCCAACTACCCCCTGAGCTGCCAGACATGCCAGACCTTTGAGCGGTCTATGCGTTGGCGGTGCAAGTGGTGCTACCTGCGGATTTGCACTGGCTGCATGGAGGCGCTGCAGAATGACCCGGACCGTGACCTCAAGCGGGTCATGGACAGACTGCGTGCCCGGGGCGCCATCCATGCCACTGAGCCTGGTGTGGGACGGGTTGTACCTGTCCACCACCCAGGCTTCCAAACATGAAGTCTGGGATTCTTCTCTTGACCTCTTCTTTTCTTCTTTTCTTTTCTGCTTTTCTTCTTTTCATGTTGTTCAATTCCTCTTCTCACATCTTCCGCTCACACTTTTCCCTTTCTTTCTGTGATGTCTTGGGGAATTTTGAACCTTTCTTTTTGCGAACGCTGGTGTTTCTTGCCTTTTTAAGGGGGAAGGGGGGCTTTCAAGGGCCGACGTTTTGATAACGCTGCCTTTGTTGCCTAATGATAACGTGGAGTTTATGTGACAAAACAGTGGCAGTCTTTGCTTGTCGGGAAAAAAAGAAATGGAAAGGGATATATCACGAGAGGAACCCGCCTGCGGGCTTTCTCAAAAATGAATACATAGACACTTTCTTGGGAAGGAAATGGGATAACCTGGGTTGTATTTTTGTATAAATCTCTGTGTAGAAATCAGCAGCAACTTTGCAGGACATACTTTGTCTCTGTCTGGAAATGCCTTGTGAAACGTAGACTTGGCCAGATGCAAGGTACATTGACTAATTAGTGATTGAAGAAGCAAATTGACGGAAAGCCCCACTAATAACTAGTTAGTTAATGCATTGTTACGCATTTGACGCTAAGCCTCGGTTTTCTTTTAGGCTCTTTCCTTCAGCACGGACCCCACTGCTTGCGTCCTGCAGGTTCCAGCTTTGGTCTGGCGCGATTGGTAGAGTTTAGGTACTCCTGCCGCGTACGGGACAGCACAGGCGGGGCGCCGCGGCAACAGCAACTAAACAAAAAAAACAATGAGATCCACCACAGAAATTCAACTTTTGTTTTTGCCAATTCGCTTGCGCATCCACAACACACACACACACACCGCCACAAAGGAAGAAGAATAAATACTATAACCCCAGACAAACACTCGTGCTTGTTTGTACGCACACACAGAGAGAGATACTTCACCCTCTCACCCCCAAAACATGTCGTCTAGACCGCCGCCGCGGCCGCAATTGCCGGCGCCGACGACGAATGGGGGTCTGTCGCGGGCGCGGTCTCTGCGTCGACCGCAAGTTGGGGGAGGAGCAGGCGGATCTACGAATACGACAGGGGGTCAGCCAGGGTCGTTGTCCTCGGCCGGCCCACGCAATACATCCCCCAGCCGGCTGCCCGTCAAGCCGTCGGGACTGGGACCGGGCGCGGGGGCCGCCGGCGCATCGAGCAGCAGCAATGGTGGTGGTGGTGTCAGGACAGCCCCGACGACGTCATCAGCCCCGCCATCCCGGGGTCCGTCGGGGCCGAGCATCCGCCGACCGGGCACCTCGGGCGGGCTTCCTGCTGCAACAGCTTCCTCCGGCCGACAACGCGTGCCGGCATCGTCGACTTCCACTTCGGCGCACAGCCGGACCAAGTCGACGTCATCGTCTGTTTATGCTTCTGCTGCTCATGCGCCCACTCATGCGTCAGCCATGTCGGCGCCTTCGTCGGCCACCACCCTGACGGCTTCAACGGTTCTGCGCCCGCCGTCGGCCGAGGCAGGCAGCAGCAGCAGCAGCAACGCCATACGGGCGGGCCACCACGCAAGCACCACCACCGCCACGACAGCGGTATCCCGGCCACCCATAACACGGGCAACGTCGACGACTGCTTCCTCGTCTTCTTCTTCTTACCACCGGCGACATCTCTCCACCGACCAGGGATTGTCGTCGGCCGCCGCTGCCACCACCACCACAACAAAAACATCGTCTCACCGCCGAAATCTCTCCACCGCCGCCGCCACCGCTGCCGACCGGGCAACATCGACCGCTACGACAGCATCGTCCCACCGGCGACAGTTCTCCACCACCTCTGCCCGGTCTACTGCATCGTCTTCCACGCCGACACCACCCCCCAGCCAGTCTGCTGCTGCTGCACCTCCTCCTGCTCCTTCTCGCCCGGCCTTCTCCACCCTCCAGCAGCACTTCTCCCCCGCCAAACACCCGGGCGTCCCCAAGCCGCGCACCGCCGCCATCCTCGCGCCCCCCTCGCCCTCCAAGCGGCCCGCCAACGTCGCCCGCTCCGCCGACACCGCCCGCCTCCAGACCGTCCTGCTGCAGCTCCACCGGCTGCACCGCGACGCCGCCGGCACGGCCGCGGCCTGGCACGCCTCGGCGCGCGCGGCCCTGGGCGCCAAGTTTGCCGCCCTCGCGGACGCCCAGCAGGCATTCGCCGCCGAGACGGCCGCACGGACGGACGCATGGAATGCCGCCGCCCTGGCGCGGTGGGGGAGCGGCGACGGCGACGACGAGACAACGACCAAGACGAAAACGAAGACCAAGCCGAAGACGAAGACCAGGACGGCCGCCGTGGCAGAAGAAGACGGATGGACGTTGGAGGAGCGCGTGCAGACGCTGGACGATGTGCTGGCCGGCGTGTGGTCGTTGGCGGGGAGCAGCGGCGGCGACACAGCCGAGGCCAGCCATTCTTCTTCGCGGTATGCGCGCGTCGTGCGCCGGTTTGACCGTTGGGCGCAGCAGACGGCGGCGGTGGTGGCGGCGCGGGCCGACGTTGCGTGTCTGGCCGACCTGGACGATCGGGACGATCGGGACAATGGCCACGCCCCAGACGAAGGTGGTGGCGGTCGCGCCAGGCGGGCCTTGCTGTTGAATGACTTCAACTCGGTCCTGGACGCCGCCTGGCACGACGACTGTGCGAGCCTGGAGCGGAAGCTCAACGGGTGGGCGCGGCAGCTGGAACAGCTGGGCACCGTGCCCGAGACGACCGGTGCCGGGGGACCCGGTGCGGGGGGACCCGGTGCGGGGGAAGCCCCTTCCTGTAGGCGCAGCAGTCTCGGCCGCATCCTCGCTGGCTGCCGCAGCCTGGTGTCGGACATGCAGGCTGAGCTGCGGCTGATGCAGGAGCTGGAGCGGGCCGCCGGCGAGGCAGAGCGACTGTGGGTGCAAAAGGTGATTGGAACCGGGGACGGCGAGGGTAAGGGCAGGAGCGGCAGCATCGAGGAAGGCAAAGAGAGCAGTACTCCAGCGCCACGCAAAGCTGGGGCCATCTGGAGGGTGATGTAAGAGAATAGGGGGGATGGGATGGAGAACATTTGCTTATATGAGATACGAAGATATGCGACCACGAACAAGTTACGTATTGCCCCCACCCAAAGACTACATCGAACCTGGTTCACTTCATCAAACAAAAAGCATCGGGTCTTTCATCATAAATAAGTCAAACCATATAATCGTTAATCAACCCAGAAACAATATAGAACCATTTATTCTGATCCAGAGCAGTACCATTGGACCTGGGAAATACAAAAGCAAGTTCCAACCATCCGAAAACCCCCAAAAGAAAACGAAGCGGGCCAGAGAAACCACTGCATAACACCACCTCAAGGCACCTACGCCCTAAAGCAAAGTCTCTCTGGGATAGATTCTCTCTTCCTCCTCCCCTTTCACTCTCACTCCCACTCCCCCTCTTTGTCTTCCTACAGCCCACCACCCGCGCCAACGCGCGTCTGCAAGTGTGTCACCACACTCTTCGCCAGTGTCTCCCGCGCCGCCACCTTGGTCGGCTCCGCCTTTGCCAGCTCGCTGGCGCTGGACGGCATGCTGTACATGGACCCGTTTGGTCGGCGGATGCTGATGTAGCCATTGTACCCCCCCGGCGAGTCCTTGCCCAGCTTGTATTTGACCGTGCCCAGATTGAGCGACTTGCACAGCATGAGAAGGGCCATGACGTTGGGCGAGGACTTGATGTCGATATCGTTGCTGTCGTCTTCATCGTCATCGTCCTCGCCACTGCTGCTGCTGTCCCCGAAAGGAATGAAACCGTCGCCGCCAGGGCTGATGGTCGGTTGCACAGATCCCCTAGTCTCGCTGTTGCCGTTTGTGTGGTGTCCGCTGCCACCGCCGCCGCCGTTGGTGGCCTTGGTATTCTTCCTCGCCGCAAAGGCCGCCATGGCAGACGCCGAAGTCCCCGCGGAGCCAAGAGCAGCACCGCCGTCGTCGTTGCCGGCGTTAGCGGAACCGGCAGCAGCCGTGCCGACTACTCCGTTGGTGGCCGCCGCTTGCTTGTCCTTGTAGGGGGACGCCATGGACTTGATCTTGCGGGTCGGCTGCGGCGTAGACGGCGGTGGCACTGCCGGCGTCGCAACCGCAGCAGATGCAGTAGGAACAGCAGGGGCCGCACTTGGTTCAGACTCTGAGTGGCCGTTCTTTGTAACCTCTGTGTCCTCCGCCGCCCGCTCTGTCACACGCTTCTTGCTCATGGGCATCGCAGTGAGCGACGGCGAGGGTGGGCTATGCGGATGCCGTGAGGACTGAGGAGTGGGAGAAGCTCGTGCTGTTGCCTGTTCCGTCTCTCCACCGTTTCCTGCCGATTGTGGCGCCGGCTCCGGACTGCCCCGTGGACTCGCGCGCGGGCTGTGAATCGGGCTATACACATTCGACACACGCGGCTGCTCAACGCTATTGATCAGCGGCGTCGTCGCGCTACCAAACTTGGGGGTCGACACGTCCTTGGGCATGTAGTGATTGGCCATCAGCCACTTGACCGCACATTGAGCCGCGTACTGGGTGGCTTCCTTTTTCTTGCCGAACACAGGAACCGGCCGACGCCCAGCACTGCCGTTGGAGGCACCGCCGTTGCTGCTGCTGCTGCTCTCAGCGCGCCGTCGGCCCAGCACGTCCGGCGGGAACCAGATTTGGGGTGCTTCCCTGGGCAGGCGGCATTGCACCCGCCACTGCTGCAGATGTGCTTCGCCGACCGGCATCTCCTTCCACTCAGGCGTGACTGACTTGTTGAACACGATATAATCTAAAAAGAATGTTTAGCTCAGGCCCAGGTCAGACGTCATCCAGATTAACCGAGTCGCTTACTTATCAGCAGACTCTTCCAGTCCACGTTGGCCGCCTCATCGTCCGTGATCTGTGGTGCCACGGGCGGCGGCAGGAGCTCGGCCATGGCCCGGCGCTGCTTGTCCGTCAGCGGCGCCGGTTGGCCGCGTGTGCGCTCATATTCTTCTTGGCTCGCAATCCAGACTTTGAGCGGCGTATATGAGACATACTGATCGTTTGATTCGGCCATGCTTGGCATGCAGATGCAGTGCGAGGGGAGTAGAAAGAACAAAAAGCGTGGTCGGCGATTTGGGAGAGAGAGAGAGAGAGACAGAAGTAAGGCTGAGCGGGGGCGGCTAGAATTGTAACTAAGTGCGACAAAGTGGACTAACAGTGGTGAGTTGAGATGAAGGAGGTGAATCATGAATTGTTGGCAAAAAATTTAAATATTCGAGAGATTGAAGATGGAGACGACTTAAATACAAAAAAGAAAGTGGCATTCGCCAACTATGCGAACCGAGAATGCAGAAAGAACGCGAAAAAAAAAAAACAGAGACTGTCCAAAGAGATCCAAAGAGAGAAGGAACGACTAGCAAGACAAGCGAATTGTCTGGGGAGGCGCGACTCGGGTGGTGTGTCAAGAACGGGAAGGAAGCTTGGGCTAGCTAGGCTAACCTAGAGACACCACACAAGGCTGCCCAAGTGCGCCCAAGTGCGCCCAAGTGCAGACCAAGGGTACCCCAGCGTGCCCCCCAACCAAGGACTGGTACAAAAGCCGCCTAGGTTACCTGTTCATGGGCCAGTCAGAGCCGCGGGATAGCGTGGAGGGTTGGGGCGGGCGCACTGAGGCCTACTGGTCTTAAAAGCAGCTAATACAGAAAGCGGTAGGGAACCTAGGCTAACCCAGAGACACCACACAAGGCTGCCTCAGTGCGCTCAAGTGCGCCCAAGTGCAGACCAAGGGTACCCCAGCGTGCCCCCCAACCAAGGACTGGTACAAAAGCCGCCTAGGTTACCTGTTCATGGACCAGTCAGAGCCGCGGGATAGCATGGAGGGTTGGGGTGGGCGCATTGAGGCCTACTGGTCCTAAAAGCAGCCAACACAGAAAGCGGCAGGGAACTAACGGCTCGCTTGCGCGACTAGGAAGACAAGGAACGACGAGGCCGGCGACTAGCTGCAGGCCAGCAGGCCGATATACGAGTGCTTTCGTTCGGATTTTTTTTTTTTTTTTGCTTTTTGATTCTTGCCTCTGGTTATCCTATATGCGAGATGTGCTGTCATTTTGCCGGCGTCCATGCAAAGCCCTCCCACACATGCACAGCTGACAACATACAGCACTAGTTGGGGGTGTTCCAAGGCAAAACAAAAACAAATGCTGTGTGTATGCGGACGCCTTCCTCGTTGGGCCTTTTTTTCTTGTCCCGCGCAGTTCGACACCATTCCACGACTATCCATGGCTGTGTCTCCATCACGGCCCATCCTACATTCCCATCCTGGTTGTCTGCGGCCATCATTCGCCATCCTCCAAGAAATTGTCTCCATCGTCGTCGTCGTCCTCTTCTTGCGCGGCCCGGTTCGAAGCCCGCTTGCTGGCAAATTTGTCGCCCTTGCTCTTTGTCCTCTTGCCCGGTGCCTTGTCGGCTGTCTCCTCGTCCCCTTCTGTCTTGCTGCTCGTTTCTTCTTTTCTCGGCGGCCGCCGGTCGCGCAGCCTCTCGAGCGCGGAGATGCCGCCCTCGAGCAGCGTGGTCTCGACCACGGTCCAGAGCGGCGGCCGTGGCGCATGCAGGGCCTGTGCCGCGGAGCTGGCCATCCTCTCTTGTTCCTCGTCGTCCTCCTGCTGCTGCTGCTCCTTGCTCTTCTTCTTGTCTTTCTTGCCAGCCTTCTTCTTCGTCTCCTTCTCCTTTGTTTTTTTGTCTTCCTCGCCCTGCTCCGCCTTCGGGTACAGGCTCACGTACGGCTCCATGAACGGGAAGAAGGCAGCGTAGAGCTGGTCGATCTCGGCAATGTGCAAGTCCGCCTCGAGCCGGGCGCGCTCTGCGGGATCGTCTGTCTCGGCCAGCCGTCGCTTCAGCTGCTTTTCGAGCCGAACCGCCTTTTTGCGTTCTGGGAGCCATGGTCAGTGCTTTGTAGAAAGAGGAAACAGAAGAGGGAGAGAAGAACGTGTTCTTACCGAAAAACCGTATCATGTGGTACTTCTTGATCATGCGCGACCGCTCCTTCTTCTGTTGTCGGCCCTCGATCCAGTTCTTCAGACTGTCCAGCTCCCGCTCCAGCTCATCCCGCACCCTGTTCGGCATAGTGCCTGCTCCTCGTTGCAGAGCTCGCTCAATCGCACGGACGCGCTTCTTGGCCGCAGCACTGGAGGCCGTCTCCTGGCCGAAGCTGCTGTCCTGCTGCTTCTTTGCTTGCCATGGTCTTCCTTCGTTCTCGTAGCCGTTGCCGTTGTTCTTGCCGCCCTTATATCGCTTGGCAGACCCCCCGTACTGGTCATCACCAGACTGTAATCTCCTTTTTTCGCCCATTGTCGGAATGTCGGGATCTGTATTTCGGATCGAGTTTTGTACAAGCAAGGGTTTTCCCACGAACAAGAAAAGCCTACAACTCCCAACTTTTTTTCTGCCGCTCCAGATCCAAAAAAAAAAAAAAGTTTATCAGCTTATCGTAGTAGGTTGATCACGTGATAGCATGGACCAACCACTTTGATCTCACGACGTCAGCTCCCACTTTGGAGCTTCAACCAGTGATAAAGCTCCGTCAGGGAGAATGATGGGGCCACCAGCACAACGTTCTATACAGATTCCGAGCGCTCTTTCTAGATGGCTCCGGGCTGAGGATTCAAAGTGCTGATTATCAAAAACACCCCCAACGTCTCGAAACAGGGAAAAGGTGTACCAACTGCAACCCCCCTCCCATGAAGACCCTGGGACGATTGGCCAACAAGAGGAGCTCTGATTGATCTCGGACGAGCCCTGCCTCATTGGGGGTGGCCGCTCTTCCCACCCCTCCTTCTCGTTTATTATTCTTCCTCTGCTATGGACGGCCCAGAGACCGGTCTCGTGCGGTGGTCGCCCAACGAGGCGGTCGACTCGTTCCTGCACATCAACCTGCAGCACCGCATCGTGCAGCTGTACGAGCCGACGGGGTATGCCAAGACGGGCCGGTTCGAGTACCGCAACGTGTCCAAGCACGAGGACTTCCCGACCCTGACGACATTTGACTGGTCGCCGCGCATCCCGGGGCTGGTGGCCGTGGGCACGCCGACGGGCGTGGTCAACCTGCTCAAGATCGACGACAACTCCAATGCGTATCTGGAGCTGAACCTCAAAATGTCGCGCACGTGCCAGGCCGTTGCTTTCAGCACGTCCAACCTGCTGGCGGTCGGCCTGGACCGTGTGCGGAGCGACCGCTGTCTGTATATCTGGGACGTGAACCGGCTGTCGACGACGGCGAATCCGGTGCCAGAAGGTGGAGGACACAGCAATGGAGGCAGTGGTGGTGCGGCTGGTGCGGCTGGTGCGGCTGGTGCGGCTACGCCTCCGCCGGGATTTCCGCAGGACATGGAGCCCTTTGGCGACCCGATGGATCTGCGCGAGCCGAGCGTGTCGGTGTCGAGTGTCCGGTTCTTTGAGGACAATCCGAACACGCTGGTGGTCGGGATCAAAGGGCAGGGTCTGCGGATTCACGATCTGCGAGGTAGGTGATGCGCTGGACTTCCGTTTGTTGCCTCCTCTCGCGCTCACACACACACACAGACCCGAGCGCGCAAACACCCAGCTTCCAGACACGGTGCAACAACAACCTCGCCATCGACTACGCCGACCAAAACTACTTTGCCTCGTCCGCGCTCGACCACCCGGGCATCATGATCTGGGATCGCCGGGCGGGGAGCCGCACGCTGGCATCGCCGCAGTATCTCGACGCGGTGGACCTGGACGACCTGCCCTGGGGCGGTGCGCTGCGGCTGGACCGGGCCGTGGCCTCCGAGTCGGAGCAGGCCATCAGCGAGAGCAAAGGGTCGGTGATCCGGTCGCTGCGGTACTGCCGGGACCACCGGGGCATGCTGGGCGTGCTGTCGGGCGCGGGCCAGCTCAAGGTGTACGAGATGAAGCACGAGTACTGCCCGCCGGAGATGATGGCGGAGCGCAGTCCGGAGCTGCTGGAGGTGCGGCGGTCCAACGAGATGGACAACCAGTTCTCCGACCCGCGGCACCGCAGCGAGCGGATCGTGTCGTTTGACTGGGTCACGATCGGGTCGCCGGCGCTGCGGCCGCGGGTGCTGGCGCTGCGGGCCAACGGCAGCTTTGACATTCTGGAGAAGCCGTCGTTTACGACGACGTATCCGTTCAAGCTGATTCCATGGCAGGCCCCGTACAGGGGCATGGAGGGTGGGTACTTCCCAGTTTTTTGTCGTATGCGTCCTCCTGGCAGGGACTGCCTTTTCGGCTAACACAACCAGAGGGAACCTCGTATCACAGCATGATGCAGCTGGAGATCAACCAGGCGGCCGAGATCCTGGGGCCGGTCGCCCTCGAAGAGGCGCTTTCGGACATTCCCATTTTTGCTGCCGATGCCGGCGAGATCGAGACAGCGACACAGAAGGCGCAGCAGAGCCGGGCACAGCAAATGGACGCGGCGGCAGCCGACCTGGCCAAGCGGCCCAAGCTGCCCAAAGAGTACGCCGAGGCCATGACGGTGGCAAAGAAGCTCGACATCCTGCGTGCCTATGCCAAGAAGCACCTCCGGCCACGGCAGGGAACAGCAACAACCGCCACAACGACAACAACAACGGCAACAACGGCGACAACGGCAACAGCGGCAATTTCAACAGCAAATGCTACTACTACTATGACTAATAATACCGCTGCTGCGGCGGCGGCGGCGACCACGGCGTCCAAGAAGGGAACGGGGGCCGATCTCGCCGACTCCACGGCGTCGCTGGCATCCCTGTCGTCGGCCGACCGGCCGCTGACCAGCCAGGAGCTCCACGAGCGGCTGCTGAGCTCGACGCTGTCGCGCCAGGGGTTCCCGCCGGATGCGCAGGCGGTGCTGGACCACGTGATGCTGCTGCGCGCCAAAGAGCGCTATCTGTTCCACTGCGCGCGCAACCAGGCCATAGTGGCAGACGACCCGTGGCTGCGCAGTCTCTGGGGCTGGATCGGCGACGCCGAAGAGGCGGCCAGCAGCCGCGGCATGACGGCGCACAACCTCGATCTGTCGTACCTGGGCGTGGCCAGCATCTGGCTGGAGGACCTGGGCGTCAAGCGCGACACGCGCGTCATCGCCTCGGAGGGCCTGGCCAGCACCTTCCCGGAGCCGGCCGACTGGCAGCGCACCATCGCGTCCCTCTGCCGGCGGCGCGGCCTGGCGCCGTACGACGGCGTCGTCGTGGAGACGAGCAAGCCGCACCACCGGCAGCTGTGCCTGGACATGTGCGGCTGGGGCCGGCCGGCGGCGGACGAGGAGAGCGCGTTTCTGCAGCAGGTGGCCGCCGTGGGCGGGGACGAGCGCACGACGTCGTTCCACACGATGGCGGCGGCGCAGGCGCTGTTCCGCGGCGACCGCAAGCAGGCGGTGCAGATCCTGCAGCGGGCGAGCCGGGCGCACCCGGAGCTGCTGTTTGTGTCGCTGGCCCTGCAGCTGATGGGACGACGGGACGACCAGGAGGCCCGGGACCAGGGCCGGGACCCGGACGCGGGCCCGGACCAGGACGGAGCGGTGCACGGCCCGCTCGACTTTGACCAGGGGCTGGCGTCCAAGACGGACCCGTACCTGCGGGCGATCTCGTCGCTGATTGCCACGGGCGACTGGACGACGATTGCGCACCAGACGAGCCTGCCGCTGCGCGAGCGGGTGTTTGTGGCGGTGCGCACGTTTGACGACGCGCAGCTGACGCGCTGGCTGCGGGCGACGCTGGCGACGGCGATCGCGACGGGCGACGTGGAGGGCATCGTGCTGAGCGGGCTGGGCGACGCGGCCGTGGACATTATGGCCCGGTACGTGGACAAGTTCCACGACGTGCAGACGGCCGCGCTGGCGCTGGGCATGGCGGCGCCGCGGTACCTGGACGACTACCGCTGCACGGCGTGGCGCAACGCCTACCGCGCCTACCTGCAGCGCCACCGCGCCTTCTTCCAGCGGGCCAAGTTCGAGGTCGAGAGCACGAAGCGGAGCAAGGGCGCGTCGGGCGCGGTGCTGGGCGGCGACGGCCGGCCCAAGCTGGAGCCGCCGGCGCGGCAGATTGCCCTGCGCTGTGTCTACTGCGATGCCCAGACGCGGCTGGCGCCGATGCTGGGGCCCATGGCGGGGGGGGGAGGAGGANGAGGAGGAGGAGGAGGAGGAGGAGGAGGGGGAGGAGGCATGATGGACGCAGGTGGAGGGCCGTCCGGGGGGGGGCCGTCCGGGGGGCCGGGAGGGCCGGGAGGACCGGGAGGGGCAGCAGCAGGACCGGGCGCCAAGGGCAAGGCCAGCAAGGCGGGCCGGGCGGACCACAGCCTGCCGACGAAGCTGGCCATGGCGGGCGTGAGCTGTCCCAACTGCAAGCGCCACCTGCCGCGGTGTGTCGTCTGTCTCGAGGTCGTCGGCCTGGTGCGGTCGGACCAGCACCAGCTGCTAGGCGGAGGAGGAGGCGCAGGGACAGGAGCAGGAGCAGGAGCAGGAGCAGGAGCAGGCGGCGATGGCGGCGGCAGCAGCAGCGGCAACAACAAAAAATCCTCCTCCTTCTCCGCCGCCGCAGACGGAGAGTCGCTGGCCGCACGGTTCCCGACCTTCTGTCTGCAGTGCGACCACGTGCTGCACCTGGACCATGCCCAGCAGTGGTTTGCGCGGCATGCCGAGTGTCCGGTGCCCGAGTGCCGGTGCCGGTGCAACTTCCGCGCCAATCCGGAGCTGAACTACTTGTAGGCGAGGGGGAGAAGAGAGAGAGAGAGGGAGAGTTGCAGGAGAGCCCGTTCTGTCGGATGATACCTTTGGGATGATGTTTTTTTTTTTGTTTTTCTTCTTCTGGAACAGTCTCGTTTCGCATGGCCGAGATCGAATATTCACGTAATCTATAGCTGCATGTACACTTTTTTTTTGGGCTGCCTATGACAAGCGAATCAAAGAAAACAAATCGAAAAACAAATCAAACATCCCTCAAACATCCCATCTATTGTGAGCGTCACCCATTGGTCCTATGCCTTGCCCCCGCGCTTCTCCTTCTCGTGGGCCCGCCGGACGACCCCTCGCTGGTTGGGCGGCGGCCGGGCCCGCGCAAGCGCCGCCGCCGGCACCTCGCCCACGCGCTGTCCGTCCTGCCACAGCGTCAACGGCAGGTCCTGCATCGCCACCCCGGCCGCCAGGAGCTGCGACTTGGCCGCGTCCGTCGTCACCACTTTCTGGAAGAACCGGGTAGGGACCACGGGCAAGGTTTGCTCCCCTTGTCCGTCTCCTTTGGACGTCGCTTCTTTCTTCTCCCCTCCGTCTCCTCCGGACGTCGCTTCTTTTGTTTCTTTTTCTTTTCCTCCGCCTCCTCCAAAGACCCCCCCTTCCGACAACACCACCCCGTTGGCCGACCGCCACCACCGCAGACTCTCCGGCGCCTCCCGCAGCGCCCGCCGCACGTCCACATACACCAGCACCTGCGCCGTCTTGCGCAGGCCCGGAATCGTCACGCTGGTCCGCGGGTTCCGCGCCGACGCCTCGACCGCTGCCGCTGCCGCTGCCACTGCCGCTGCCGGCTCGTCCCCGGCTTCGTCTGCTGGGCTCCCCGCCAAGCACCCAAAGTGCACATGGTTCCGGCTCATCGGCCGCAGCCCGCCCGCCGCCTCGATCTGCGGCCAGAACGCCAGAAACGTCCCGTGGCACACCACCGCCGGCGCCGTCGCCGCGTCCGCAATGGGCGTCAGCAGCCCGCCGTCGCTCGCCAGCGGGATGCTGTGGCCCTGGTTGGCCCGGATCTCCCAACCCGACGCCTCCTCGGTTGGGTTCTCGCTTTGCTCTTTTTGGGGGTTCTCGCTTTGCTCTTTTTTGGTGTCCTCGCTTCGCTCTTTTTTGGGGTCCTCGCTTCGCTCGCCTGTGTTGGGGTCCTCGCTTCGCTCGTCTGGGGACAAAGACCGAGGCCGGAGAGCAAACCTCTGCTTCTCGTTCGTCTCGACCACCGCGCGCACCTCGGCCACCGTCACCCCGAGCGACTGGATCGGCCCCCACCGCAGCACCTGGTCCAGCGGCGCATACCCCTCCGCGTCCATCGGGATCCCCGCCAGGCCGGCCCGGTGCCGGAGCAGTTTCGAGAGCGCCTTGCTGACCTGGACGGTGCGGTCACCCGCGGCCGCTCCTTGGGATGGGCGGTGGCGGCCCCCACCGCCGCCGCCGCCGCGCCCTCGGCCACCGCGCCCTCCAACGCCGCGCCCTACGGCCAGACGGTCCTGGAACCGGGAGGCCAGGGCTTCGGCATGGTCGTAATCGTCCATGGTCGGTGCGGCTTTGGCTGCTTCTGCTGCTTCTGCTGCTGCTGCTGCTGCTGCTGCTGCTCCTGCTTGTGGTTTCCCGTTGGACGAAGAACGTATGCCGCCGCCGCCGCCGCTGCTGCTGCTCGCCTTGCGTATCTGTTTGTTGGACAATAACACCTTTGTGCTGTTCTTGCTGAACGGGCACGTCCTCCTGTTTGGATGGCTGCTATTCGTCTTTGGAAGGGGCGCGGTGGTTGTGAACAGCCTCGACGGAACAGCGAAAAAAGAAGGCGACGGTGGTGACGGTCGTCTCGGAACAAGAAGACGGCGCCCTGGGCACGGCGTTTGCCGACGACAGTTGAACGAGTGTAGGGTAGTAGCAAAAGAAAGTGCCTTCATGGGATGGGTGGAACTCCTCCTTGTATATTGGCGAGAAAGAAAAGGGGGGGCCTGGCCTCAACTCTACTTTCATATACGGTCGGACCCTGGGGTGGGGGTTGCCTCTCTCTTTCGGTTGTTTTTGAGGGTAGTTGCCTTTTTTTTCAATGCTGCCTTGCCTCGTGGCAGACGTGCCTTCTCTCTAAGACTATGGTAGGATGCAGAACAGAGTGGGGGAGCTAATGCGGCGGGGCTGGCAAAAATGAACGGCTGTCTCTGCGCTTGGCTGTACCTTAGCGATTGGTTCGCCCTTGACTCACCGGCCACCAAAAGTCTGCCTAGCGGCTTTGCCGCCGCCGACTTGCACACTGTTGATTTGCGCAGCCCGAGCAAGACCAAACAAGCTCGATTTCCCACTGCACGCTTATTTAGACTTCATCTGCTTGGCTGGGAAAATTCAATACGCTCGAAAGCTGCTCAGTTCAACACGGTCTAACTCTACGTCATTCGTACAATCATCACAGTAATAATCCGTTCGCCTCTAGGATTCAAAATCCTCTTTTTCATTTCCGTTACATACATGTATATATATGTGAATATATGAATATGAATGAGTTCCGTTAGCACTAAAGCCTTCCCTGTCCTAGCCTTGAGTCGCCGATGATCATGCTTCCCAGATAAAACGTTCGTAACCAAAGACTGTAACACCAAAGCCGCGCAGAGATATATATAGGAGCTGTACCAAGACAGAAAAAGACGGCACACACGCCAGTCCCGAGCATGCCGCAAGCAGTAGCTAAAAATCGAGTCTGTCCGCTCCACCACATCGCGCCGGAAAATCAAAGTGCAGTTATAAGGCGCAGCATTTGGCTTCGGTTTCTGCCCAGAGCCAGCCCAAATATGATGGAAATCCAAATAGATATAGTGTGTTTGTGTGGTTGGTTCGTTTTTAATCCCATTGAAGACAACCCTGCTTCAAGACTGGCTACTTTCTGATCGTGGTATGGATTTGTTTGTTCTCGCCGTGCATGCAAAGAGCAGCAAATGCGAATGAAAAAAGTTGAAAAAAAAAAGGTAAAACGCCGAAAGTCCATTCGTTAGATTAAATCGTCAATTGACCGCACAATCGGCGTCTCTCCCTTGGTGGGTGGACTGCGTGGGTCGGCCACCTGTCCCGGCCGTCCAAACGGCAGGAACGGATTCCTTGGGAACATGGATTCGCGAGGCGAAAACAGCTCCGGCTCGTCACTTGCCGCTGGGGGCTCCCCAGCAAAGCTCATGCCCGCCACCTCGCCAAATGGGTCACGCAGAGGATTGTTCGTCATGGTTTCTGCTCGCGGCGACATCAGCGTGTCCTCAATCGGAAATGCATGTCGCACAGGAATCGTCCGCTCGTGGATCTTGTCACTGTTGAACTCCAGTGTGGTGGTCCTGGTCGAGTCGCCAACCGTCGCAGCAGAATCGGTCATGGCAGCATCAATCCCATGATCCAAGCTCGGTGCAGGGCCAAATGTGGGAGAGAGGAGGCTGTCTAGACCAGTGCCGTTGGCGCTGCTTGGTGGTGGCAGGCCAGGGCTGAACAGTGCAAAGCTTGAGATTGACAAGGGGGCCACGCGGCTGTTGAACGTGGTGTTGATGCGGTTGATCCGATTGATGCTGCTGGTATTGCCTAGGCCACCCGAGCCGTTGGGGAACTCGCCGAAGCGGTGTGCAGCAAACCCGGGAGACGGTGGCGGCTTCATCATGGCGTCGAGCGATCCGAGAGATGCGCCCAAAGACCCAAGAGACGAGTTGCCAGTCGCAGGCGCAAACCCCGAATCGGGGCGCTTCACAATGCTAGGGGGAGGTTGGCTCGGCTTCTCTTCTTCTGCCGGAGGGGGCCGCAGAATGGCCGGCAAGTCAGGGAACCGTCCAAACTTCTGCTTGTCCTCTTCGTCCTCCTTTTCAGACGACCAAGACAAGCTGGACGGTGCTGAAGACGGGCCCGGAGACACAGCCTCCCTGCTGCTGGGCGTCGAATTGCCCCGAGGCCGTGTCATCGGGCTGCCGTCTGGGCTCAGCGACCGAGAGGCACCGTTCCCACCAGTTGAGCTCTCGTCTGGCATCAGCGGTGCCGAGAGGGGCTCCTTGGTGGGCGAAACATCGATAGCATCCGCCGATAGCGTGGCTCGGTGCTTCGTTGGGCTGCGGCTGGGGCGTGGGTGATTATTGGAGAAAGTAGCAAGCGCCTTCTTCTTGGACACCTCCTTCTGAAAGTCCTGTAGGCAGTACATGAGGCGCATGTTGGGGCTGATCCACTTGCTCTTGGCCTGGGCAGCGTAGTACGCATCGTTGACAGTGAGATCCGGGTTCTGGTACATGCCGTAGGCAATGATCAGACTGGCCGATCGGCTGGCGCCCTGCTGACAGTGGATCAGGACCTTCTTGCCCTCCTTTGTCTTCTTTTCAATTGTTTCGCAGAGCGTCATCAGGTCACGGCCAATGTCGGTGTTGTGGTCCCACGGGATATGGATGTATTCCGGCTCCTTTAGCGGGATTGACGCCTTGGGAGTTGTCGGTGTGCTTTCGTCAATGGTGGCATCGTGCGCCGTGGCGTTGGCTGTCGACAGTGCCAAAGGCGGCAGTGATGGGGGGTTGGAGGAGAGAGCAGGTGGCGGACAGAAGGTGCTCGGAGGGAAAGAGAGGCGGTTGCTGGCACTGGACGTAGTGGTCTGCTCAGCAACCGCAGACAGTTCTGGGCCGGCAGCGGTGGCGGGCTGCTCCTCCACATGCTCCACCACCTGGAGCGTTGGCAGAGAAGCTGTCTGTTGTTCTGCCGGCTCCCAGAACTGCTTCGGCTCCAGCACCGCTTCGGGTTCTGAAATCGGCTCCTGAACGGGCTCCAGAACTGGCTCCAGAATTGGCTGCAGCTTTGGCACCTGTATCGGCGCCAGTTTTGGCTCCGGCCGCCTTTGTGGCTGTTGCTCGGTAGAAGGCCCAGCGCTTGCGCTTGCGCTTGCGCTTGAATGACTGGGGGCCAGAGCTCTGAAGGGATTGCGGACTTCACGGGCGACGTTGAAGACGACGTCGAAGCGAGAGGCCTCTTCGGCAGTGGGCTCGAGGTAGAGGAAGACGTTGTCACCGTATATGGCAATGGGGCCGTCGGGGTAGCCGGGGGTTTTCTGATCTTCGTTGTTCTCGTGCTCGTGGTAGGGCTCAAACTCAAAAGCAGCGCGGTTCGCAATTTGGGTGCGTATTGGCGATTCTTCCTCCAGGATGGTGGAATCAAAGCCGGTGGCTGCACGCGTCGGGCGCGAGGGACGCAGGAACTCGGAGAGGCCAGACTCGTTGCGCTCCAGCACCGTAGGAATGGTCATGCCGCCGGCAGGACCAAACGTCGAGGACTTGAGCGACGAAAGCATGTGAGGAGACGAGGTGGAATGTTTCAGGGCGCGCCGTTGCAGGATGGGCGGCATCGCCAGCGATGGGGACTGAGGCATCTCCAAGGTGGTGGCCTTGATGAGGTCGTGGGTGCTCGTCTTGAGGCTCAGCTGGCTCGGCTTCCGCCTCATGGCGGGAATTTGCGGCTTGATGAACGAGGGCGACGACGGTTCAGACACCAAGGAGGAGGAGGAGAGTGTAGGTGAGACGAAGGGCGGCTGGATGGAGAGGCCCTTCATGTTGCGCGCGCGGCGCGGGGAAGGCGAGGTCACCGGACGTTCTTGAGTCTGGTTGGGGTCCTTGACCGAGAGCGACGACATGCCCGAAGACAGTCCTGACGGAAAGCCTGATGCGAAGGGTGCCGCGGAGGTCACGCCCGCTGAAGGGACGCTCATAGGAAAGCCCGTCGACGGTGGCAATTCAGCCTGTGGGGAGGACAAGCCCACAGACAGAGTTGGTATGGGGCCGAAGGACGGACCCGGAAAGGAGGCCAGCGGGATGAGGTTGATGGGAGAGTCTGGCGACGACGAGGGCGACGGATCAGACAGAGACGAGGAGTCGGTGCAGGACATGGTGGTGGTGGGTGAAGAGTCAGCGGACTCTGAAGCCTGCGTAGAGGTGCTGTCGTTGTGGCGATGCGAAGGGTCGATGGGAAGTGAATGGGGCGCAGCGGCAGCACCGGCGGCGGGCTGGAGCAGGGTGGCAGCCGCAGAAGAGTGATGCGGCAGCTTGCCGTCGAAGTTGGGGCCTGAGAGGCCTATTATTTTGGGGTCGACTACTGTGACTGTGCTCTGGTCGTCCATGGCCTCCGCGCCCAGGTCGAAAACGGACATGAACGACGGTATCTGATCCTCGTATAGCCGGCGTGCGGCGGCTGACGGCATCTTGGACAGAACAGTCGGCGGAAGAAGAGTGTCGCAGGCCGGAGCTGCTGGGAAGCCGTCGATGTACGGCGGGCACGGTGGGCACCAGAGAGCTCTGGTTCACGAGGCTGGACAGGGTTGATCACACACAAAGTGGTGATGTTGGCCGCGTGTGGTGCCGAGTGGTGGGTAGGAGATCGCCTGGGAGTAGTCGGCGAGTTGGTGAACAGATGCAGGGTCAATTCAATGCTGGCCAGCAGGATGAATACAGTGTCATGCAAAAAAAGAAAAAAAAAAAAGGAAGGGCGAAAAAAAAAGAGGTCGCTAAATAAAGAACAGAGCGCGCAAGCGAAAGTGTCGGGAGCAGCCAAACCAGCGCTGCTGAAGAATGAAAAGGCTGCCACGCGCAGAATTAAGGTATGATACCAGAACTAGTTGTACAACCGACCGGCATGCAGGTGTCGGAAGAAGGGCAAGATGTGTTGGAATTCGGTCGTCGAGCTGTCGGGGCAAGCAGACAAGTCGAGTCGAGGCGCGGACGGGGGTGCCGGCGACGGGAGAGGGTGGGAGGGGGGAAGACGAGGAGGAATGAATTGTTGCGTTCTCGCAATGTCAATACATGGTCGGATGCTGCTCGCAGAACCAGCCAGGCAAAAGACGCCGAGAAACAGACAAATTGCACAACGCGTTTTGAGGCGAGAAAGAAGATGTGACAGGCAGCCTGCTCTCGAGTAGGTCGGTGCTGTTTTTCGCGATGGCTGTCGGGTGTCGTTCTCGTTCCGTCTTTGTTCCTTCTGGTGACAGGATGTTGTTTTGTTGCTTGTTCTCAAGAGGGGGCCGTCGTCTGCGTTGACGGGGATTAGAAGAGAAGGGGAAGTAAAAAAGCACACGGCGTGAAATACAAGAAAAACAACGTGAAGGGGGAAGGGGAAGGGAGCAAAGAGAAGAAGAAACACGAGGAGTTGTGGTAATAGTTGTGGTGTGGATGAGAATGAAAGGACGGGCTGCTGGGGAACAGGAAAAAGAAAGTCGCTAGCAGGAGACGAGTGAAAGAGGAGGACGGGCCAGGGAGGGGGGGGG
>PCDI01000005.1:928419-1028884 GCA_002778195.1 Raffaelea ambrosiae | reverse complement strand
GGGGGGAGAGGTGACTTACAACGTACTCACGAACACACAAGGAGATGCGGGATCCAGGTGCCGGCCGGCAGCTAGTCCGAAGATTAAAGAGGTTGGAGCAGCAGCGTGTGGTGGGCAATAGGGAAAGAGAAAAATGGCAAGTTTGGAAAGGGAGGAGGAGGATATGTCGAAAAAAAAAAAGTGAAGTCGGGAAAAAAAAAAGTGAAGAGTAACAAATTGACGAGATTATTTCTCTAGAAAAAGAATTGGCAGGAAGAGGCGAGAGAGACAGGGAGAATAAACAGAGACGAGGAAGGAGCGAACGGCACACACAGACAGCACACAGGGCAGGAGCGAAGCACACGCTGAAAGACGGTTGGTTTGGGCGAAACAGGCGAACTGCGCAGAAAAGCGGGTCGGGGCGTGGGCACCCTGCGAGGGCGTGAAGTGTGATGAGCGTTGCGTGCTGAGAGCTGGGTTGTCCAGGGTTGTCCAGGGCTGCCGCTGGGCTGCCGCTGGGATGCCGCTGGGATGCCGCCGGGTCTCTTTCTGTGCTCCCTCTGCTCTCTGTGCTCTCTGTGCTCTCCGTGCTCTCTGCGTTCTCGGTGCTCTCTGGGCTCTGGTTCGTTTCGTCTTTCTGCTTTCTTTTTGCTGCCCACTCGCGCTGCAACTGCTTATTTCTCGCTACGACCCTGAGGCAAGAGCGACCCTCCGTCTCCTGCGCTCCTTCCTGGTGGCGCCCGTTCTTTCCCTGGCTGGCGTCCCCACCAAAACTCTCCTGCCGCCCCTCCACCCTCCTCCTGCAGCCAGCCAATGGCAGCCCGGCTGCAGGCGTCTGGGACACACACATCCCCGTCTGCACGCCGCTGCTGCACATACACCCCCCCCTGGCCCCGGCCAATCAGCACGCCGCAATCTGCTGGAGCAGGTGTTTCGACTGGTTCGGGCGCCTACTATAAATAGACTTCCCAGCCAATGGGAGCGGCCGCTCCAAATTTAACGACCAAGAGCCCATGCCCACCCTGACCAGGCCCGGCGCCAAGGGCGAAAAGCGAGCGAGCGAGCGAACGAGGGCAGTCGAGCCGTCGGCCGCGCTCTCTCTCTTTTTTTTTTTAGTTGGCTTTCTGAACATCCTCCTCATCCTTTGCAGTTCATCACGGAATGGATTGGGCCAGGGTTGCTTTGTTCCCGGCACTCTCTCCGCCCATCCCCTCCTCCCGCATCTCAGCTGGCATGGATGGTCTGTTGGTCTTCACGATGGATACTTCATGATGTACATAGTATCTTACTGCATAGTTGGTTATGTATTTACTGGATGCAGTATCTTTACGCCCGTGCAGGACACTGGATATGCATGTATCTTACCACCGTACATGCTCTTAGATACTGCGCCGTATCTCACATACCAAAATGCCCGCGCTCGTGGCGGCCCCCTCTACTCGTAGTGGCATGCTATCTATTGGCTCTCTGCTGCTTGCTGACGATAAATCGAGCCCCCCTCTGCTGGTCGAGACCGGTCTCTTGCCTCTGGAAACCTTTGGAAACACTCTCCTGCCAATCAACTACCCCGTGACACTCCTTCTCCAGGCGCCTGGCAAGCAAAGCCCCCCGCCCCCCTCCCCTGTCTCTGCTTGTGTCTGTGTTCTCCCTGTCTCCTGGTTCCGCCCTCGTCTCCCTGTCGGGCGGTCTGTTATGAACTGGGCTTGTTAACTGGGTCGTGTCCTTTGACTGTTGGCCCCGTCGTCTGTCGTCCACTCGGTTTCCCTCCCCACGTCTCAGTGCGTTTCTTCTGTGTTCCCCATTCCTTTATTTTTCTCCCATCTTTCTCATGCTGCGATGCTACGGGGCCATAGAATTGCCCACTGAGGCTTTGCCCACGAGACCCTTTTCCCCGTCTCTTTCGCCCCCCCCCCCTATGCATGATGTTCACGCCGCAGCACGTCGTCCCAAAACAAGCGGCGAAGACCAGGCCCGCCTCAATTCGCCCTCCTGTGACCCCCCCGTCCAACTACGACACACGTAACTACGATCCCCCCCTTTCCACGTCAGATACCCACGCTTCGTCACCAAGATGACAGGTGAATAAAGTTACTGGTATCGTACATGGGATACTATCTATGTACCGTGCACAGGGCAGGGCTGCCGTCCCTGTCCTTTCATCATACCCTGGTCGTGGCTTGGCTGTCAACAGTGGTTACTTTCTTCTCCCCTCTGATCTCGTTTCTGCGTGCCCCTGCTGATGCCAATTTGCGATGTTCTTTTATTGTCGTGTTCTATGAATACTCGTACATACATAGCACATAACTATTACACAGTAGTTAGTTAGTTCGTAGTTAGTACTCGTATGCTCTGACATGCCTGCCTCTTTGGCGACCCAAGAGCCCCCAGCTAGCCTTGGATGCCTGTCTTTCTCTGGCGACCGTCTAGTCCTAAAACACGCTCCCCCCCAAAATAGAACAGCAGGAACAAAGAGTACTCGTAAGATGCACCCCCGTGCCCATACATGTGTGGCATTGGTGCCTGGGCAAGGAACGAATACAAGCAAGCCAACAACAGGGCCAGCAAGGCAGCGAGAAGAAGAGCAAAAGAAAGGATGAACCGGGATGTGGGAGCATCCGTGATTTCTTTCGGTTTAGTTACGCTCGCTGTACTCGTACTGTGTAGTGGGTGGGAGCTGTTCCTCCTTGCTAGTGTCGCTGATGCTCGAGAAGGATGCATTGTTTGCCAGTGGGCAGTGGGCACTGCCGAGGGATTGTTTTCGCCTATCTGTTGGTTTCTCGTTACTACAAAGTCTGCACTAACCAACTAGTTACACGTAGTACTACTATGTATGTACGCGTATTAGCATCGCCATGCTCCAGTGAGGCTGACGGCTGTGGACACGACTCGGCCGATTGATTGCTTCTGCCTTGGAGAAAGGAGCAATCGCAAGGCGGCCGATCTTGCTTGTCCTGGGATTGTGTCTCTGACTGCGCCGGTCACAAGAACCTCACAAGACCCCAAACGAGACTGTGTCTGAGTTGATCTGACAGTGGATCAGTCAGCTACCACTATTCGTGCATAGCATATATTGATTACCGATATGGCAAGACCTTCTCTCACTACGAGTAGACGTGTTAGCCTTGAGTAGGCGATTATTGAAAAGATGTCCAAAAATAACAAGAGACCAAAAGGAAATGACAGTCCCAGTTCGTTTGACATGGTTGACATCATCGGCTTCGTTGTCGTCGCGTGTCTCTTACATAGTACTCTCACTCGTACGTACATACATATTAGTACTATGTAGTAAGATAGACCAAAAAAAAAAAAAAAAAAAAAAGAGGAACCGAAAATTAAGGGTGCAATGTAGTCCTGAAGGGAAACCCGCCCCAAACCCCAAAACAGACAAGGCTGTTTGGTTTGGACCAGAAACCCTTGGCCCTCTCTTCCCCCCCCCCCCTTTCCTCGTCCCCCATCCCATCACTCTACCACCCCCCTCCCATCTGAAACGCTGCCAATTTGGCACCTTTCCCCAATTCTGTTACGACCCTCCTAAGGGAGGGGCCAAAAATGGGTATTTCACTGAGAAATGGGCGAATGGACGGCTGGTGGATGGAGAAATCAACAAAACGGGCCCGTCTTTTTTCTTTTTCTTCTTTTTCTGCCTTTTCTGCTTACTTCTGGTGTTTCTCTTTGATTTTCTGAAATGTGCCACCCAACCAATATTTGACTAGCGCTCCCGTCGTGCACGAAATAAGAGCCAAAAATAAGAGCCAAGAACTGTCGTCCTCGGCTGTCTGGGTAGGTGGCCGGCTTTGCGTACATACATAGTACTATGTATGTACTTTGTAGTACCGACAAACAGACGAGTGTGTGTCTACAGTCGTATGAAGGAGAGCTTGTGTGTGGCATCCAACATCACCGCATATCTCCTCCTATGCAAGTAACCAGAATGCAGTGTACGAATTCATGGCCATGCATATGCAAATGGTCGTGTGTTGGGGCGTGTTCACGGTAGTTGGCTGCGTAGTTTCCTTGCCATGAGGGGAACATCAGGTCCTCCTCGTTTTTTTTTTTGCCATCCCGGTTTGTCTCTTTGTTGTTTTGGGTTGTCTTGTCACATTCGACACAAAGTTTACCCACTCCCAACGATACTATTGTCTGCGATATCACTCCCCTTCTCAGTCCCCTTGCTCCTGAGGCGGCAGGGGTGGGGGTTGCTGTGCCCCTCGTCTGCCTGTGCCATTGCTGTGCCTTTGCGCCTCTGCCCTGCCCTGCCCTTCTCATACCACCTCTTCTTTTCGGGCTTGACTCTTTTTGTCAGGTCCGTTTGGCAACGTTCTCGCATTCGGGTCCGGTTGACCTAGGCGGGACCCCTACTCCGGGGGTTGCAGATACAGGTTACAAAGTAGTTGTGTTGTTGCTGTCTTTTTGGAAATACGAGCAAGACACATGCGCCAGCCGGGCAATACGGTGCGAAATGTAATAATTGGGTTGGGCCGTGTCTTGTGACGCCCAAGATTCTGCATTGACAAGAAGACGATGCTCCCGACCGCCGGTATGCCCAACACGAACATGCTCCGTGGACCTGCGTAGACCTCTGCGTAGACCTCTGCGTAGACCTCCGTTGACCTCCGAGAGTCTGCCTCCGCAGTGCAAGAAGCGGTGTGTGTCGCATAATTACATGGGGGAAAAAAAAGAGCTGTCCAACGCATACGGAGTATGGCACAGTCTCCGACATTATGGCAATGCGCAAACATGCTGGGCAGAAGAATATTACTGCGCTGGGCGCGAGGGCAGGCAATGCAGAAACCGAATATCCCGTGTTATGCAAAATCCTTATTTATATATCTCTTGTATTTGGATTCTCGACTCTGTCTTCCCTTTGTCCAGGGCAAATAGAAAAAAAGGTATTGCCATTCAGGCGCGGATCGCATGCGTCACTATCCCATGTTATGTGTTGCCGCACCCTCCCCTACGTTTATCCAAATGGAAGGCGGCATTCCAGGTGTTGCCAGTGCTTGAGACAAACATCGACTCATCTACCTGGATCTCGTTCCAGACAGAGTGCGCCACAGTAAACAAAAAAGGAGGGCATAAGAAACATAGAGAAAAGGTGGCAGGCACAACAGAGGGGAAGGAAACATGGGCGGGAAGACAAGAGTGGTGACCCGGCGGGACAGCCAGGGCAACAAAGCCAGACAACAAGGGACAAAAAAGAAAAAATGTCAGTTTCTGCCGCGAAGTCGACTGACGCAGTCTTGTTTCGTTCGCCTCCTGTTGCCTTTTTGTCCTTTTTGTCCCCTTTGGGGGGGTTTTTGCCATCCTTGCCGTCTCAAGTTCCCGGGACACCTGTGTTTGGCCTTTTTTATTTGTCCTGTTGTTGTTTGTGTTTCAACAGCTGCTGGAACACGGACAAAAATAAACAAGGGGGTGGTCATAACAGTCGACACGACAACACATGACGATTGATCCAGGCAGCGAGAGATCAGATGGTGGACCATCCCATGAGACATAGGAGCAAGAAGATGTCATCCAAACAAATCCGATTGACACCAGACTGCGAAATGCGTCTGTTGGATTGCATGTTTCGTGTATTTGCATGTTTGTGGAGGATCAGGAGACCCGGAAACGCCATCGTATGTATCGTATGGGAAATGTGAAGATGCAAAGGTGAAAGTGCGAAAAATGACTCGACCACTCTCCGGTAGACAGGAGCTCTCAGGTCGGCAGGAGCTCTCAGGTAGACGGCATCTCTCAGGTCGACAGAAGCTCTCAGGTAGGCGGCATCTCAGGTCGGCAGGAGCTCTCAAATGAACTCCGGTATCCCACACACTGCCGCCGCCGTCCGCCGTCACCTGAAGGAAGTCATATCGGCGCCCCCCCAGGTCGAGACGGCGTCTCTCCATCCCGCCGTGAGCCGCGTCCGAGTCGGGAGGAACTCGGTCTGGGGCGAGCTGCGGCTGGCCTGAGTCCACGTCCGCCTCTCCAAGGGTGCCGTGATACGCTGCTGGGCCGCGGCATTTGCCCATGCTGCAGAGCGTGCCAGACGCCCCCTCTGCTGCTGTTTTGCTCTCGGCATGTCCACTGCGGCGCTTGAGCGCCTTGTCCTCGGCCCGTCTGGCGTCCCATTGGCGTTTTCCAGTGTTCCACGCATAGAGCCTAAGTTGGTTTATATTGCAACCGAGGCAGGACCAACATTCATAGGACTACTCACGCCAGGCTCTCTGGTTTCAGACGGTTCTGGATTCTGCGCCGCTCCGTCGTGTTGTTGACCCCGGGACCAGTCGTCGTCCCGCCCGCGCACATCCTTCTGACTGGACGCCAACTGCACGGGGACGGCTTTCCGAGTCGGTGTTCTGACAAGTTGCTGGTCTGTCTTTCGAGGCTGTTATGGTTCGAGCCTCTGGGGCACTGACGGCCCTGCTTGCATGAAGACCGAGACGCTATGCGTCGGTTGTTCTTGCGACCTGCTCACGGTTCAGCAAAGAACGGCACCACGGTTGAACGACTTCAACGAGCTGTTGAGTTGGTTTTGGATGCACCGTGTCATATGCTAGACCCGGAGGCACCGCGTTGCTAAAACTGCCACCTCCGCATCGTGGCCTCGCCTGGTCGAAACATTGAGATCTCTGCCACATGCAGTGGATACAGGGCTTGGGCTCTTTGTCGATTCTCGAGCTGCACAGCAGCCGGTAACTAATTAGCCAGTTATCTCGTGTCCCAACACCTGCTAGCATGATGCTGGCAGATTTCTTTCTTAGTAGTGTTCCCAGGCCCGTCTTGTGCTGCTGGCTGTGTCCATGGCCAGAACCAGGCATTCACACGGCGCCACGACATAGATACAGCATTGGGCCCTGTGAAAGGTCCATCTGCAGAAACCTAGGGAGTCTGAATCACGCGCAGGATCTGGCAACAGTTGAGATCTTGGAAACCAGGCTTCCAAGACCGTTCTTTCCCTTGCTTTTCAGCAGCAAATAAGCGGTGGCTTTCAATTCAACACTTTCGACCTGAATACACCCTCTAGGAGTCCCGATCTCTGTCTTTGTCTCTTTGTCTTTTCCTGCCAAACGGTGTCAATCTGCGCGCGCGCGCTTCAGTGAAAGTAGTTCCATGCAATGCCCTTGGTCTTCGCCCAGGCCTCGTCCAGGGCCTCCACCACATCCGCCGGCAGGGGCTCCTCCTTCTCCAGCGCCGTCAAATTGGCCTCCAGCTGCCCGGCACTGCTCGCCCCGACGATGATCTTGTCGCCCTCCCGCAGCTTGGAGTGGTGCACAAGCCACCGCAGCGCCGTCTCCACCTCGGTCAGGCCGTGCTTGCCGGCGGCGGCGCGGATGATGTCGAGGGCGTCAAACATGGGGTCCTGCCAGTAGCGGGTGCGGTAGAGGCTGCCCTGGCTGGTCTTGGGGTCGAAGCGGGAACCGGCCTCGACGGAGTCGTCCTTGCGGTGGTACTTGGGCGTGAGGTAGCCGCCGGCGAGCGGGTTGTAGGCGTAGAACTGGACGCCGTACTGCTTCAGACAGGGAAACAGCTCGGCCTCGACGGAGCGGTGGATGGCATTGTAGACGCCCTGGTAGACCGTGGGCCGGATCCAGCCGTGGCGCAGACAGATCTCGCTGATCTGGGCCACCTCCCAGGCGGCGTAGTTGCTGACGCCCAGACGGGCAAAGTACCCTTCCTTGTGCAGGTCGTTGACGGCCTGGAAGGTGACTTCGTAGGGCACGCTGTGGTCGGGCGCGTGCAGATACCACAGGTCGATCTTGTCGGTCTGCAGGGCCTTGAGCGAGGCCAGCAGGTGGGTGCGCAGGTCCGCGGGGCTGTGCGAGCTGCCCGGCACGCCGCTCTTGACCGAGCTGGGGTAGTACTTGGTCTCCATGACGATCTTGCGCTTCTGCCAGTCGAGCTGCCCCAGGTACTCCTCGGACGAGCCGCCGCCGTAGACGCGCGCCGTGTCGACCTCGCTGTGGCCATGGCTCTGGAAGACGTCGAGGACCTTGCCGGCTTCTTCCAGGCTGTGAATGCGAGTCTGTTCCACGCCTGGGGACGGGTGAGCCAGGGCTAGTCTGTGAATCCATTTTCGCCAGCTTCTGTGCATTTCTTTTCCTATCTCTTGTTGTCTTCTTTTTTTTTTTTTTTTTTTTGCCTCTGCTCCCCTTCCTCACAGACGGACTCACCTGCTTTCCCAAACGTCATCGCCCCGAAGATAATGGGGAACTTTGTCTTCGCCACAGCCATTGTGCAAAATCTAGGTGCTTCTCAAAGTTGACTCTTGCAAACGTGTTTCGCCCAGACTTGTCTTGGCAAGCTGGGAAGTCTTGCACTCTGCCGAGAACTGGCTTGCCGTGGCCTGTTCACAACGTGAGATATGAATATTTTCACTAGAAATCCGGTATGGTCGTTCACGTACGTCCATGCACACGTCGGTGGGCATCCCACGGAACTGGCTGGAGGGTGTCTGGAGCTATCTAAATACTTGACTCGCTCCGTTGACGCCATATGGCGCCCTGTACTAGCACGCATTGCTTCACTCTGATTATAAAGCAGAGAGATAACTGCGCAGCCTACGAATCAAGAGATGGGACAACAATGATGTGCTCTGGTCTAGCTTAAAGCCGTGACCCGACTTATACCAACCGCTCTGTGGAACCGTAAGCAGGCCGCATTTGTGTGCTCTGATTGGTTCCTTTGGTTCTAAACTTGCCTATCTTGAATCTTGAACGACATCCATCAACGCGCAACGTACAGTGTTGGCGATGAGCAAGTAGCTTGGGGCCATGGCGCTTAGACTCGCTGAAGCATCTGCAGACGACCTGCATTGGCTTTCTGTACGTCCACTGGTGGGACTACACGACCTGCATTCTCGAGCCCATGCACAGCCTCGATGATCTCATCGTGGTCGCCAAGGGCTTGCATCTGAGTCTTTCCGACACCCCTACCTGGATCTCCAAGGCGAACGAGTACGCCCGCCAGCAAGGCCTCCCGCAGTTTATGGTCTATCAGAGTATATGCAATGCCACCATGCGCAACTTTGAACGCGATCGTATTCCCATAGCCCGCGACGAGGGTATGGGGATGTGCCTGTACGGCACGCTGGGCTAGAGCAAGTTGCAGCCGGCAGCTGTCTTCAAGGAGCGCGACGAAAACTCGAACCACCCAGGCCACAACCTCCCGGCACGACGGAGACCAGTGTGCGGCGTGGGCCTGGTGCTGGCGCCCGAAGACGTGGATGAGCACGAGGCGTGTTCTACCACGGGTTCCCGCACACGTTTTGGAGCGGCAGCTTGTTAGACGGGTATACTCCCAGGGCCGCCGACAGCCCTGGAGATGTCCAACTTCTTAAGGAGGCCGGCTCGTTTGACTGGGTCGAGAATCGGAAGCCGATTTCTCCACGCAAGCTCTAAAACATGCCATTACAAAGGGAATGGCAAACAAGGAGGGCAAAGAACAGACATTGTGGTTTTGTTTCCTCCCTCTCCCTTTCCTGGATTAATGTGCCCCATTTTGTGACGCAGTCGGCCAAAAGTAAGTCATTGCATATCTCGGTTTGGACGATGAACATGGCAAATGAACACCGTCACCCTGTTCACGTCTGTCTGTTATCATACCATGTAGTGATAAATGAGAAAACAGAGACACAGAAAGCTCGCACCTTGAAACCCCTCACATCACCGTCTGTTTTCAGAGATTGCCACCAGAAACCAACAATAACCAAGGATGCAGAATTATACAAGTTCGGGGTTTGGATGGGCCTCGACGCAGACGCAATCAATGGCAAGATGGTGTGGCAAGAGTGTGAGGCAAAGAAATGGGAAGAGAACGACATTGACATCATTGCTGAGGCCGCTTCGGCGACTATGAGGAGTCTGCTTCAGGTACGGAACATCGCTGCCAGAAGAAGTTTGTGGGGACATAAGTCGACTGCCATGTGAACGGCGACAAAGGGCAGATATGCACTGTACCACCGCGTTCCGTCGCACTTTGCCATCCCCATCCCGGACAAACTGTCCTCGGAGGCGGCAGCACCGATGCTCCGCGGCGGCGTGACGACACACCCACCGTTCAAGCACTATGGCGGTCCTGGCAAGCCGGTGGGCATTGCTGTCGTCTCGCGCAGCAGCCCCCAGGAGGCCAATGCCGAGAAGCTAGAAGCAACCGACTTCATTGCGACGGAGGACGGAGGACGGAGGAGAACCCAGATTGGTTCAACACACACCGGCAGCCCTCGGCCTGATTGTTTTCACCATCTCGTCGTCCAAGGCAAGCCAGATTACCGTGCCCCCCCCTTGTACACCTCTATCGACGGCAGTCCTAGATCCTTCCCTAATGCAGGCACCCATGAGTAACTACACGAATTTGCTGCGCACGGAAGGTGGTGTTCTGGCGCAGGTGGGAAACCCGAATAACGGATTGTTTCGAATGAAGGTCATGACGTCGATCATAGGGAGGGTCGCGCTGGCGGGATCCATGATCGAGTTGTCGGGAGAGGTCAAGGAACTGCTGCAGCTGGCTACGGACAAGAAGGTCAAGCCGCGGGTGCAGGTGCGGCCCATGAAGGAGGCCAACCAAGCCATGGTCGACCTGGATAATGGCAAGGTCCGATACCGCTATGTGCTGGAGAACTGATGGTCCGGCTGGTAGTCTCTGGCCCCGAAGGACTTTCGGGTCTCGAACGGGCGCTTAGTCGGGCCACGAGCAAACCTGAAGACTACTCCAGTTGCTTTCAGGAACACACTGCGATATCTCAGAGCTCCTTTTGCGATGCGTTTTTGGCCCACGCCCCCTATGGAGTATGCTTGAAAACAATAGACCAAAGTTGTTGGTCTCCTTTGAAACTTGATCGAGTTGTTTGAGACCAACAGGCAACACGCCGGTTTTTGGCTCGTCTCGCTGAATCCTGCCGAGCTCTTTATGCCGCACTCGCCGCACCCGCCGTGCTCAACTGGTATCTGGATTCACTCTGCTCCAATAGGAAGGCAGATAGACGCCTGAGTGTTTGTCCATCGTCTCTGGGCAATCCATGTCTGTGCTGTACGGGCCCCAACTCAACCATGAATTGGGATTTGGCTTCCAATGGGTGTCCATTGGGTGTCCATTGGGTGTCCGTCATCCATTGCGCTACCTCCTCAGCCTGGCGTAGGTCGTGCGTCGATCAAACCAAGTGGGCGTGATGACCTGCCAGCTGAACGAAACGGTTTTGACCGATGCCGTCTGCAGCCTTGGGGGAATTAAGGGTCAACATCAACATGTTTGTTGCCATGACAATTGTGACAGTCCATCCTCGAGACTACAAGCGAGAATATTGCCCAGCCTTCAAGAAAGCTGCTCACATATCTTTCCGTGCGACTGTCAGATACAGGGGAACGAGCATGTTCGTCGACGCCGATCACCTTGCTGACGGTCACGTGCGGATCGTTGATATGTTTCCTCGTTCAGCCTGCCCCCCGGTCGCCGCTCGGTCCTTTTGGTCGTGTGTTTTGGATATCCTCATTTCGCTATTTTTGCCAGGAAGGAGCGAGGAGAGGGGGAAAAGCTGCATGCCCCTTGCCCATCACTGAACTGAAGCTTGAAATAGAGCTGTTAGTGAGGGGAGGGGAAAGGACTGGTCCGTTAGCTCGGTGTCCATTTCCAGTGCTCCCTGACGATGGACGGCTGCCACATTGTGCACCGTGAGAGCAACCACCTGGAGCGCCATCTTGGGTCCACCGCCCCGCTGGCCACGGGCTGTTAGGTTCCCCTGTCATCGTGTTATGGCGTTCTTGACGTCCTCGACGTTGCAGTTTGTCCTGTGCATGTCTTTCGGGGCGGGACTGGTTCTTGGTGGGCATGGCCGAAGGCGACTCTGCTCGAACATGATGACATGTTGCTCGTTCGTAGAACGTGGAGACGGAGGAGCCGGCATTAGTGTTGTGGAACAAGAATGAAGAGGGGGGATAAAGGAGAGCCGAGAGCAGAGGGGAGGCAGACAGAGAAAGCAACAGAGAAAAGACGGACAGGAACAAGGGTTCCTGTGGGCAAAAACAGTGATAAACGGTCCCAAGAATGAGTGAAACGGCGAGAGGGAGCGCTAGCACAGGCTAACGTTTGCGAAGATGGGCACCAAGAAAGGCTTACGGTGGGTTTCGGCTGCTTGGCCTTTGGTAACGGCCCCAACGTCGGACGCGCTACGGGCTAGGGGACCGGAGCAGAGACGAAAAAGCAAGAAAAGACAGGGGCAGCAGCGAGTTGGTACTATGTAGTTCCCTTTGGGGCTGCTGGTGCGTGCCCCAAGCATGGGTTTGGGGGGGGGGGTCTGGGCCTGAAAGCCGCGCAGCGTTACTCTGTGAGGTGAGAACGATGGGTCTCGCGTGATTGCGATGTCTGTTCACCATCCCCTTCATTGTTTGAGAAAGGCCCCAGCGCTAGGGCGGGCAGCGAACTCAGTCATGACGGCGAGACCACTCTGCAAAGAGCGTTTGGTGTTGTTGCCGTGACGCGCTGGCCAGCAAAATGCCGCAAACAAAGACAGTACATCATTACTGCAACTAATAGTAAGTTAGTACTTGTAGTATTAGAATGCGGAAGCCTGAGAAACAGAGTGGCCACAATACACCGTGCTGTACCTACTCGCTTTCTGCAGGGTCCTTTCCCAGGCGTTCCTTCGGCCATGATCCAGGTTGCTGGCTCGTGTCGTCCGGCGGTCCCAGGAAGCGAGCGAGCGGCCCTCGACTCGTATTGGCCATTGGCGGTGGGCTTGGACACGGCACGTCAAGCGAACGCTCGGCCGACGGCGTGCTCGTAGCGCCAATAGCCTCTGATCCAGAAAGGTTACATAGTAAGAACGGTGCCAAAGTACGAGTCGTCGCTTTGCCCGGGTTTCTATTTCTTTCTGGCTGCCTTTTTGCCCGCTACCTCTTAGCCTCTGGCAAGACTAGGGGTCCAACTACTATGGGGATCCGCTCGGACCGGGTTGTTGACAGAGGGACAGAGGGACAGAGAAAGAAGAAACGAGAAACGAGAAACGAGAAACGGAAGAAGAAAAGGGGGAATGTAGGTGCAAGCAGGCCGATGAGCCCGTTGAGAAGAATAGCTGGGGCTGCCGTGCACATCCTCCTGCAGTCCCCTATTTAGAGTGTCCAGAAACAGGGCCTGGTATCGCAGAATTTCCAAATAGAGTTCACAGGATTCGATGCCAGGGGAGAGGATGGAGGTGTTCGCAGGGGGGTTTGCCGAGGGATGATCCCAACAGGAGACGTTGTATTTTGGGGGGGGGGGGATTGTGTGCGTGTGTGTGTGTGTGTGTGTGTCGTTCCTTCCGTTTTCGCCATTGTGCGACCTGCCAAAAACGGCGCCACATGTTCCGCCTATGCTGTGCCTCCTGGTTTCTCCTATCTGAAGCAAAAAGGGAAAAAAAAAAAAAAGTTGGAAACGGGTAACAACGGACAGGGAAGGGCGTGAAAACAGGGAACGTCAAGGAAAGAGCAGGGAAAGATCGGAGGCGCCACGGCCCACGGAACGGAGGGGAAAGACCAGAAAAAGAAAGCAGAGCCTTAAAGTCGCCCAGAAAGAAGCGCAGAAGCTCGAAGCAAGCAAGTACCGAGACGCAAGGGGGGAAAGAAACAAAGCAAAAAGCACTGCGCTGAGTGTGTTTCTGGTGCTGAGCGTGTTGGTGCTGAGTGTGTTTTTGTGGTCCTGCATGCAGTACACACCGTAATACATAGTAGCACCACAACACATGCGTTGGCGCTGCAGGACCATTGATGCAGTCTTTTTGGGTAGTCCTGCAGAGGCCTCGTGTGCAGGCGTGCATAACTATTTACGTAGTAGGCTGCAGCGGGTGTGCAGACACTCTCCACTGCATGATGCCCGATCTGGTGCGCCGGCCAAAGCGGGCGCTTTTGCAGGAAGCCCCCCTCTAGCAAGATACACATCTGACACGCATCCATGTGCACTTTTCGAGTAAGCAAGCGCATGCAGGGACTGCGCGCGCTATCTCTCCTGGCTTTTTGGATTGGGGGCAAAGATGGTCTGAACTGCGCTTCTTCTCTTCTGGCGGTCGTCGGGCGGGGGCCAGCACGCTCGGTGGAGCGTCGCAGCAACAAAGGGGCACACGGACGGCGGGCAGGGGGGGCTGGTGCGTGGCATTAGCGAATGGGAAGGGCGAATTGGAAACGGGCTGACTCGGAAGTTGGCGATACAAGCCAGAGACTGCGATGGGCACGAGCAGCAGACACCAATGTATGTAGTGACGAGTATATTGCAAGATACGGTGTAATAGCAGTTAATAACATCCGCAAAATATACGTCTCCCTGCAGATTCGGGCTCATCACCAGACCAGCCACCAATGCAGAGTGCGATGCTGGCCAGGCGCGCCACTGGACATGCTCTCCAATAGTGCGTCCACGGTAGCACTCGCAGGCGCATCTCATGTGCGTGTTGGCCCACCCGTGCATGCGGCAGAAAAAGCAAATACTGCCATCTGCCATCTTTGACGATTCTTCGACAGCGGTGCAGAGATTCTTCAAAAACACAGATCGAATCGTGGGTTACCCCGTCCAGCCCCGGTAATGCGACTGTGCCCATGGTCTGGGCAAGATCTCTCTTCTTCAGCTTCCACCTTGTTTCACTGCTTGACGTTCCAAGGGTATTTTTGTCTTGTCTTTGTGCATTTTCCCTCGGTGGATCCTGTGACCTGTGACGAATATTTACACCGCAAGATAAACGGCCTTGCCTGCGCGCCTGAGACCGGCCATCTGTATCGACGACCGTTGGGCACTAGCTCGGCGCGCGAGTTGAAGAAAAAGGGCGACGAGGAAAACAGAGCGGGCGGGCGAGAGAAAAAAAGGGACAAAAAAATCGCCTCCCCCTAAGTGTGTGCGAATGCACAGCACAGCTGTCGCCAGTTTGGCTTTGTTTGGCTCGTCTGGCTCTTTTTGGGCTCGCTTCGCTCTTCGCGATCAACTCTGGGCGTCATCGCTTGTTTTTTTTCTTCCTTTTTCCTTTTCTCTCTTCACTTTCCCTCCCCCCCCCCTTCAGGCACCATCCTTGCTTTCCCACACACCCTCCCCCCATCTTTTGTGCTTCTTTTATGCTGCTCTCTCCTCTCTGATTGATCCTTCTCGCCCACGATTTCAGGAACCCGGACCTTGACCCTGGCTCGTTTTTGCTCTTAGCGTGTCGGACCAGTTGACAGGGAACGAGGAAAGCCCATTCCAGCACACACCACCAGACCACCCAAGGCACCAAAACGTCCACACAGAATCCACTCCCACGGAAACCTTGGTCGCGGTGTTTCTCTGCGCCGGTTTACGAGGACGGTTGAGGGTTTGAGAACGACCACGAAACGGCGCAAGTGCAGAATACCAGCACCGACAGCTCGTGTCTATCTTTTTTTGTTTTGTTTTTGTGCTTCATTGTGTCCCATTGCGCTTCCCTTGGCCTTTCCTCTCTCCCATAACCTCATACCCGTATCGCCCTTTCAATGGAAGGTCTGTTCTCGTCGGCTGCGGCACCAACCACCTCACATCTGACCCGGACACTACACCGCCCACGAGCCGCTGTCGCAGGAGAACCGTTGAAGCCAGCACACGAACGAACACAGCAGCAGCATACTCGTCTTCGACCTGGGGGCGGGCTAGGAGAGCCGAGCGAGTAGAGGGAGAAAACGGAAAGAAAGAAAGAAGCGGAAATCGAGGGAGTAAGAAAGACTGTGCGAGACACAGACAAAAAGGAAGAGGACTCGAACCTTGGCAACCCCGATCGGAAGGCACGACCGGCGGTGCAGTGTCAGAGCGCACGGAAGGAGCAGGAATCGGCAGAACGACAGCTTCAGCCCGGCAAGGAAGGCACGACACAGCCATGACTTCCATCGTAGATGCGGGCTACGTGGCTGCCCGCAACAAAGTGGCCACGCCCCCGTCGTCGACATCGTCACCACACTCGACAGCTGGATCCAGCAAAACGACAATGGCGCCCACAACACAGCTACCAGCCACCATCAGCGGCAACGGCAACGGCAACGGCAACGGCTCGCGTTTGTCATTCATGGCAACACCGGTGCTCGTGTCGGCACCGCCGCCGACAGCCGGCTATGTCCCAAAGCCCGTGACGCCGCCGTCCCCAGGCCAGCCACCACAGTCTTCTCACGAGCACAATCCGAGCCTCAAAAGTTTGCAAGGCCTGCAGAAGCCGCAGAACCACCAAACCCTCCAGAACTTCCAGAACCTGCAGCCAGCCGAACATCGCAGCCCACAGAACGATCAACGCCGCCACCACGACCCGCACACCGATAGTCTGCATACGCACCGGCAGTACCACAACTCGTCCAAGCTGCCGGCCTTTCGGTTTGCCGACCTCAAGAAGAAAGATGGCTTTGCCCGGCTGCCGCACATGCCACCAACCCCTGTATCGCCGGAAGGAGAGGATGCTGCAGGAACTGAGCGAGCTGAGCGAGCTGAGCGAGCCGAGCGAACAGAGCGAACAGAGCAAACAGAACGAACGGAACGAACGGAACGAGCAGAGCGAATATCACCAGCTGCTGCGGCCCTAGCGACGTCTGCTGCCGTCCAGCACACACACACACAGACACACACACAGACACACCAAACAACACAGACTCGCCCGCAAAGGCAGACCCAGCTGGGGGCTCCGTTCCAAAACACACCTTCTGCCATAAGTGCGACCACACCAGGCGCCACCCCAGCAGGTGCACTTGCGGCAGGCGCAACCGGGCTGCCCTCCCAGACCACCCAGACCACCAACAGCCCTGGCCACCCTGGCCACCCTGGCCACCCTGGCCACCCTGGCCACCCTGGCCAGCCCAAACGCCGAAACAGTGCTGGACATGCCCAGGGTGCCGCTAGAGCAAACGGAGCCACACACGGTGCGACCCAACCAGGGCAGGAAGCAATAAATAGCCAACACTGCCAAACTGCCCAGACTGCCCAAACTAATAACACCCAAAACGGTGGATCGACCCTTCCGTTTTCGCCGTCCCGCCCAGGTGGTGCCTCTGCACGCTGCTCGCGCGCGTCGACGTTTCAGACCCCTCTCCAGACCATTCCGTCCAGCTCGTCCCTGCCGGCTTCTTCGCCGCCCAGCCCGCCCATCTCGTCCTCGGCCACCACCCTGCAGCAGCACCTGCTTCCTTCTTCTGCACCCTCTGCATCGTCTGCGTCTGTTTCTGCACTTCCTCCTGCACCTCATCCGCACCATCCACCACACACGTCGTCCGCGTCGTCCGCCTCCTCCACCACTGCCGTCACCGCCTCTTCCGCCAACACGTCCAACACGAACTCGGCCAATTCGAGCGCTACCAACAGCACAAACACTTTTAATACTGCGGCCAACTCGAGCAACACAAATTGCCCAAGACAGCCATCCCACTCAACCCCGTCCAACACGAACAACACGAACAACACGAACACGGCCTCCCTCGTCGACAACGCGTCTGCATTTTCCAGCACGCCGACAAGCGCGAATACGGCAAACGCGACAAACAGCGCAAACAGCGCAGACTTTGTCCACATCGACAGTGCTGCAAATCCCGGAGACAGCATTGCAAACACGCCACTCCCTGGACCCTCGACGGCATCGTCCATCCCTGACGCCTCCGACACGCCCACGACCGCCGCCAGCGCTAAGCTGCAACGCACCCTCGCAGAGCCGAGCCCATCGCGCTCGTCGTCCCATCGCCGCGCGCCCGCCTCCTTCAGCTCCAACGGCCTCGAGACCGCCCACGGCCCGCCCTCCGCCTTCACTGCTAAGCGCCTGCAGGCCTTCAACGTCCAGGCTGCTGCCGCTGCCGTCGTCCACAACGAGCAGCCCAGCAACTCCGCCGCCACCACCGCCACCACCAACAACAGCAGCGGCACTGCTCCTCCGCATCGTCCTCCATCTGGGCCCCCCTCGGCCCTTTCAGCCTCTTCGGGCATCTCGGCAGTCTCTGGCTTTGCGCCCGCCGTCGAAGCCAACACCAGCGAGTGGACCAAGGGCCAGCGCGAGCTGATCCTGCCCAAGACCATCCAGGACGACAAGGACAAGCAGCACTGCCACCAGCCAGCCGATGACAAACGGAGGCACTCCTCGCGTCCGCCCGTCTCCTTCCGGCCTCCTCGCAGCGACGGTTCTTCCACCACCTCCCGCGCCGTCATCCCACCCATCCGTTCCTTTCGCTCCTCCGGCTCTCGCAAGAGCCTTGTCCTGGACATGAGCCTACGCTCGCCCGGCGCCTTCAGCGACGGCGACAGCGCCGATGGTGCTGCCCTCGACCCCAGCCAGCGCGACCGCACTCTGCGCGCCCTCGAAGGCCGCATGGATGACGGGCGCCGTCACAGCCGCCAGAGCAGCAGCGGCATCCCGGTCCCGATGCACCAGCATCAGCAGCAGGCGAGAACACAGCACGAGCATGCAGCCCAGGGTCCGTCAGAGTCCGAGAACACGGCCGACTTGTTCATGCGGATCGCCCACGAAGACACGAGAAATCGCTCTGAAGAATCAGACGATCCCAGCAATGTGGTAAGTTGGAAGTCGGAGGTCATGGCGACTGCGAGTGCCCGCAAATCTTTGAACGCAATGATTTCCCTTTCTGTCCGTGACCCTCCATTATTTGTTGTTCTCGAACCGCTTTTTTTTTTGTGCTCGAGAGCCTGTGCATCATTACCCGTGGATACCACTCCATGGACCTTCCCGCCCCAAGAGCAGTAACCCCCTGTTTTGACACTCGGACATTTACCCGCTCTTTCTGTCTCATTTTCTCGGGTTCTTGCAGCGTTTTTGTCTCGCAACATCTGCACCACCGTTGATCTTGCTTTTTTGTTTCGGCAATCCCTCCTTTATGTTCCCTTGTTTTCCTGTTTCCTGATTGCTGCTGCTTTGCAATCATCGTGCTTCAGGCCAGGGGCATCGCCAGCTAACATGCCTCTTCCACAGCCGCGTGTGACACGCACATCCTCACAGCGACGACCTTATTCTGCTGCTGTTCCAACACACAGGCCGTCCTCACCGCCTCAAGTTGCTCGCCGCCTGTCAGACCAGCGAGAGACTGCCCGCCAACGACGCAGCGACGAGAATGGTGTCTTCCCCCCGTCCTCGACAAGAGACATGCCTCTGCGTTCCTTTGCCAAGGACAGCAGACCTCCAGTCCGATCTGCCTCCATCCGCACACGCTCGGGGGCCCCTTCGCGGACGTCTCCAACCTCCACTGTGTTTTACGATGCCGTCTCCGATGTTGGCATTCCCTACTCCCGGAGGCGCCCTTCCATCGCAGACAGCGCCAGCGCCATTCTCCCATCACGCACGTCCTCGACCAAAACCTCCCAAAGCAATTCGAAAGCCTCCAGCTCCTCCCCGCTTGTCTCACGGGGCGGCGGCGACATTCAGAGGCACGAGCACCATGAGGTGGTCCATTCTGCCCTCGAGGGAACAGAGTCTTCTGCGTCCACCGCGGCACCGTCGACCGTGTGGGACGAGCTGGATGAGCTCAAGTCCCGTATGCGCCGTCTCGAGCAAACGGGCAAGAGCCCAGCCGCTGCAGGTGCAGCCATGTCCAGAGTCTCCGACGACCGGCCACCAACGGCCATGACAACTGCAACGACCGTGTCTAACTCGCCAAGACGTGGCTCCAACTACGCCCAGACCGAGATCATGAGTTCCAGTTCTTCGCAACTGCAGAAGAAACAGCTATTCTCGTTCCAGCGAGATGCACAACTGCCCTCCAATTCGACTCTCGTCTCGGCTCTCCACAAGGCGCGACCGTACACGAGCAACGACGTCTACAGTGCAATCGAGGCTGTGGCATCGGAGGCCCTTTCTCTCTCGCAAATGGTCGGTGTTTCCGGCAAAGCAGGCCTGATCTCCAGCGGTGCCAGCTCCATTGGCACGGGCGGACCTGCCACACCAACCGACAGACAGCTGCGGCGCCGGGCCGAGAACATCTGCCGCGGTCTGACCGAGCTTTGCCTGGCTCTGAACGACGAAGCGTCCTCTCAGCAACACAAGCCCAGTGCTGCTGCTGCTGCCGTAGCCTCGGCTGCTGCCGCCGTCCAGGCCGCCTCCCAGCCGCGAGAAGACCCAGTCCCGCCAGCACCACCACTGCCGGCAACAGCCACCAGCCCTCCAGTCAACCGGGCCTTCTCATCACTGGTGAATGCGCGTCGGGCGGCAAAGGACCAGCAGCCCTTGACCGTCAAAACCAGCATCGAGCCCAGAACGCTGACCCGACTCGACGAGCGCCGAGCATCCTACCTCGCCACACCGACTCTCGCTGCTTCGCCACGACTTACCGTGGCCCCGGCCGCTCCAGCCTCAGCGACTACCGTTGAGACCACTGGCCGGCGTTCATCATTGCTGATGTCTCGGACACGGCGCGCTGCGTCCGAAGAAATTGAGGAGTCGCCCCAGAGTGGCCGCAGGTCATCCCTTCTGAGAATGCGACGGGCCGCCACAGAGGAACCAGAGGAGGGCGGACGCAAGACCTCACTCTTGCTGCGCACGCGGAAGACTATTTTTGCGGAAGAAGAAGACGAAACGCGGGCCCGGCCGCCATCCAGAGCAACAACAGAAGTGGCTGTTTCCCCGCGGACACCACGGCGTGAATACCACCTCCGCGACTATCCAATCTCAGGAGGATCAGCCGCGTCTTCTGTCGGTGCGCCTGTCGCCGAGAGCAGCCCTCCTTTGACCTCGGCCTTGCCACGACGTCGCTTCGTGTCCTCCAACCTCGCATCCCGACTAGCCACCCCACAATCTGCCACGACCACCACTCCGTCTCTGCTCTCGGGCCGACGGTTCTTGGAGAGGACAACACCCGACCGAGAAACCAGCAGCACAGTCGGAAGCTACTCAGAAGAGCGTGCCACCCGTCAGATGTCTCTGAGTCAGGCCGCTGTCTTGAACCGAACCAATACCCACAAAGTCAACGAAGAAGCCACGATGGCCTATACTGCTACCTCGCAAGTTGGCGGTTACCGATGAACGATCATGACCGGCGTTGTTACCTCTTTCCCTTTTCCCATGTTCCTCACTTTACTGTGTTCTTTCAATCGCTTTCAATCGTTTTTGGTATCTGGATTCCATCTCCTCGTTTCAACGACAAGATTCCCCAAAGGAGAGGACTGTTTTTAGTTTTGTTTCGTGATTTCGTTTGGTCTTCATTTTTGAAACTCATGTATTCTAGCCAGCCAGCCGCCACAACCCCTCCCCCGTCTTCATACGCAGGCGTTTTTTTTTTTTTTTGTACTTTATATTCTGTGTACTTCCCTTTCTTTTTCTCTTGTTCTTTTCTTGTTCTTTTTTATTGTTGGTTCTCTCTCTCTCTCTCTCTCTCTCTCTCTCTCATCTTCATCCCAGCGGCTGATGCATATTTTTTTGTATTATGAACCTATATATCCAATGACCATGTCCCATGACCAATCACAACATCAAGCAGCTTGTTCTTTGGGTTACTGTTTTTGAAGGCAAAGCGAACAAGATCAATATGAAAAAGGGCATACATGACAAGCATACCACAGCACGCGTTGAAAGAAGAATAAAGGGATGAAGTTTGGTGTGTATCTGTTCTCCGTCATTCTGTTTCTCGGCTGGTGACTCTTTTTCTGGATGCATACAACGGACAAACCGGGGGGGGAGGAGGTTTCCACATAGATCCAACTAAAAATGCCAATTCTCAACTTTTTTTTCTCGTCAGACTTTGCTCTCGAGCCGAAACCCACAAAATGCTGGCATGACAGCCGCTTCGGCATGAAACCGCAAAATTAAACTTTAATTTTTGGAGCAAGCCATTCATCGTAGTAGGAGTAAGGAGTGCCTAATAGAGGTGGCGCAGTGACGTCATCTTCGGAACAAGTACATCGTATACAAGTTGGAAGGCGTAGGAGGCAATGGATGTCTCGTTTGCTATGCCAGCAGCTCACGTGTCCTAGCATCTCCAACATTGTCAACTCTATGCCTCGAGGAACGAGCACGGATATCGGCACAACAGGCCAAGAGTCGGCAACTCAAAATATGAACACGAGCATGTCCAAAGGAATGAGAGAGGACACAAAGACAAAAAACAGGCTGATCGCAATAAGGATTGAAAAGAAAGACAGAGCGGGAGAAAAAAGAAAGAAACAAGCAAAAAACCGTTAGTTACCAGCGTTAACCTTTAGTTTGACAGTTGGCTCGAGTTGGTCTTGAGCTTAATCTAATGGATGGAAATTAACATACAGATACTGTATTGAAGACAGAGATATCCAACTACTGCAATTCGGTAGAGGCAGAGAGAAATCCCAAGAACTCCTTTGTGTCCATTTCAGCACTCGATCTTCTGCCGAATGTGCAGGCTGGATACGGCGATTTCTGACACACCCTTCAAGCACCAACACACTCTCCTAATTGAAATCTTTTCGTAGTTGACACCACTTCTGGGCCAGATCAGTTCAGGCCATCAAGCTGTGAGCGTGGCTTGTATTTGTCGCGATGGCTCTGGGTTCTTTACACGGTACTACAGCCTTGCTGGTACCGTAGCAGGGGTTTTCTCTTGTGCCCATGACAACACCGTGCGGAACCAATCAATCCGATTTTGCCTTGTTTTCACGATGTGTGGTCAAAGATATTATGTACAAGTTTAATTGACTTTTATGTAGCGTAACTACGGCTGTGAAGCAACCGGTTACCTTCTTTTCTAATTGTTTTTTTCTTTCTTTTTTTTCGTTTTATGATTTATTTATATGTGTGGTGTTTTTGATCCCTTCCGCTTCCTTCCTTCCTCTTTTCTTCTTCTTTTCTTCTTATTTTTTTCTTCTCTTTTTCTCCTCTCTCTTCTTTCTGATCCTGTTTTCTTTTTAAATTTTAAGGAAGAAAAAAAGCACCCCGTCTTTCTTTCTCCAGTCCTTGAGCCTTCTCGCCTAAATGATAAGCAACCCGATAAATAAATCGACAAGTTGTCTCGTTCCCCAACGTCTCGCTACTACAGCCCGCTAATTGCAAGAATGGCGGCTGAACAGGTCCCGTATTCCGTCTTGCGCCTAGCGATATTCACGGTCATCGTCTTGGCTTTGATCCATGATGTTTTAATGATGACCGTGGCTCCGGCGATGGCCAGAAGATCCGCCATGGCGAGAGGACCCACCATGGCTACCGGAAGAAGTGTGACCAGATGTGTGCCGTGAACCGTGGCTTCTGTGGCGGCTGCTGGGTGGCTGACCATGGCTGGGCGCTCCAGATCCGGTGCTCGGTCCTGCAGTTCCATGATCAACCAGCAGCCATACAAGTGTGTGCAGAGGATTCGACGAACTTGCTGTTTTCAGTTTGAAACTCATCCTGCACGGTGGAGGATTCACCCCTGACCTGCGTACATGCCTGACAAGTTGTCGGTGGCTGAGTACGGAGTGGCGGGATGTCCAGCCCGCCCGGGAGTCGTCTGCCGCTGTGAATAGAATTGGGGTCCGGCCGCTGGTCCATAATCACTGGTATTGACATTGTGGCCTTCTGCTGCCCCGCTCGAGTATTCGCCGTAGTGCTGTTGGGTGTCCTGGCTGGGATATTCTTGATACTGCGCCAGGCTAGAAGCTGCATTCCATGCTTGTGGTTGGTCGAAGCTCGAATATCCAGCCGTTGAAGGGTTCCCAGGGTAGTTCTGCGGCTGACTGCAACCGGGTGTGCTCCAGCGACCTTGACTCTGGGCTGGCACGAGCGAACCTTGCGAGGTAGCCCCGCTGCCCAAGCCAGCTCCAGCTGTCGGCCCTTGGAGTACGATTTGCTGAGGATGCTATGTGGCTGCTGCAACAGGCTGTACATGGGCGACGTTGTATTGGTGATAGCTCGTGTGACGTACAAATGCAGGATCATGGAACATTCCCTTGTGAAGTGGAAGATCCGAGATTCTGCAAATCCGTTTTCCATTATGCTTCGTTGTTGTGTAGTCTTTCGAGATGATGTGGTGAAACTGGGCACTTGGTATATGGTATCCAAAGTTTGTGTAGAATTGAGTAACCGAGGAGCCTCTCATGTTCCAGCTCACCACACCTGGTGTTGCGAGTCTGATAAACCATTGAGTGCTTGTTGGATGGAAGAAGAAAAGTGAGCAGGGATCATTCCCAAATTTGCACAGATGAATAGAATCGACAGAAACGATCACTACTCACATGAAATCACGACAACCATGAAATCACGGCAGCCGTCCATATTTCCAGCGTCAGTGGCTACGACAAAGTCGAACCATAGCAAGTTGGATCGCATATTGGCGGGCAGCTATGTGTTATCCCCCCGGGCAATACAGATCAACTCCCAGGGCGTCGTAGGCTGAAGCAATTTGAACTGAAAGCCGGCGAGCGCAGACTTTGTGGAAAGACAGTAGTTCAACAGATGGACCTCAAATTCGCCGCCCTGCCCCCTTTCACCGGAGCCCACGTATTCCATACCGAGGAGACATCCACTAAAACGGGACTTCTTTCTCATTTTCCATACCAGGGGTTTTTTTTTTTCCTATTGCCCCAGTTGTGTTTAGATGAAGTACGACATAGGGCTTCGCCTCCCTTTTCTCCAGGAATTTCACATGAAAATGAGTTATCTCTGAGTTGAGAGTGCTGTGTAGGTAATGAAACCCTTTGGTTACCTTTGAGCGAGGATTTACTTTAAGAGAGCAGAAATGAACAAAGAAAGAGTCGTTTCCTGCGACGTCCACGGGGGCAGAGAGATTGTCAAAGGGGCTTTCAATCACCATGCCGAAGCTCTCTGCAGCCGCAGCCCGTATATCAAAGCACTGGATACAATTCCATGGGGGCCATGGGCCCACGTGACAAATCCTTTCACAGCGACGAGCTGTTTGGCATGACACAGGGGGACTTTTCCCATCTGTTCTTCCCCATAGTCTTTATCGCTATTTCGCGGCCATGAATATGCAAGCTTCCCTCGTCGCTGGCATCGCTGGCATCGCTGTTCTTTTTTTTTTTTCTTTTTCTTTTCTTTCCTTTCTTTTCTTCTTTTCTTTTCTTTTCTCTTTCTTTTTCCTTTTTTTTCTTCCTTTTTCTTTCTTTTTTGTTTTACGTTTTGATCTACAACATGAACATTTTCTTTCTACCTCTGATAGATACTGGGATATCCCTCACTGATGACAAGACTTGAGCCATCGTCCGCTCATTTGCGAGCGAGCGCGGAAAATAACTACGAAAATTTAAAGAAAAAAAAAACAATTGAAAACCCAACCATGATCCTATCCTAGTAGTGATTGATGTCATGTGTTATAACCCCAAAGCTTACCTTAACCAAACAAGACGTCATGTACCGGCCGAGAGTGACAAGCATTCGAGCAGATGACAAGAGGCAAAAAATAAAAGAAGATAAAAACCCATTCTCTTCTTTCTCTTCTTCACCTCGCCCTCCGTCTTTTGGATGGAGACAAGAAGGCCAGGGGACTGACAATAGCAAACAAACATGGTCGTTAAACGTTGAGCCAGTGATAACATTCCGTGTCAAAAGAGAATCACAACTCCATCTGGAGATGGCGGACGCTCGAAAAAGGCGTGGGCTGGGGCACCATCGAAGCAGCAGGAGAACCACCAAGCGGTGGCAACAGTTGGCATCTGAGGGGAAGCAGCCGAAGTGACAGTGGCGGGAGATTGCTCAAGTGACCCAACTACGTCATTTGTTCTTTGGTCTACTGTTCTGGCTTTTGTTTGTTTCCCATTTTTTTCTTCTTTCATTGTTTCGTTTGTTTTTTCTTCTATGCCTTTTCTTTGAAAGTCAAATGCAATGTATACAACGACGCCGGCCTCCCTTCCTCTTTTGCCATCCTCTCTCTGTCTCTCTCTCTCTCTCTCTCCATGAACACATAGCCCCCCTAACACACACTGCCTTTTTAGGTCTCCTTTTTGCTGGCTGCTTCCGCTGCTAGTGCGGCCTTCTTGAGCTTCTCAGCCCGCGAAATCTGTGCTTCCACGCCAATGCCGCCAAACACCAGGGCCACGCCGAGCCACTGCATGTGCGACAGCCGGTGACCGAAAGCCACGACGGACAGGATCATGGTGCACATCTTGCGGGTGACCGTGACGGTGACCAAGAAGACGGACGAGAACGTGGACAGAGCGTAGACTGACAAGTTAGAGAAAAGAAACAAAACAAAACAGGGAACCAGAAGACAAGAGGAGGAGAAAGGAAAACAAAAAAAAAAAAAATTAAAGACGTGAGACATCCGACCAGCGTACGTACAGATAAAGATTTGCCCCACGGCGCCGCACGCGGCAAACCCCAAGACATCCTGCCACACGGCCGGGTGCCGCTGCAGGAATGCCAGCGCCGCCGTCAGCTCGCCCAGCCCGCCGTCGGCGGCGGCGGCCTCGTCGACGGCGCCGAGCCACGCGCCCACGCCCGAGTGCACCAGCCACGGGTTGACGATCAGCAGGTACGTGCCGGTGACGGCCGTCTGCATCAGGCTGTTCGCGCACATCATCTGCGGGCCCGAGAAGGGCCGGAAGGCCTCAAAGATGTAGTCCTGGGTGCTGTTGGTGAGGCCGTCAAAGAGCAGGTTGATGCCGAGCAGGAGCAGGCCCCAGCCGGTCTGGCCGGACGACGGGCCGCGCGACGACTTGCGGCTGCCCGTGTGCAGGGTGAAGACGGCGACGCCCGCCGTGACGGCGGCGACGACGAGGTATTTGTAGAGCGGGTAGCGGCGGCGGAAGATGGTGACGTGGAGGAACATGACGGGCAGCAGCTTGCAGGACTTGGCGAGGATGTAGGTGATGTAGTCGATGTGGGCGAGGGAGGCGTAGCCAAAGGGCGACGCGAGCGACGACGTGAGGGCGACGAGCAGCAGGGGGGACAGGATGCGCGCCGAGGGAATGATGGAGGCGACAGGCCGGCCGGCGGGTGTGGTGGCCCAGAGGTAGAGCATGCCGGTGACGGCCGCCATGGCGGACTGGACGGTGTTGAGAAAGACGGGGAAGTGAAAGACTTCGGATGAGGAGGAGGAGGAGGAGGAGGCCATGTCGGAAGCAGCCGTGGGTGCCGGGTATGCCGTCGTCGTGAGCTTCTCCTGGAGGTAGCCCCAAGTGAGGCTGCAGAAGGGAAAAAAAAAAAAGTTCGTTAGTTCTATTATAGAGTCCATGCAAGGCTGTCACGAGGCTGCCAGACAAGCCCCGGGGCCACCCCATCGCTGCTACTCACAATGACCCGTAGATGCCCGCGACGGCAATGGCCACCTGTTGGAGACCCGGCGGGCTCTTTATCGTGGCTGGCGCAGCAGCAGAAGCCCTCTTCTTGTGCGATGCTGATCCATTTTGCGCTGGTGCCGTGGCTGGTGATGCTGGTGGTGAAGCTTCTGCTGCGTGTCCATTGGCGAACCCGTTGGCTTCCTTGCGCCGTTGGATGAGTGCTTCCGCGCGGTCTTCCTTGCTCACATACTCGGAGGATACTTCGCGCCGAACAGGTGCGGCCTTTTTTCGTGCCATGTCGGGAGGGAGGAGGGGAGAGGGACAAGGCGGAATGATGCGATGGGAGAAAGGCAAAGGGACAAACAAAGACTGCCCAAAATAAAAAAAATAAAAAATAGGGACAGTCACAAGTTACAACTTCCCGCCAGGGGCGATTGTATACCAAACAAAAACAAAGACAATTGGACGAGACAAAGAAGAACGAAAGAACTCGTGAGCGCAAATGCTGAATGAGAGACTGAGAAAAAAAAGGGGGGGTGGAAGCGAGAAAGTCGAGAACCTGAAGAATTGAAATTGCAAAAAAAACAAAAAACGAAGGACAGCAAAGCCAGGTCGCGAGACGGGGAGCGGGCGCAAAAAGAAAGCACTCTTTCCCCAGTAGTGGACAGCCTGGCGCAAAGGACTAAATTTAGGGTGTCGGTGCAACATGGCCAGGTACCAGGGGAGAGGGCTGTTCCCCACATTAGCTGATTTAGGAAGGCGGTGTAGAAAGCGAAGGTGCTGAAACTCACTCCCACGTTGGTGTAAATGATCACGTGGCCAACAACGGTCATACTCGCATGACAGCAAGACAGCAATGACACTACCTGCACATACAGTTTGTCCTACTGTTAGTTGCCATGCGTAGCGAGGATATTCCCAAGTCTTTTTTTTTTTCTTTATCGTACACAGCAGTCACCTGTCAAATGGCCACAGCTTGACAGATTGCCGCTTGATGGCTTCCTCGTCCTCGCCGTAGAGGCATAGCATCTCCAAGATTAGCGAGAAGCTCAGAACCGCAGCGCCGTCGACGTCGCGATCGATGAACGCCCGATTCTCTGATGCCAGGACAAGCGGGAACAGTCCACGCGCGTGCAGCGCTCTGCTACTCCTCACTCATACCCATCGCCGTTGTGTCAAGTGGGAGTAACATGTACAAAGCGTTTTCTACACCCGCGCCTGTCAAACAATGATAGAAGCTGGGTCCATCCAATGGTCGAAGAGAGGTACGATCTGGGCGAACTGGCAGTCAATGGTGCCTGTGATCTGAGAAGGGTTGTCGGGGTCGACGAAAATGCATCCACCGTGCAAGTCATTATGCTTGAGTCAACCAGAAAGCATGGGAAGAATCTCAGCATCATCCTTTGGTTTTGTCGTCTTATCGACAGAATGGTTTGCAACCTGGCGCTTTCCTCCCGACGACCCGGCTGGTAGGATGGTTTCTAGGACCCAGAGAGACCCGTTCAGCGCGCGGAGACTGTTGACCTCCGATAGCTGGTACAGTTTCTCCGGTGGTACAAAAACCGTTACCAGCCGTTTCTGAGTTAAAAGATCCTGTATAGTTGCGCTCTCTCTCTCTCTCTCTCTCTCTCTCTCTCTCTCTCTCTCTCTCTACCACGGCTCTGCGGTACGCGAGCACCGATGACCATGGACCTCTATCGCAGTGCAGCTTTTAGCATCCCGCCTCACACCAGTCTCTCACCGTAGCAGGGATGATGACAAATGGTTGTTATACCGTCGTGGCGGCATTGCTGGCACGAACGGGCACTCCTCCGGGGGGATCCGTCTTGTAGCAAAGACTGTCATATGCTGGAAAGGTCCCGGAAAACTAGGATTCCATCATGTCTGCAACTTGGGAGAAAATCTTCAACTGGTCTGAGAGTGTGAATGAGTCCCAAGCGAGGTCCAGCAGGATGCCAGCTGCCTTTCCCATCATAATATACTCGGCGCCGACGGGACTGCTACGTGTAGATGATTTCCAGGCCGAGACCTTAGGTATTGATGTAGAGAGGACGTTTTGCATTTAGGTAGTTTTATTGTTAGTTAAACATGCTATTTATACCCACTCTCTACAAGGCCTCATCTTACAAAGTCCAAAGAAGAAACTTCACTTGCTGTTGTGCAATACAGTTGGTCAGCCCTCGGGTAAGATACTTCGCCAATAACCTCCCGGCCGTCGTTCATCTTGAATATGAAGGCCTTACTGCACCTGTCACTAGGACATTTGACGACGCCAAGACAACGATTTGCGTCAACCGAAGTAGCCGCTACGCAGGCTAGCTTGTTCATGTCAAATTTATTATGTGTGTGTCTTGCTGATGCTTCCTATCCACGAGTAATCGCCGGTATAGGCGAAGAGGCTCATTTCATGGTTCTAGTCGGGCGTCTCTGTTGTTGACGATTGCGAGTAGCCCATTCGCCTACTAAAGCTTTCTTTGGCCAGACATGGATTCATACATTATGACCGGCTTGATATTGCTTTGAGACGGTACATATATAGTAGGAGGCGCATGTTGAGGAATGCTTGCGGAGTAAAGAATTTGCGTCCCTCACGAGTCTATTCTGCAACAAACTTAATAATTAGTTGCTCATTTTAATCAGGATTCTGTCTTGATGCTACTACGAAATGTTGACACCCCACTGTTACCCCGAATTTCCAACGCTAAAGCGCGCCCATCTTGCCAGCTGCCCCGCCACCAACGTTTTTGCCCACCTGCCCCCTCCCCCCCCCCCCCCCCCCCCCCCCCCGGCATTCGAAAGTGGGGCTCATTCTCTACGAGTACAGCCTTGCAGAGGCCATCATCAACACGCAGACGAAGCTTTGTGTGGTCCGGGCAGAAAAGTTAGCAATACACACCCTTCTTCTCTCAACTAAGTCCCTGCGTTCATGTTTTTATGACATCGTCTTGCAGGTGCAGTCACTTTTTCCATGTTCTATGATTTGCGTTCGCTCCATGGCAGGTAAATTGAAGATATCAACGGCGGTTGCATAGCTAGCTAGCTAGAATATCAACGGTCTGTAGAGACATGGATATAGAGATAAGAAGAGAGTGGGAGGGAGAGAGAGAGAGGTGTGAGCTGGATAGTCAGGAGCTCATTTTGCAACAAGGTATGTCGACAAGAACAAGTATGTCCAAGTAGCCCAGATGATCACTTTCGGTGTGGCTCCATGCCGACGTGGTGCGCGGCGACAACGAGCTGCGACGGTAGCCGTAAGAGGAACACTGAGACCGAGATTGGGCTGCTTCTCGTTTGTTGTTGGGAGAGTACGGTTTTGGGGGGTCTGAAGAGAGATTTATGTGCGAAACGCACGGTTAAACGCTGAGGGCCAGGAGAGAGAAACAAGGAGGGACGGTGGGCGAAAGAACAAGGTAGGTTGACGACGGATCAAATGTGCTCCCGTGGGAAATATCCCCAGTTTTCTTTTTGTTTTGTCAGAAAGGAAAATATCGTCATGAATCATCGCCGAGGTAAAGTCAAAAGAAAGCCTGTTTGCCATCCACGCCCAGTCCATCCCACTTTCATCAAAGGCGATAGAAACTCTCGTCGTGATAAAAAAAGACAAAAAGTCGCCCGGTCGCAGAATTCGTCGCCGCGGGAATACAAAGGAGTGAAATAACCGGGACACCAGTTGGAAAGAACCGAACGAGCAGTAGTAAACATAGAAAAACGGGGTAAAAAATAAGGGGAAAAAAGGGAATAAGAATAAAATAAAAACGGGTGCGCCGGCGACAATCTTTTTTTCGGGGACCAAAACCAAAGAGACAACACACAGAAGAAGTGAAAGAGGGAAGAAATATAAGAACACGAAAAGAAAGCGACAGGTTTCGTCATGGAATCATTTTGTACCGTCCTCGAGCCTGCCAATAAAAAGAAAAATTTTCAGCCTTGCGGCAAGCCAGATCTGGGTATTCCTCAAGAGCTTGAAGGGGTTGCCAAATCCAGGCAAAGAATTATCAGGGAGACGACGAGAAAGATACAGTCATGTTTCGGCAGGGCCTAGCCCCTCGGTGGTATAAAACGAGCGGGACAATAGCGCAGAGGATATCAGGCATATGGCTATCAGTGGCGATTACTCGGCGGGTTGCACCGCCTGGCTGCGGCGCATCTTCTCGGCCTCCAGGTTTTCATAGAGAAGGAAAAGGGCAGTCTCGTTGGCCTTGGCGCTTCCCATAATGGTGAACATTCTCTCGCCAGTTTCATCGTGCGGTGCCTAATCTCATTTTAGCAAATGAACATGGACGGCTGGACAAATGCGCCTCGAAAGCTTTTAATTAGAGAAGTATGCGTTACCTTTGCAATAGAAATACGAGCACCTGACGTCTTGCGGATCTCACTGATCTTGGAGCCAGCACGGCCGATGATACAACCAACCATGTCCGCGGGAATGCTGATGTTTTGCGTCTGGATCTCGTTGCCCTGCTCATCGTGGGTCGGAGGACCACGGGCAGCGGCATCAGAGTCCGACCGACGGTTGTGTGTGCGCGAAGGAGCGCCGTTGCTGAAGTCGGCACCGTTTCCGGTGCGAGTGACCCGAGACGTGCCGTAGTCCGAGCGACCAGTGTTGTAGCTGGAACCGCCAATGCTGCCGGTGGCGACACCAGTAGCGCTGGAGCCCTGGGTGCGGACAACAGGGTTGTAGAGAACGGTGCCGGTGCCGCGCTGCCAGTCGTCGACAAGGCACTTGCAGATCTCCCAGATAGCTTTCTGGATGCCCTCGGGCGTGCCCTGGACCTCGACAACGCGCTCCGTCGACTGCGGCAGCATCTCCTTCTGGGCGACCATGCGCACACCAGAAACGTCCTGGATGTGCTTGATCTTCAGGCCGCCGCGGCCAATAATGGTGCCCATCTGGTTGTGGGAGATGAGCAGTTTGATGGCTAGGAAAATTGGTCAGCGCAGCCCGGCGCATGAGACAACAGGAACCAGAGAGAACAGAAGGGAGACCACTTACGATGGGTGCCGTTGCCCTGAACAATGCCGCCCATGCCCATGGTGGGCACGCCCTCCAGAAGGGCACGCGCCACAACAGCATAGGCCTTGGCGATCGACTCGCAGCCACCGGTGATGGTGAGGACGCGGTCGTGGACGCCCTGGACAGCCTTGCTCACGCCAGCCTTCACGCCAGTCTCGTCGCGGAGATCGGCCACATTCTTGCCGCCCTTGCCAATGATGACACCAGCTTCCTTGGACGACACGATAGCGCGAAGAGTCAGCTGCGTCTGGGCGTATTCCTCGTCGGTCTTGGGAATGATTTCGCCGTCGGGGCCCAGGCGCGGGTCATCGTCGAGCTTCATGTGGTCGGACATGTCGACGTCGTTGCCATTGGGCGGGATTCCATCCTGGACAGACATGGTGGATGATGTTGGGGAGGGAGAGCCTGTTTGGGGGGGACGGTGGGAGGAGGAGAAGAAGAGGAAAGATACGAGGGAGAGGCGAAGTGGGGGGGGGGGAGAGAAGAGGGCGGACGAGATATCGGAGAGGACGGAAACGGAGGAAAGAAGGAGTAGGGATGGAGAGAAGAGGAAGAGAGAAGAGAGGTGAGGAGAGAGAGAGAGAGAGAGAGGAAAGAAGGAGAGGGTGCGTGGGAGGAGAGAGGGTAAAGGTAGGAGGGAAGAGGGCGAGAGGTCGAGATTAACGGCCGAGTGTGGTGAAGGGGAAAAAAATCGTTTGCAGGGGAAAAACCAAACAAAAAAAATGAGGGGACTTTTCGCCGGCAGCGCGCGTGCGAAAGATTTTGTGGGTTTGCGGCGGCGGGGAGCACTACGGAACAGCTAGTGTGGAAGAAGCCGGTTAGTCATGCTGTGATTGGCCAACGGCGCAGAGCTCGCACAAAGCCGCTATGGGCAGAAAAAAAAAGCAAAAAATCAAAGACAGACGAGATAAACAGAGAGATTAAAATGTAGGCCAGTGCTGCTGAAAATACTGTGGGAGCTGCATGTGAGGCGGTAGAGCAATGGTGGACGTGTTCTTGCAAGTCAGAGATACGCGATTGGACTGCAATCGTGGTGAGATGCCGCAGACGCGTCCTAAGCGACCAGCGTGTTGGCAGGCCGTGTCTCGGTCATAACTGGCTTGCTCTTTTGCTGGCTGCACGCTGTAGGATGCAGCAACAGGTGCAAACTCGTGTGCATGTCGTGTAGGGCGCGGGGCACAGGAGACCGACCCAAAGATGGCAGCAGACAACAACACAAGCCAGAGAGCCAGCCAGTGCTGCTGCCTTTTTGCTGCGTCGCTTGTCGAGATGAGGTACACGGCCCAATAGCGGGGTAAATCGCAGCCAGGTGACAAGAACGCGAGAACACAGGAACACAAATGCATGACAGACGAGGGCAGGCAGAGAGACAACAGGGAGGCCGGGGCGAGGTGGGCCAGACTTACACGGACAGTCGCAGTGGCAGATTGGGCTATGCGGCGCCTTTTGACAGGTGGTGGAGAGCTTCAGGTCCTAAAGCGGAGCTGCCAGTCCGGAGGATTGCAGTAGTGGGTGCTGATCTACCGAGTCAGGAGCCCGGGCAGCAACGGCGATTGACGGACGGACGTGAGACCGAAGAGCAGCCGTAAACCTGTGACGGGGACGGGGATCGAGGCGAGTGCGGCAGCTCGTGGACTTGAGATGGGCGGAGCAGATGCCAAGAGAGTGTGGGTGGCTTTTTGTGAGGTTGGAGAGACTGCAAAACGAGATGCGGATGCGGGCAGGCCAGATGAAAAAGAAAGAGCCGAGAGAGGAGAAAAGACGGAAAAGAAGGGAGAAGAGAGGAAGAGGAGAGAGAAAAGGCAGAGAGGCCAAGAGAAGCGGAGAGAAGTAGGGGAGACGGCGGAGACGGTCAATGTTGAGCGTGGGAGAGTTGAGGAAGAGGTGACTTGCGAGTGAAGGCAAGCAGAGACGAGGATAAAAGGACAGACAGGAAGGCAAGACGAGGGAAATAGTGGGGGCGGGAAGAGAAAAGGTAAGAGTAGAGCAGAGCAAAGTAGAGCAGCAGCGTGGGTGAGCAGGAGAGGAAGAAGCAGGAGAGCAGAGCAAAAGGACACGAGGGCAGCAACTGTACAGATTGGTTGAGCAGAACGGTGGTTTGGGGGGTTGGGCGAGATAGACTGGAAGGTGTGAAGCAGAAGCCACACAAGCAACAGCAGTAACAACGTTACGACGCGGAAGGTGCAATCAGCACACCTGAGGGGAGCGGCAAGAATGGGATAGGAGGAAAGAGCTACTGAGGTAAATGCAGACAGGGCGGGACGGAGAGACACAGCACCAGGACCAGCAGCAGTACCAGCACAAGAAGGGACGACGGAAAAGAGCACAAACTATACCCCGGTTGCTGCTGCCTTTCTGGCTACTGGATGGGGCGGCGGCACCTGCTCTCTACGAAATGTGCCTTCCTTCCCAAGCGGATGGTTTCGTCACTTGCCCCGGCTGCCGTTGGGGTCGCGGCTGCTCTGGTCCTGCACGCCCATCCAATTGTCTTGGGGAAGGGGCCATCTGCGTGCTTGCCCGCCACCCTTATGTACGCGCGGGGAAGTTGCCAATGCAAGCTCTGGCAGGTAGGTATGTACGTAAGTAACTAATAAAGCTGCATTCACACAGGAAGTGACGAGTCCGAAAGCGCAGCAGGCCCAGCCCACAGTCGGTCTCGCGTTTTTCAATCCTTTAAGTCTTCTGCTCGGCTACCATGTGGCTCTCAGTTGTATTCAGTTTTATTTTACTCTTTTTTTTTTTTCTTTTTTTTCGGTCCCTGCAATTGGGGGTATGGTCCTTTCATGCACCCTCTTTGCCCAACAAGCTCTCGCATTGGCATCGCATTTATCTATGCTCCCCCACAGCCATTACCAGCGCGCGGTTTTTTTTTTTTTTTTGCGTATCGTTATGACCCGACCAAATCAGAACAAATAACAAATAAATTCAAGACAAAATTCAGATAGCACATGCCTGCAACTACCAGTCTTAGTAATGCCAGAGAGGGAAGGCACGATGTTGCGAAGCTGGGCCGAAAAGGGAAGGCGTGTACGACCAGGACTATGGGCCCGGGATAGGGAAAGAACAAGGGAGTGCCACCAGAAAGAAGCAGCAACGCCCTTTTTCTTCTTCTTTCGCTGGCAACTTATATGAGCCGACTGGATTGTGCACCACATTTTGTGGCTGTGGTTCTAGAAGGGACGGTCGGCCACAGTAGTCACCTCGGAACGCCGGATAGTCCGGCGAGGCAGGCCAGCTAAGAAAGCCAGGAGCGCCCAAAGAAGCCGGCACAGCCAGTGGGTAAGGTAGACTGACGATGGGAAGGAAGCCCATTGCTCCATTGCTCCTATCTCTGTAGCGTGCAGTGGGCGGCTTCCAGCGGCCCCAGCAGAACATTCCGTAAACGCCGACATCCGCCCAGCATTGGGTGGTGCATAAGTCACACCGCAAGAATACCCAACAAAACGCCATAACACTGGCTGCTAGGATTGTTCGTAGAGTGGCCCCAGGACCGGCTGCGACGTCCGTTTCTGCCCAGACAGGTCTGGCAATAGCTGCAGTAGCCCCGAGGCACCAAAAAAGACAGTAGCAGTAATCCAATATTGACCGACCGCCCAGAGGAACGTGCGCTGCAGGTCGGCGCCCATGATTGGGCAATGCCAGCCAATGGTGACGAGAAACGAGGAAGGGGCATTTGGTGAGCATGGGTGAGCATGGATAAGCGTCGACGAACGTGGGTGGCCTCAACGAGACGGTGCTTCCGAGACGGTGCTTCTGCAGCCACTGTCGGCCAGGGATTGGGCGGGCTCCTGGGGTGTGTCCCGGTGTGCGCTGCTCCTCCCAGCTTCTCCAACCCTTCCTTCTAGGGGATTTTCTCGCTTACCGAGACCGTAACGTCGCCTCGTGCTCGGCCCAGAAGTTCTTGCACGCACGGTGGCCCCAATGCTCCACCCACCACTCGCCAAAGCTATCCGGCACGTCGTCCCCGTCAATGCCTCGGACGCGCTCATCACGCCGCAGCCCGCAGATAACACAGGCCCGCGGCGCTGTGGGAACCATCTTGACCGTCGTAACCGCCATGGTCTCGCTCTGGATATTCGGGATCACGAGCGGCTGCTGGTGCCTGTGTTCAGCGGCTTCGACCGCCACGAGCGCCGCATTGGCCGTGACGACGGCACTGCGCAGCTTACCTACGTGCTGATGCCAGGCGGCGACGACATCGGCGGCCTCGCGGTCCTCACGCTTGCCTTGCGCCTTGTCGACGCCCGCCAGCTTCATGCCACCGCCCTTGCTGCTGCCCGCCACCGAGATGGACATGCTCTGTGCGAGGAACTTGTCGCGGTGCCAGCGCTGTTTGCGCCCCGCCACAACGCGGGCAGCCACGACCGCCAGCTGCAGATAGTTGCGCAGGAACGCAATTGTCCGGGGATCGCCCAGGATGCGGCTTCGGGCTTCGCTCGACTGCCCGGCCAAGGGTTTAAAGAGTGCCTCGTCCGGCAGAGCCAGAAGAGACGGGAACACAGACAGCAGAATGGACGGAGGCGGCACATTTGTCGGCGGAGGCGCGGTATCTGGAATAGACTTAGCTTCTGTACCCTTCGCGAGAGCATCTGGAAGGGGGTCCGACGCAGCAGCCGCAGTCGTCTCGGCGTCTTCCGCCTCCCAGTCCCAGTCAGACGCCGGCTTGGGATCTGACTTCTCGACCGCCGTGGTCTTGGCAGACGTTGCTGTCTTTGTCGTAGCCTTTGTAGTCTTGGCAGGCTTCTTTGAAACCGTGGAATCCACATCATCCCACGCATCCCAGTCGTCCACAGCTGGCAAGGCCTTCCCTCCTTTGGACTTGGAAGGCCCGGTGCCAGAGGGCTCCACAGTAGGCCATGCCGTCGTTGGCGACGGAGACCGGGTTGCAACATCATCCTTTGGAAACTCGGCAGACTTTGGTGTGGCGAGCGCCAAGCCAGGAAATGGGTTCCGCTGCTGGAAAGACGGCGACTTTGGAGGCTGAGGATAGCCGGACACAGGTGACGACGAGGCCACGGCAGTGCTGCCGAAGCTCAGAGGAGAAAGAAGCTGGCTGGGCGGCTGCTTCCTTGGCGAAGAAGATGGTGGCTTAGAAGGAGTCGGTTGTGTGGATAAAATGGCCGAGGAAGATGATGCTGGAGGAGCGACCGCTGGTGATTGGTATGGCTCTGAGTCAGATAAGGACAACAAGTCCACAAGATGCGTCGCAGATGCAACCGAAGCTGCTTGTTTTGTCTGAGGCGCTGGTACGGGTGCGGGTGCGGGTGCTGGTGCCACTACTGGCCGGGCCGGCGCATAGCTCTGCGCAGGTGGCTGAGGTGCAGGCACGGCCTCATGTCCCGTTTCAAAGTCCCCAAACTCATCGTCATCCTCTTCGTCGTCGAATTCTTCCGTTCCGTCGTATTCTTCCGCGTCAAAGAGCACGTTTGGATCTGCCGCCTTCTTTGGCTTCTGCTCTTCTTGTGGGGGAGATGCTACCTCGGGCAATTGAGGTACAGCATTCCTCCATTGCCGACTTTGCTGCTGTGGTTGGACGGCCTGTGCGGCTGGCGGCTGCTGCAGCTGTTGCCGTGGAAGAGGGTCGTCGCCAAAGTTGACAAGCGTATTGGTCATGAGATCGATAGTCGATGCCCGTGTCACACGCGTTCTTGGCTGCTGCTGCGGTATAGAAGGCGGCTGCGAAGCTTGGAACGTCGCCAACGAAGGCAAAGCTACCATAGGCTTCGAAGCCGACACTGCCGGAACAGCCGGCGCGGTTATTGGGGCTGGTGCTGGCGGTCCGGCATCCTCGAAATCTCCCCAAGCGTCGTCATCGTCATCACCATCGTCGCCGCCGCTGTTGGCTTCGGCTGGCGAGGCCACTGAAACTGCTGGAGGCGGCGGCGGCGGCGTCGCCGTCGTCGTCGTTCCTAGGCCCCCCAAGCTGCCCCAGTTGCTGTCTCCCCAGCCGCCGGGGGTAGTGGCAGGCTGTGCTGGCGTGCTGAAGTCTCCCCATGCTTGTGGCTGCAGGTTTGTCTGAGGCTGCTGTGTCTGCTGTGAATTCGGCGACGTTGGGTGTGGGAACGCTGTTGCGAGAAAGGCAAAAGGGTCATCAGCCGGCTGTGGTTTGCTGGCATTGCTACTCCGGCCTTGGGGCGGGTTCGACGCCTCCTTTGCGGGCTGCTGGCTGCTCCCTGGGAAGGGACCAAACTCTGCAAAGAGGTCCGCCGACATGGTGGGAGGAAGAGGAGGGGGGGGGAGCGCACCCGCTGGCGGACGTGGCGGAGGAAAAAGGCGGCGGAAAAGACGAAAGGCAAAAGTCCTTGTCCTATCCGAGAAAGACCCGTCGTGTTTTAGGAGCAGCCAAGCAGACGTGCGGCATTGACTACTATGTACAGCTCCGTAAATCCACAGTGCGGGCACGTGCACCTTCCCGATCTGACAGCAGGCAAGTCCGGGCAAAACAGCCACACAAAGGCGACTTGGGAACACCGGGGATCGACGAGGAGACCATGGCAGTCTTGGAAAATGCTATGCCCGTTTGCGGCCCAGACAGATCGCCAGCCGTTTCTGGGCGTTCCCCAGGCGTTCCCCAGGTTATGCTGGGATCCAGGTGAAACCACTGTGTGCCACAGAGCCGAGGAACCGAATCAAACCCGAGAAACGAAGAAACAAGCGAAGCAAATGAATCGACGGCCAAGAGGACTATGCAACCTGAAATATGTCCCTCTTCTATATTTTATTATCTGTCTTCTCTATGCAGGTACATCCCTTGACATGGGTGGGAGGGCCATGGCCAACGGACACATGTCTTGGTGGACAAGCCACCCCAAAACGATAGGCTGCCGGCGAGCAACAGCCCACAGAGGAGGCTCCGCGTGGCTGGCGGGGCCAATGCCCAGAAACGGCACTGCACGCCGCTAAACCTATCATGTGAGCTGTCTGGCGGACTTTGCGACTGCTCACAGACTCCATTCACTATTGCCTTTGGGGCTTCTTTGTTCGCCTCGTCTAGCCCGCCCCTTGCTCTCCCGCCTCACTGGTCCTCCTGTTGCATCTACCAAGACAGGACGACAGGTCTCGTCTCTTTTCTTTTGCCTGGGAGACTGGTCTGTATAAACCGGGACCCCTTCGCCGCGTCTCTTTCTCTCTTGTCTGGCCCAGCCTCTCCCTGGCCGAGCTAGCTCAACTCTGGTCGACGATGCGTTCTTTGACAGAGGGCAGGTGAGTACGAGTTCTCTTTTTCCTCGTGCTGGCGGCTTCTCGTAGACCGAAACACGCATGCTCACACATGTCTTGCTCGTACAGGCAGCGATGGGGCGAAACAGTGCAGAATGGGGGCACTCTTGCCGCCCTCCAGCGGGCTGTCAAGTTTGACGGCCCCAGCAGCCCGTGTGAGGCCGGCTGCCGTTCCGTCTGCTGGAAGGTAGGCTGTCCTGGCCAGCACGCGCGTCTCCATCCTTTGTTGTGACTGCGCCATCTGCTGACACAGACCAAAGATCTTTCTCCTGTTCCGCGATGCGCCTGTCCAGGACCGGGTCCTCATTCTGCGCGAGACGCGGTCCGACTACGAGTCGCTTTCTGCAGAGTATCTGCAGTTCATCCGCCGCCCGGAACTGCTGGCCGAGCTGACCGTGGATCCACTGGCAGACGACCCAGAGGTGCGTCTTTGTGTGCTGGGCTGATGCTACGGCTGTCTCTATCTCCTGCTCCTCCTCCTTGTCGTCTGACTTTGCAGTCTCCATGGGACACTTTCCGCCGCGATGACGTCGCGCGCGCAGAGATCCTGCAGGATGTCTTGCGGCTACCAGACGACCCGTTTTATCACCAGGAGCATATCCAGACTCTCATCCTGGATGTCCTGTTTGTCTACTTCAAGCGCAACCCAGACATCGGCGGCTATCGCCAGGGCATGCACGAGCTGCTGGCGCCGATTGTCCATGTCCTCAGCCAGGATGCCATTGACCCTGCACCCCAGACAGGCGACGTGGCAACAGGTGAGCAGGACATGGCAGAGACCCTCGACGCCAAGTACATCGAGCACGATGCCTACACCCTCTTCTCCAAGATCATGGAGCGGGCCAAGGGCTTCTACCATATCACCAGCACCAGCGATGCTGGCGCGGCCACCACCAACAGCCACAGCACGAGCGATCCATTGCTCACCCGCACTCTCAGCAGCTCTGCAGGCGGAGCTGAAGAGAGCGCGATTGTAGAGATGAGCAAGGAAATCCACGAAGTGACACTAATGAAGATCGATCCTGAGCTGGCTATCCATCTCAAGAGCATTGAGATCCTGCCTCAAATCTTTCTAATGTGGGTCTCGGTAGCAGACAAAGGGCTCCATCGCGCGCATTTGGATGTGTTTATTCATACTAATTATGCTTCCAGACGCTGGATCCGTCTCCTCTTTGGACGCGAGTTCCCCTTTGGCCAGCTGCTCGTTCTCTGGGACAGCATCTTTGCCTTTGATCCCACACTGCAGCTCATCCCGCTCATCTGCGTGGCCATGCTGCTTCGCATTCGCTGGGAGTGTACGTGCCGTTTTCCTCTTGCTGCGGTTGTCTGAATGACCAGAGGCAGACGCGCTGACCTGTACGTGCCTCGCAGTGCTCGATGCGGACTACTCCGTGGCCTTGCAGCTGCTTCTCAAGTATCCGCCGCCACAGCCGCCCCACGGTCCACACACGTTTGTCGACGACGCCGTCTTTCTGCAGGACCACTTCAATGCCGCGGGCGGAAACAGCCTTGTGCTCAAGTACACGGGCCGGTCGCCGTCGAATGCTGCGACGCCAAGGTCTTCGAGCGAGCTCCACAGACCATCCACGCCGACGTCTGCCCTTGCTGCCGGTCTCGGCAGCTTACGCAACCGCACCCTCATGGCTGCACGGTCCCCGCTCGCTTCGGCCGGACGACCGAGCGCTGCGCAGTTGGCGGCGGCGGCGGCGGCGGGGCGAGCCACGTCCACTTCGCCCTCGCGGTTTGCCGGCGGTCGCGAGGGGGTGGAGGCCCTCTTTCAGGGAGCTGCCAAGGGTGTCATTGAACGCGGTGAGAGGCTGGGCATCAACCGGGCCGTGCGGGACGCCGTGGGGGAGATCCGGCGTAACATGGCACAAAGCCTCCAGGATGCCGCACGACAGGCGGCGAAGACGGCCAGCCGGGGCCATGGATCGCCGGGGACGGTCGTCTCCGACTCGTTTGACCCATTTGGGCCGTCGTCTGGTTTGGCGGGCAGGCGAAGAACCTCGTCGGTGGGCCAGGCCGCCCGTGCTTTGGCGGAGATGGAGAAGCGGAATCGGCAGCTGGCCGCCATGCTGGATGAGACGGTCGAATCGCTAAAGTCCCTCGCACAGACCGCCTCTTCCAAGACCAATAGCACGGAACAAGAGAAGAACAACACAGCAGCAGGCGAAGAAGAAGACGGAAACGACAAGTCCAACACAGGCCAACCGCCGCAGGAAGCCGATCATCACCGTTGGCTGGACACCGTCGAACTAGCCGCAGCCAAGATTCAGTTTGTGAAAGTCCATCTGGACGACTCGACCCTGGAACTTCCCTCAGACGAGCCGGTGGTCGGGAATGCAGACGCGGACACGCCCATGGTGGTTGGGGGAACGGCGGTTGAGAAGGGGGGTGGTAGCACGCAAAACACAGAGGAAACCAGTCTGCTGCCAGCCGCCGAGGTCGAGCGGATGGATGGACTGGAAGAGGAGTCCAAGTCGTCTGCAAAAACCATGGGCACGGGTGCTGCTGATGGCCCCCTATCAGCAGCAGCGTCTTTTTCAACAAGCCCGGCCAACAATCTGCCGGTTGCTGCGGACACAGATACAATGGACGTGGACGGGGCCGACGACCCAGCAGCAGCAGTGGCAGCAACGACGACATCGACAGATGCAGCAGCATCTGTGTCCCCGCCCACGACTGCAACACAGACACAACCAGCCGTCGTGACACCGGCAGCGGCAGCAGCACCACCGCCGCCGCAGCAGGAACACACCATCCCCACCCGGTCGACCCTGGCCCAGTCGTCGTTTGCCTGGATGCTGGAGCCTGGCGACACAGCCGCGAACAGCGGTCGCGGATCGTCCTCTTTGGGCCAAACAAATGGAGCGTCCGCGGCGTCGTCGTCTGGACCAGGCGGAGGAGGAAGCAAGCGAACACCTCGCGCCAGCCCGGCTGGCCGTGGCCGGCACGCCTTTCTCTTTGGCGAGGTTGTTGGCAGTTCACCGCTGGGCAGTGGCGACGGAACCAGCGGCGATGATCCGCTGGGCGGCGGCGGCAGCGGCAGCAACAACGGCAAAAAGAAGAGAGGCTCGCAGCCGGGCAGCGGGTCGGACGGGCGAGCACGGTCGATCACAGCGGACGAGATCTTTGGGCTGGAGCCTCTGCGGAAGTCTTTGCCCAAGACCTGATGTACTGCATCTGTGTTTCCCCTCTCCGTTGCGCATTTGTTTGGTTTTTGGTCTTATTCTAAAGCGCATACAGCACCATGTTCGACAAAATAGAAGCTCCGTGTAAGACATGCGGAATATTTGTCACATTCTTCTTTTCTTGGGGGGTCTTGGATGGTAGATCTCTGACAGTGTGACAGTGAGACTTTGTCGCGTGTACCTGTAGCCTCGGCCAACAACTCGGCAGATACGGAAAGCGGTGCCTAGAGAGAGAGGGGGGGGGGCATTTCCGTTAGACAGTCCATCCGGCCCCCATGTTCTAGATTTGTACTCTTGTGTAAGCTGATGTGATCCAGGAGAGACGAGGGAACAGACGAAGTAGGAACACAGAAAAGGACATTCCTACGGTACAAAGATTGGGGATAAACTGACCAACGTTCATGTTGGCCCGGGAGAAGTCCAGCGTCTTTCGTCAACCGTGTGTCGTAAGATGCTATAACAGAACCAACTTATAAATATCCATGCCCTCCCGCAGAAGATAAGCCTTGTCTGACAGGATTGTAATCTAACCGCTACCGCAAAGGAATCCTGGGGGGGAGGGGGGGAAACTTCTCTCGGCTGTCCATGTGAAGGAGACAAAAGAAGAAACAAAAGGGCCATAGACTGGGTTATAAGGTTAAACTCATGCAGGGCTGTTGATGAAGAAATGGTGGTGGGAGAAAGAAACACAAAACAGAAAGAACTGGAAAAGGACAATAATAAAAAAGAAACGAGTTTTTCTTTTTTTCTTTTTTCTTTTTTCTTCCCGCGTTCAACACCCGCGTTCAACTCCCAAAATGGAAAGAAACATGGGAGTCTGACCGCTCACCTTCTTTTACCGACCTCTATTCTTTCCTGGCTAATTATCAAAGGACACAATCAAATCAACGGCTTTGGGTTCCACTCCTCCTTCGTCTGTGTCCCGTGTCCCAATATCGGGTTATATGGGCATCCCCCCCGGTCTGTGCCGCCTCCAATGCGGCGCGGCCATTCCGGACTCCGAAGAGGTGTGCATCTTGCGTATGCGGTGTAGTTATGCGCGGTTGTCTCTTGTCTCTGCTTGGGGGGACTTCTTGTTCTTCAATGCATACCACTCTCTGTGAGTAGCATGTGCCTCGTAGACGCAGACAAAACAAGAGAGAAGCGGAGGAGATCAGAAAGGAGCCAAGAAGGAAAAAAAAATGACGAAAGACCAAGACAAGAAAGGAGACACCACTCCAATATCAAACATATCCCTATAGGGTTCACGGGAGAAGACGACTGCAAACAAAGCCCCCTTTCTATATAATGGACAAAGCCTCTGTCCATTGTGTTTGCTAGACCCCTTGCAGAACACCCCCGTTCCCACACTTGGTATATGTAGCTGCCATCTTTCCTGGATGGCCCCCCGTCGAAACACTTTGTACAACACGAAAGACGTCTCCAAAAAAAGAACCACCCGGACACCTCTGATCGCCGCAATGCAGCTCTTCCCCAGCCGCCGCTGCGGCTCCTCCTTCCTCTACCTCTTCCGCCCCGTCTCGCTCGTCGCCGACTTCGTCCTCCTCATCCTCGCCGCCTACCTCGCCGGCCACTATGCCCAAATCAAGACACTCGTCCTCGCTGGTGTAAGTTTCTTCACCCCCCCTCCCCTCGCTTTCTGTCCTTTGGTCCTCGCTTCGCTCGTCTTGCACCGTTGCCTGGTGTCCTCGTTGGATTCTTCGGCCGGCCTCCTCTTGGTCCGGCTCTGTTCTCTCACGGTCCCGGCTCGCGTTCCTCCTTTCCAGTTTACTCTGTTCTTCTTGCTCGCCCGGTTTGCTCACCCGCTCACTTACATTCCCCACCCCCCCCCTAGGCAATTCTCTCCATCCTCGCCGATGCCACCGGCTGCTTCGCCCTCTTCCACAACCACCACCCCATCCGACCCATCCTCGGCATCGACTTCCTGGGTCTCGCCGTCCTCATACCTGGCGCCATCTTTACCGCTCCGCAATACAATGATCTGGGGTCAGCGGGTGTCTCCGCCGCCGATGGCGGCAATTCCAGCAATGGTCCACCCTCCGGCGCCGGTGGCCCGCCTCCTTGGAAGAATCTCTTGATGGTCGTCGGGATTGTGTCTGTGGTGACCATGTACGTTTGGGGTTTTTTTTTTAACTCTTTACTCGCTTCGCTCGACTTCTTTCCTCGCGTTCGACTTCCCTACTAACTACCTAGAATCCACCGTGTCATGTCCATTGGTGCCTGCTGTGTTTTGATCATTTTCGAACGCCGCCGCCAAAACGAAGAGCTCAAGCGCCTAGGAAGTGGCAGCTCTAGCCAGACGACGACAGTGCCGGCAGAGGGGCCTGTGTAAGAAGGCTAGATGAGTCAAATTTGGTTCTCGGTTCGTTTGGATTGTTGGTGGTGAGGGTCAGGTCCAAGGCAACTTGCGGACCAGCTGTGACGAAAAATATGGAATTCCTTTGATTCTGTTCTCATTCGAGGTCCCAGCGACCTGTCCTGTCCTTCCTTGCTCCCACTCTGTTTTGCTCTTTTCATTTTGTAGACTTTTGGATACTGAAATTGGGAGAGACCATAGATTGTCGAGGTTCAATAAAGGCCTGTTCATTGAAACTATATAAAACAGGACTCCATACATACTGATGATTGTAAAGGAAGAAAATGACACAAATTCAGACGGTAAAATTCGCACCAAATTCAAGACGCTTCCTCGAGTATGCCAAACCGGCAAGCACGAGATATATAAATGGGAAGACAAAGAAAAGCACCTGGTGCGCCAATCTAATGGTGGAAATAGACAGGAAAAAAGGGGAAGAAAAGGCAAGAAAAACCAAGACAAGTAAATTCCAAGAAAGAACTCCACACAATCTATCCGTCCGCCCATATCCGTGGGACTTCCTCCAATTTATCGTAGAGTCGTAACGAGTGACAATAGTTTGATCCACTTTCCCATAAAACGAAACCGCAAGAAACCACGATGACAAGACCAGCTCGTATACACTCACAGCAGATATGTCCCGGGCTTCATTCATACGGCAGTAGCATCCCTTCTAGGGAGTCTCCACAAGAAATCCAAACGCCGCATGCGAACCAAAAACTCCAGATGCCCAGAGAAACGGCGGAGGCACATAAAAAAAAAAACAGGAATATAAAGACTCCTCGAAAACTTACATGACGACGCATGTGGCAGTCCGGGCACGGCGGCGTCCAATACCCATGCCCGCACCACCAACAGCGCCGCCCTCTTCTTCATTGGCATGCAGTTGCTGGGCTTCGCGGGCCCGGCGACGCCGGCGCCGACCACCGGCGCCAGCGGCGCCGGCTTCCTCATTGGCCTGCATGTAGTCGGCCCACTTGCGCTCCAGGCGGCCAGCCGAGGCCAGATCGCCATGCATAACGCGCTTGGTGTGCTCGTCGACCGTCATCTGCCAGCCGTAGAAGCACTTGAGCGAGATGATCTCGGTAGGGAATGTAGGCATGGGCAAAGGGCCACCATCCATCAGGGTCTCGTGCTTGACGCGTGGCAGAATAACCTCGGCGTTGCGTGACAGAACTTCGCGTACACCCGTCCAGTTGACATTCGGACAGTCGTAGACGGCCAGGCTCAAGCCAGGACGCGGGCGACAATGGCGGTTGAGGGTGCGAGGCGCGCGAAAACGTACCAGGGCCGCCGCCTCGGCTAAGACCAGATCAGAAATGCGCGTATTGTCCATGTCCACACTGCGCAGGTTGCGGCATGCGCGGATAGCTGGAAGCACACCAGCGTCCCCTAAATTCTCGCAGTAGCTGATCGACAGATGCGTCATCTTTGTCGCACAAGGCGACTTGACCAGGTGTTCGCTGAACAGTGGGTTGGTCAGCTCGGTGAGATCCTCGAGGTCGAGATACGACAGGTTCGGACACGAGGCAAATATGGGCTCCAGGGCTTCGTCGGTTAGAGACGGGTTGCCATTCAGCACCAGGCCCTCGAGCTCGGGAACACAGTAGCCCAGGGAAGCCACGCCGCGGCTAGTCAGACGCTGGCAGCGGCTCAGGTCGATGTAGCGTAGACGCCGAGGCGGAACTTTGGGCCGGTCAGTCAGGAAATCCATCTCTGGGTCCTTGCCGTGCATCATGATTCCTAGGGTCGTGTCGTTGAGATCGGGACACCCGCTTAGCACCAGCCGCTCTAGGTTGTTGGTTTTGAAAAGTGTCTCGGCAACCTCCTGGCTGTCAAAGCCACGAACTTCACTGACCCGCAGATCGCGCAACTTTGGGCAAGCCTTCACAATGGTCTCGACGTGCCTGGCTGCGATATTTTTACACCACGAAACGTTGAGAATCTCTAGCTGAGAGCAGTTTGCAGAAATGGTGTTGCAGGTGTTGATATTGACACATGACAAGCCGGTCAGATTGATGTGGACGAGCTTCTTGTTTCGTTTGAGCAGGCACTCGAGGTTGTGGTAGTTGAAGAGGGAGCCTTCGAGAGTGGCATTGACAAGATTGCAAAGGGCCTTGGACATGGCAATGGCGTCGTGGTACTTCTCGACCTGGACACAGCCGCGCAGATTCAGGTTCTTGACAAACGGGCCTGCAGTCGTGATGATCTTTGAGAGCGACTCGACGGGAATTTCCTGGTAGAACTCGGAAGCATCGAAGGTGGTCCAGAGCTGGCCGTCAAAGCTGAGCTTGTAGAATTCGCGGCTGACACGCGAAATTCGGACGAGCTCTTTGGACGACAAGAAGTGGAAGATGTAGATTTTGGCCTCTCGGGGCAAGAGCGTCCACATCTGGACAAAGTTCCTCTTGGGGCGGTATGGCTGCACCGACATCGTCGGTGCATATTTTGCGATTTCTGCCGGCAACGGGACCGTGTTGCCGCTATGGGTGTTGCCCCATCCGACCACAGCGTTCGTGGTGTCTGCTGTCAGATCGACTTTTCGGATGGCCGATGCATTGCTTGGAGAGCCGGGAAGAGGCGTTGTAGCCAGCGGAGAGGCGAGGGAAGTCGAGGAGGAGGGATATCCAGAGGGGCCACCGGCAAGAGGCGAAGCGAGCGGCGAGAACGCAAAGCCAGAACTGCTGGCATTTGACGACGTGGGTGCGAATGGCGAAGGACTGGACGATAGGCTAACGCACGAGAGGCTGGCACCGGACCGCGAGTAAGGCGTGCTGGAAGAACGGGCCCGGCCCAATTGGGCCAGACTTGGTGACGACGAGATGCGCGAGAGACCGCGCAAGAGCCGCTGGCGGCCCTTCCGCTTGGGCTGCATGTCGACAACACCATCGGGTTGCTCCTGTCGGTGCGGCTGGAGGTGTAAGTGCTGCTCTTCTTCAATGGTCTCTGGAGGCTGCAGAGGGGCCGGCACGGCAGCCGGGGCTGCCGCGTCGATCACGGGAACAAACGAGCGATCAGATTCGGCCATGGTTTCTTTAAAAGAGAGACGATACGACGGTGGCGGGAGAGTATGAGGCCTTTTGGCCAAGATAGCGGACTGGGGAACGAGAGACTAATAGAGACAGGACGATACACAGTGACAGGGCTGGAAAGAAAACAGAGAAAGAAGGACTAAGACGAAGACCAGGAATAAGCAACGGATGCCAGCCGAAGCGATTCAGTCGAAACAGGAATCAGTCGCAGACTGAACGATGCAAAATTTTGTGAGCGCAGGACGAGATCTTGGATGCTGGCACAGTGTAGAGCGAGTTGGCCGTCAGCTGGGTGGCGTTGTCAGCCGGTGGAGACGGGCTTGTTTTCGGCGCAGGAGAGCGTGGCAGTGATGGTGTGTGGGCAAACGCGAGGTGGCAGAATAGCGAAGGGCGTCACACACCCATGACGACCAATAACCAATACGAGGTGGTGACGGCAGGGACGAAAAAGGGGCCGCTGCGGGACCGTCTGTAGGGATGACTCGCGCGGGCGCTATCGAAAGGGACAGACGGAGAGAAGAGCGAGTCTCGATGTAGGAGCGGAGTTGGAGGAGTTGAAGGAGTTGTTGGAGGAGGCGTCAGTGCCGCTGGCCGTGTCGGTCGCTGTTGTAGGTGGTAAGAGGTTGTGGGATGATGTAAAAAGTACCACAAAAACTGGCTATGAAAAACAGTCAGGCTTGCGACAGTAAGTGGAAGGCACGGGCAGCCTGACCGCTCTGCATTGGATGTACTTACGGGGACGGCACGGGAGCGGGAAGAGGGCGGGCAGAGACAAGCAAGCAGGGTGACGGACAGGACCTGCTAGTGAAGACGAGTCGGAGAGGGTGCTGACGCGAGGGAGAGAGGCGAGGGATCACGAGCAAGGAGAAGAGAAAAGAGTCGAAATTGTTGGTCGCATAGAGGTCTAGAGAGCAATAATACGAGGGCCGTTTGCGGGTGGCATGAGCAGAACAAAGGACGTAAGAATCGCAGGACGGCCCCGAGGGGAACAAGGCGGGAGAGAGAGGGTGAGGACTGAAACAGACACTGGAGAACAGAGGGAAGGAAAAGAGAGAATAAAAAGCCAGGGAGCCGAGTCAGAAAGAAACAGAGAAGAAGAAGAAACCAAAAAGCAAAAAAAAAAAAACACAAGAAAACTTGGACGCTGTCGTGATTCATATTGTCTGGCTGTGCCCAAAGGAAGGAGCAAACCACGCCAACGTCCCCAAAATGGCAGCAACGACCGCCTCTCAGCCCGCTTGCCAATGCTCTTCCGAACGGCTGGTCCAGCACCAGCACGCCAATTAAAACCCCGCTCGCACTGGCCGTCCCCATCGCACCCAATAGTGCCGCCGTTTGGTGGTGTAGCGACGTTCCACTATCAACGACTATCGCTGTATCGCTCCACCCACCCCCCCTCTTTGCCTCTGTCCTGCCGATAAGAGCGGGGGTCAAAGAGGGGGAAAGGCCTAAAAGAGAAAGCGGTGTAGCCACTGGCGGCCCAGCCCACGCTTACTGGCACCAGCTGCACCGGACCTGCTATGCATGGGTTGTCAACTTGGTTTCCATGTGTCCTGCGTGTCTTAGGCGCAACTTACAGCCACTGTAAGATAGACACTGTCTTGTGGTTGGCGATAGGACGGCAAAGGCCCACAAGACAAATGAACCCATCAGTCTATCCAGGAGGGCATGCAATCCGCAGCCAAATACAGATACCCGCGGCGAGCCAGCAGCCATGCTGCAGGCAGCCGTTGTGTTTCAGTGGGCCTGGGCAAGGCTATTGCAGTGGCTGCTTGTCTTGCCCTTATCAGCAGAACCAGGTCACTTGTCCACGATGTCCACACAGATGCCCACACTGATGTCCACCCAGTGTGTCCGCAGATCATCTATAGACCATGCAGACAGAGTCGCGTGCCGCGGCGACAAAGAGGGTCCGCTGTTGGTCTGATTGGGAGAGCCTGCAGTCGAGAAAGCATCAAAGGAGAGATAGGCAGCCCTTCTTGGTTGTCCTGGCCAGCCAGGCCAATCTGGGAGGTATTTGCATCGGGGGTGGCGTTGCAACCGGGAACTTCCACAGCCAGACTATTATGGCAGGCAGCGAGACAATCTGTGCAAATACAGACCAGAGAAGCAGGACACATTGTTGGTTTGGATTGGCGGGCGTTGGCACGGGTCGCAAACGGCGGTTCCTGTGTTTGCCATGTGCCCTGCCGCTGTTATCGCCCGCATGCACAGTACGGATGTCCAGAAACAGCTGCCAGCAAACGCCCAGTATGGTCTTGTGACTGTAAGAATGATGTATCGACACCGCGTGCAAGAGCTGGACTCTGACCAGTGTGGCAGGTGACCACTGGTTCTACGGTGTATGCAGATAATATCGTGTGTCTTTGGTGTGTCACTTGTGTGTGTCTCTCCCAGTGGAACTCTCTGACTATCAGATATGAAAGGGACGCGGCTAGACGGTCCTTCTGGCCTCTAGACCAGGCCAGGCTATGCAGGGTTCTCTCTCCACGTCTGTCTCCAGGTCTAGCGGCACGAAAGCAGAGCCCTCCGCACAAGAGTGAAAAAAACCCTCATGTCGACGCCTCCACAGCGGGGCTCGCCGCTGTTGACAGGAGCCAACGAGAAGCAAGGAGGAAAGAGGAGTTGACTAGCTGACTGAAAGAGTGAACGCGTGCAAACAGGGCTGTTTCTCCAACAGGTGCATTCGGCAAGAAGCCGTGAGGTAGCATCCCAATACGCGTAACTATGGTCCATGCACAGCAGAGGGGGGTCGTTTTTTTCGGGATCTGGACGATCAAAGCGAGAAACGACACAGCACTGCCCGGAAAGCAAGGCTGGATTGATAATACGAGGAATTGTGCAACAAGTGCAGAATCGCCAGATTGGGAATCTCGCAGCCGAATGTATTACTTGGTTTGCATGGCCGTTGGCGTCGCCGGTTCTGGAATGCAGTTCAGATCGGCGGACAACAGAAATGAGACAGAAACAAGACAGAGAGGCAAGACACAGCAATACAAAGACAGCGGCATGGCGAGCCGGGGCTGTGCAATCTGTTTGAACCAGAGTGCGACAACCACACAGACCGGGATCGTAAACAAATCCTCAGAGACAAGCCGTGCAAGAGTCTAGCAAGGAGACATGCTCGAAAATGAAACGGAATCGCCAGCGGAATGGCCCATGCCGCTTGGCAAAGGGGGTGAAAGGCCAGCAACATGCGAATTGGCTCGGACGGCCTGCCGCGTGCGAGGACGACCACGAGCTCGGTCGGTATTGTTCAGTCGCCCGCCAGTCCGTCTGTGTTGTGAAATTTCTTTTCGCGCGCCGGCGGCGCGCGCGTTGGGGCCTGGCCTGGCCTACACCGTCGTTCTGCGAATCTGCAGCGAGCCTGCAGCGAATCTGCAGCACGTTCGACAGCGGCAAAACGCACCAGGGCTGACCGCAGGTTTGGCTGTGCCAGGGATCTTACGGTGGGTGTCCTGCTTGATCTCGCCAGAGACAGCGTGCTTTTTGGCAAGATGCATACCAGTAGTTACCAGTTCGGCCCTGTTTTGTCACCGCCGCTATGGCAGGCCAACCGGCCAACCAGCCAACCGGCCAACAGGCCAACAGCCCGGAGCAAGACGGGTTTGCTGTCGCGCTCGCCAAGGTCGTGCCACCGAAGTGGCCTGTTGGGGCGAGTCTTGTGCTTTTTGGCGATTGCTGGCGATTGTTGGCGATTGAGCGGTGGAAGTTGATGTCTTTGCTGTGTGCTCCTCTTTCTCTGGGTTCCCTGATTTCTCTGTGGTGGCATGCAGCTGCTTGTGTGCCATTGCGTGTTGGAAAGAAGAGAAAAGTCTCGAATACTTGTCTTTCTTGTGCATTGGACTCTGCCTTTGATTCTGCATTTGCTTCCCATTCTGTACTTTGTTTTCTGAACAGCTCTGCGTCGACGCGCCTGCCGTTCCAGGTGACTTCTTCAGCAGCCCACCATGTGTGACCACAGCTGTCTTCTGACCCCAACAGGCCGCTGTCTGGCCGCCCAGTGGCCCAATCAAACGCCCTATAATAACCTGAAACTCGCCTTTGTTGGGCCGTCCAGGGACCGCCTGACTCCGCTGTCCCGCTTTTTGTCTGGCTCTCCTGCTATTTTGGCACCGTATGTTGCCCGCACACGCGCTGCGACGGCCCTTCCTTCCCCCACTGCAGCAGCTGAACCCCGCCTTACGACTTAAAATAAAATACGAAAATAATAGCGAAAATCCAGACCAGGCAGGGCCAGGCAGGCGCTACCCAGAAAATCAAAACTCAACGAGAGCGAAAAACGCCCAAAAAGGCCACCGGAGAAAAAAAAAAAGGTGATACTTTTTTTTTCTCGGCCCCCGGATCGCCGACATCGAGCCTCTGCTCTCCCCTCCTCTCTTCTCGCCCTGCCTCGTGTCTTTCCCTGCCCGTCTCGACCGCCAGGCTCCGCCCTGCCTCTTCCCGAACTGCTCGGCATCCCGTCTGGCACTCCACGTCACTCGTCCGACCCGCCAGCCACAACGAGGAACCGCCAGCCTGTTTCACTTAGCTGTTGCCTGTCTTGCTTGGCCTCTCTAGCGTCTCTTCTCTCCGTGCCAGTGTTTTTTTTTCCTACGTCTTGTTTTCGTCTCTTCTGCTCGTCTCCTCCCTTTCCTGCCTTTCTCTTGGTTTCCCGCGCCACTGGTCGTCTTCTCTGGCTTCGTTGCTCTGTCAATTCCTCCCTCTCGTCGCGCATCGCCACCCCGATCCATCCGCCGCAGCTCGACACAGCACAGCTTTGCCGGCCCGCCACAACACGCCCGAGAGCACTCGAGAGCACCCGACAGACAGCCCGAGCCCGCGAGCGTATTCTCCGCCACACGACAAGCCATCGGCCATCGACGCTCCCGAAACCTCCTCGAACCCCATCGTCTCCGTCCTCACGAGCAATCGTGTCGGGACAACTGCTGCCCCCATCACATCGTCCGCACAGCCACATCAAGAATGCTCCATATATACGGTCGAGACCTGGAGACTGGTGAGTTGACCGCGTAGCTGGAGCTGCTGTCCCGCGCCGGCCTGTCCCTCTGGATGCCCTGTCCGGCTCTCTGCCGGCTGTTTGTCTCCCCCGGCTGCCCCGGCCCGTCTTGGTCGGGCAGCTCCTTCCTGTCCATCGGCCGAATGCACAGCAGCCTCCCCAGAGCCTCCGGCCGCCGCTCCTCGTCGCTTTCTTTTCCGTCGTCTCTCTTTCACATGCTAACCGCCCAGGCGCCAACGAACACAATGACGAGGCCGCTCAACAAGCCGACCGGCTGCAGCGCAGCACCAGTGCGGGGAACCAGCTCGGTCTGCCGCTGTACCACCCCCGCAACCGCAGCACGGGAAACCTCGCCGTCGCCTCCGACACGCCGGACAAGGCCCGCATGCGGCTCTCGTTCGATGCCGGTGCTGCGGCCACAGAGTTTGATGCCGTGGCCCGCTCCCCCATTATGACCGACCACGACCACGGCCTCGGCCTCTCTGGTTTGCGCCGCATCCGCCAGCATCCCACGCCACGCGCCGCCGGTCTGCCGTCGAACGCGTCGTCCGCCCGCAGCACGTCCTCCACCCTCCCGCGCTCTATCTCCATGACCACGATACCCCGCCAGGCGCTTGCTCTGTCGTCGGGCCCCATGTCGCCCTCGTTCATCGACGACCTGACCCGCTTCCCCTCCGAGTCGCTGCACTCCTTCTCCTTCGCCCACCAGTCCGACGACCTCATGCACAACCGCCAAAACGTCCTCAAGCGGTCTGTCGAGTTCATGAAGGACCGTGTTGCTCGCTCCGCCTCCGCATCCAACCCCGGCGCCGCTGCAGCGGGCTTTTCCCGTGTCTCGGGTGATCTGGAGATCCAGCACATGCTGGACATGCTGGCCCAAGCACAGCTCGGCGAGGCTACGGGATCGTTCAGCGGACCGTCCGCGGGCGAGGGCGAGAATGTCTTTGACAGGAGCTTCATCCCGCGCTCGATGAGCCCAGAACCCCTCTCTGCCTCGTTCCCGTCGGGCCATTCAGGGTCCTCCCCTGTCGTGACACGGCACGTGGATGGTCACGATTCGGTGGTGCCTGAGGACTTAGAACTCAAAAAGCGCACGTCCGGCCAGCCTCGCGACCACGCCAATTTGGGTGCCTTGGAGCCTCGCTCGGCCGTACCAGCCAACACCTCTCCAACAATATCCGCACCGTACACACAACTGGCAAATAATTCGCCAAATTCCCAAAGTTACCAAAAATTCCAAAATGTCCAAAAAGTCCAAAATGTCCAAAATTCCCAAAATTTCCAGAATTCCCAGATTGTCACCGACCACGCCGACCACACCAGCTCAATATCCACCGACAAACCGGCACTGGGAGTCGTAACATCAGACTCCGCTGATTCTTCTCGGACACCGACGAACGAGAGCGCCACCACACAACAGACGTCGCCGCCCCAATCGCGTCCACCCAGCCTTCTGCTCAAGAGAATGGCCACTGCGCCAGCACATTCCTCAGCCCAGCAACGCCTCATGGACTCCCTCACAGCCCCCGACACGCCTGGATCGGCAGCCACCAGCCCTCAGATACTGGCCATCCAGTCCTCTGCTACCTCTCCATCCGCAAGCCAACGCTCTCTCGCTTCGCCGCTCAGTCTGTCTGGCAACCTGACCAACGTCCACTCCCATGCCACGCGCTGGGTGCCAGCCGCCCAGGCCATTTTCACGACGGAGTCCAAGCCGCCATGGACGATTATCGCGGCCAACGATTTGGCCTGTCTCGTGTTCGGAGTCACCAAGGCCGAAGTCCGCAAGATGGGATTGCTCGAAGTCATCCAAGAAGAGCGCCGGGAATGGCTGGAGAAGAAGCTGCTCCACGGCGACGTCGACGACTCCGACACCCTGGCATCGACCACCGTCATTCAGCCCACGCCCCAGCCGACGAACAGGACCAGCGTTCTGCTCGGGTCGCGCTCGGGAGGCATCACAGCAAAGCTGCTCAGCAAACCCAACTCGCGCGCTCAGACCCCCACGCCACCACGAGGAGGCTCTGCGAACAACGCTTCGCCGTTTCCGACCGTCCAGCAGCTCGCCCAGTCTCGGCGAGCCAGCACCGTCCACGGCAGCGGTACCAAGTCAGCCAAGCCACTCGGGAACGGCCACCACCACTACGGCAACAAGTCCCGCGGCGTTCTCCTGTGTGGCGACGTTGTGCCCATCCAGAAGCGCAACGGGGCCACCGGCTCGGCCAGCCTGTGGGTGAAGGAGAAGCGCATTGGCCTGATTTGGGTGCTCGAAGAGATCCACGAGGATGTGGCTACTGTGACCGTCGATAAGGAAGGCTTCGTCACGGGCCTCACGGGTGCTCTTGGTCCCATCTGGGGCGACGCGAGCCTCACGCCGGGCATGGAGGTCGCCAAACTGCTCCCGCGCCTCCCGCGCCAAGGAATCAAGCCTTGGAGTGGCCCCCTGGACTTTGCCGAGTTGTCCAAGAAGCGGTACTACACGTGTCGTAACAGCGACCGGATCAACATTCCGGCCACGGTCGACCAGGTCCGCGGTCAGTCGGCCCTGCGCGTCTCCAGCTTCCCTCATATTGCCGGCATTATTGTTGTGTCGACAAACACTCTGTCCATCAAGAGTTCGAACTCGGTCTTCTGCGGCGCTCTCTTTGGCTACGAAAAGCCCAACGGCCTGTCCATCAACCAGCTGCTCCCTGATTTTGACAAGATCCTCAATATTCTCATCGAAGTGGACGGTGTCCACGTGGCTGACGGCGTCGTGGTCCCCGAGCACAGCTTCCGGAAAGCGTCAGCTTTCCTGGCCCTGCGTGAAGGCCGCCCCGATGCCACCACGGCCTTCCTGCGACCCGAAGGCCTGGCCGCCCGCCACCGCGACGGTTCTGAGCTCAAGATTGATGTGCAGATGCGTGTTGTCAAGAGCGAAAAGCACGGCCAAGTTCACAGTGAGGCTGTGTTGGAAGCCGACGAGGAGGAATCCGGCACGGCAGCATCGTCTGCGACCGGCGACTCTGGCTCCTCCGGTACTTATACCCAGACGGAGATGGTGTACGCCCTCTGGATCACATACGCCCGTCACCTCCATGCCACCCGCAACAACCTGGGTGTTGCGTCCCCGTTGTTGTCCGGCACGGCTACGCCTCTGCACCAGCCATCGCCCGGCCAGACTCCGGCCCACTCTCCTCCCGAATTTTCTCCTGGTACGGCGACTGGCGAGGACACACGTGCTCTGGTGGCCAAGGAGCGGACTGCAGCTGCGCAGGATCTGACGCAGAAGTTGAAAGACGCTGCCATTACTGCGGCTTCGGGGACGCCAAAGTTTACAAGCATTGCTCGCCCATCCACGTCCAATCCCGAGGGCGAGTCTATCTCGTCTCGTATGGCTTCCGGGGCGACGACTCCCACCGTTGCACCCGCTCTCACAGTCACGGCTACGTCATCGACAACAGCATCGCCCGACTTGCCCAAGTCTCTCGGGTCTACAAAGGATGTCGCAACCACCACCACCCAGGACGCTCCTCCCCACAAGAAGACCATTAATGATTTCGTTATCATGGAGGATATGGGCCAGGGAGCGTATGGCCAGGTTAAGCTAGGTCGGAACAAGATAAACGGAAAGGTCATGGTGATCAAGTACGTGACCAAGAAACGCATTCTCGTCGACACCTGGACGCGTGACCGGCGTCTAGGCACTGTGCCACTGGAGATCCACGTGCTAGACTTCTTGCGTCGCAACAACCTGCGGCACACCAACATTGTCGACATGGAAGACTTCTTCGAGGATGACATCAACTACTACATTGAGATGGTGCCGCACGGCCTGCCGGGTATGGACCTATTTGACTACATCGAGCTGCGGAGCAACATGGAAGAAGAAGAATGCCGAAGTCTCTTTGTCCAGTCAGCCAAGGCGATCCACCACCTGCACACCAAGGCCAAGGTGGTCCACCGGGACATCAAGGACGAGAACATTATTCTGGACGGCGAGGGCATCATCAAGTTGATCGACTTTGGCAGCGCGGCCTACATCAAGAGCGGGCCGTTTGACGTCTTTGTTGGGACGATTGGTAAGTTCTCTCTTGGTCGCCTTTTCTTTCCTCGTGCAAACGCTAATTGGATGTTTTAGACTATGCTGCTCCCGAGGTACTGGGTGGCCACCCGTACGGAGGCAAGGAACAAGATGTGTGGGCTCTGGGCATCCTGCTGTACACCATCATCTACAAGGAGAACCCTTTCTACAGCATCGACGAGATCATGGACCGCGACCTCCGGGTGCCTTACACTGTCAGCGATGACAGCATCGATCTGATCCGGCGCATGCTGAACCGGGATGTGGCACAGCGGTACACCATTGAGCAAGTGCTGGAGCACCCGTGGTGTGCAGTTGAGTGAAAGAGGACGAGTGATGAATGGAGGGATTTTTTTTTTTAAAAAAAAAGGCGTAAGCGAGATGGACATGGACACCGGGAAGCAGCAGGACCAGTTTGCTGGTTGCGAGATAGGATGTTTTGATTGCTGTTTATTACTCATGATGCATTTTCACAGAAGGGCAATTTTGGAGGTTTTTACGTTTTGGGTTTCTTTTGTTTGGCTCCTCCCCGGATGCGTTCTCTTTAATTTTTTCCCCCCCCGCTTAAAAAGAGTCTCGCTTACTTAGTGCGAGCATTCACCCACCATGTATAGAGAGAGAGACAGAAAGTTGTCTCGCCTGGCTTTCCTATTAGCATTGGGTTCTTTGTTCTTTCTTTTTCGCCCCCTCACACAGTTTTTACGAGTGCGCTACTATTTTTCTGTCTCTCGTTTTTCTTTGATAGATACCCCCTTCTTACAAACCCTCTCCCTGGGAGAACGACCATTTTTTTCTTTGTCATTGCATGCTATTACACGGAGAGAGAACACGGAGAAAGAAACAGGAACGCAATGGCAGAAACGCATGTACAATGCCATTTGCTGTTGGCTAGGCTGCAAGGCTGGGCCACTGTGTAGTTCATTAGATAAGGACACCAAAAGGAGGAAAGGCTTTCAAATACATATCAGAAACGCCGTGCGAACGCATTTATTTATTTTCCTCTTCAAAACAAGACGAGTTCCTGGACGAGGTCGACAACTAGCAAAGTTTCTACAAGAGTTGTGACTTGTGAGACCAACAAACAGACCCAGGTGACCGCAAACACAACAACAAACTGACTCATGTTAAGAGTTTTCAAGAGCAGTGGTTGTCAACTCCTTTGCACCTGCCTAATGCGGCAATGCTGCAAACGGCTGACGGGGTTGGCAAGTTACACAACTAGCCTTGCCACCAGGCTGATCCCTGTTTGCAATAGCATCTGGCCTTTGATTTGAATGCAAACAGAAGAATGCGATCCCCATGCTTGTCTATATGAAGCCCTTTCTCTTCCCCCTTCTCTTCTCTCTCCTCTTCCTTCGATTCTCCTTCAACAACACATGCCAAAACTGCCAAGCAGTGCAGACTGGCACCATGCATCTGGCAAAATGGAGCAACTTCAGCACGACTGTCGATAGGAGCGTTGCATAACTGCCATAAGCCCATGCCTGAAACAGTACAATGCCTGGAAGGAAATGAGGTATTGCTCCCGCCATCAGATTTGAAAGCCAAGCTGCACACTGGATTCGAATTCTTTCGCCAGGCCAAGCAGCACCACTCAAGAGCCATTGGCTTGAAGTGCCGTGGAAGCGAAACCCTTGGACAATGCTTTGATGGAATCAACCAGCATGCTCAGAAAAGCCTGGCTACATATGGCGACCTGCTCGGAAAAAAGTTTGGGGTCTGGGCCCGATTCTCAGCCCTTCTATACAAAGACGACGACTTGGAAGAGCCGGGCGCCTCCGATCAGGAGCAATTCAAGCCGTCTACACCATGTATGAGCCCCCCCAAAAAATCCAACTCATCGGTTCATAGCAGAACGCCCTCGCACACTTCGCCAACTTCGCAGCAGAGCTTCCGCGCTCCCCTGCAACCACCGGCAGCGGCCTAATCGACCTGTCACTGGACAGCGAGCAAGGGCTTAGCAACAACAGCGGCAGACACCAAGCACACCACAGAATATACCGAAACGACCTGCTACCAGCTGCTGAAAGATCGACAAAACCGGGCCATGCTCCCATCTTTCTCCAAGCCACAAATCTTCCTCCTGACCCGGGTTGCCATGGCGAGTTTGGCCGACACGTGTTGGCAAGCGAAGGGTTGCAACCAATCACTCTTCGTGGGGGGGTCTTTCGTCAATCAACAACAAACGACTTTGACTTTGTACAGACCACTTTGGAAGCACCACACTCGGCGTTGCTCAATGGTGCTCTCCGTGTAGAGCACCAGCTTTTGCTCGAGCTACACGTCGAGCTCGTCCTCTGTGAGGACATTATCAAAAACCTGTACGCCGAATCAGTCGGCGACGGCCGAGTCTCTGCCGTCATGGTGTGCGCCACCCTCAATCCGTAGGGTGAAAGCGGAACGGTCCATTCACTGAGAACAGAGACAATGTTTTGGTAGCAGACCCTGGCGGATGGGTTTGCCTTCCACTGCCGGCGCGTTCTCTCGTTAAGAAAGGGCAGACTCACCGCGCACGCTATTTTTTTGCGCCTGCCAGTGCGACGGAATGCATCCGGGAAGGCGCTGGATGGGAGACGGGTCATATGAGCGTCCTTGAATGTCCGGTCTTCCAGACTTTGTAGGACCGGGGGGGGGGCAACAACGTCGATACACAGAGGCACTGCAGCCTCTTGGTCGAGCAACCCTGGCTGATCTGGGACAGCTGCGCAGGACTATGGCAAACCAGTCAGTAAAAGACGAGAGTGTGAAAGACGAGAGTGTGAAAGACGAGAGTGTGAAAGACGAGAGTGTGAAAGACGAGAGAACCGAACTCCACAATACGGGCCGGCTGTTGCAACGCCCACGCCGGAAAGAAGTAGAACAAGAGAACGCTCAGCGCACGCCTGGTCGCCTGCTGCCGCCGGCGGCGCCGCGCCCGCGACTCCTTCTCGTCCCGCTGGCCAGTCGTCTGGCACGTTGGGTCGCCAGTCAACAACTCCCCTTCCCGTGGCAATTCTCTCCACGGCGCCGCCTTACACGCGGGCAGCGTGGGCGGCAGGAGAGCGGCGCCCGCCTGATGGACCTCGGGCTCGACGAGATCGAGACGCACCACCCAGCCTGCTACCGCTGTGTGCGGCGCGCCTTCGCTGCCTGGTATCTCCATCAGGAACTGGACCTCGAATGGGAACGTCGCGTCGGTGCGTGCACGAGATGCACCCGCATGCACAAGACATGCATGGGCGTATGTGGTCGGATCCCCCCTCGCTCCGCCATCGTCCCGTTGCTGACTCTCTCTGCAGGTCCCTAGGCCTGGTCCGCGGAAACGTGGAGCGGGTGATCCGATTCCTCCGCGCCCTAGCACGAGCGCCACGGGCCAGCCTGGTTCTGTTCTTTGATGCTGGTCTCCAGCCTCGTCTCATTCGAGGTGAAGGGCTGCTTTGGAGATCCTATTTTGCGAGCAGACATTGGACAACCAAACTTCCGTCAGCACAATGACGGCGAACTGGGGTCCTCCGGCAGACCACCCAAGCTGTAATAGAGGACTCTTGTGATGTTTCGCCGCCTTCTACGTCACGCAGCTTTCGTCCAAGGGGCTCGGTTTTTTTCCAACATTGTTTACTGGACGATGAGGCGATAATGGAATGAGTCTATGGTCTTTCGGCTCACGCAGCAGAAGAAAGTGAACAAAGTCCATGCGGCTTCCTTTGCGAAACAGAGGAACAGTCAATTGTTAGAACTGGAGATGCCCAGAAGCCGGTCATTGTTTGGGTGGCAGTGACCCGGAGCTAGACACCATGGCCGGACGGGTCGTTGAGGTAGTGGACAAAGCCGATCTCCGAGACGTTGAGTGCGAAGTCTGCCAAAGCACAAAGAGCTTTCTATTCTGGTGCACTTGGTCAGTAGTCGTGCCATGGACGTGAAAGGGAACAAAGACGACGCTCGCGGAGAAAAAGAGAAACAAGAGGTTGCCTGTCTGGAGCTTGATTGCAAGAACTGCAGTGTTCAATCCTTTCCAGTCTGAGTAGTCAGAGGTGCCATTGGATATCCGTTATTTGGATATCCGTTCTCTGGTTTGATATTGCTGTCCAGGCTGGATGGGACGACCCACCATTGTTTTCTCTTTTTGACACGGCAAGATCTTCTTTACTGGGGGGCGGGATTGTGCCGTCTTACCCATTCGATGTAGGTCCCAAATCCTATGGCATTTCGAGAAGGAGAGTAACTGCTGCTTGGCTGAGAGCTATTGTGCCAATGATCCGTAGAACCGCGACTGCAACTCTGAAGGTGATCTCGGCGCCGTATCGCTAGGAAGTTGTGCCACGCGTTTGGGGAGCTATACCGATTTCTTGGTTTGAAGGAGCTTCCCTTCCGAAGCTTCGTTTCTTGATTCCATTCAATAAGATGCGAGGCGAGCTTTGAGTGACTTGGGAAAGTCGAGTAAGAGAAAAAAAAACCCCCCCCAAAACCGAACATCCTTGAGAAGCAGATAAGTCGCTGTCGGGCGGCCAGAAGCAGCGGATTTGCCCTCGCCCGCGCGGCCTCGCCCGCGCGGCCTACAGCGGCAAGCAGCTGGCTCTGGTCGACGCCGGTCCAGTGCTTCCACGGCTTGTTTGGCGACCACGGGCTCTTCCCGCCAGGACGGCCGGTCCGTCGTGTTTGTGACGCACAACCGTGGGTGGCCCCTCTCACGCACGAGACTACTTCTCTCTACTTGCCAGATCCCTGTGCTTGCCCATCTGGTCGACGACCTGATCGGCGTGGACAAAAGCTTCGCCGTGGACGTCAAGAGTCTCCTGGTGGCCGCCACGCCATCGCCACCTGTCCAAGCCGAGGTCGACAGCGCCGCACCCACGTCTACAACGACAGCACAGGAACAAGAACCCCGGCCAGAAACGATAAATCCGGCCAAACAGGTGGGAACCCTGCGGCAGTGCATCAACTCGCTGGGTTCGCGGGCCATCTGGAGTCTGGCCCTGTTTGCCCTCTGTCTGACCGGCTGCCACTCTGCTCAAAGTACGTAGCCCMCCCCCCCCCCTCTCTTCCTTCCCAGCTTCAGCCAGCGTGGCTCAGCGCCGGCCAGCGGCAGCTGTTCTGCCTGGCGCGGGCGATGCGGCGGACTGGCCACAGCAAGGTGCTGCTGCTGGACGAGGCGACGAGCAGCCTCTACACGCACACCGAGCAGCGCATCCACCAGCTATTCCAGGCCGAATTCCGCGACCGGACCGCGCTGGTGGTGACGCACCAGGTCAAGTCGGTGGTGGCGGTGGCGCCGGACTCGGGCGACGCGGCTTCGACCTGGTCGTCGTGCTCCGGAACGGCCGCATTGTCGAGCAGGGCCGGCCGGCGAAGCTGGCACGGCAGCCCCATAGCCTGTTCCGAGAGTAAGCAGATTTTTTTTCGTACGTTTGAAAAGACTTGTTGTCGTTCTCTACCTACAGTTTTGTCGTCCTCTGTTTAGTGACTCCTTATTTTCTGTTTCGTCCTTGTTTTTCAGTTGTTCTTTTTTCGTGGGACAGGACATGTGGACAGTTATTGTAAATAGCTATGTTCCTACCTACACACTAGATATTCCAATATTAACCCATTTGTTTTAGAAATTAGAATAAAATGCAAAAATAAAATAAAAGATCAAGGACTTTGTCCTTTGATACGGCAACAAAACGAGGTTTGGCCTGTTGCCTTGCTTTTGATGACCAGAAGAAAGAAACCCAAAGAGATTATTTTGCCCTTGCCGGTTCTCCAAAATTCTCCGTACACCTCCGCCGAGAATACCAAAGAGTAAGTAAAAAAGGAGAAAAAAAAAAAAAAAAAGAAGAAAAGAAATAAAAGAAGTACTCCCATTTGTACATTTTCCCATATCAGCCATTCACCATGTCTGGCTTTCCCATTCATTCATACACGTGTTTTTTCTCCTGGTCCATTTTGAAGAAGATGAAAAGAAAAGGTGAAAGAAAAAAGAAAAGGCAAAAAAAAAGCAAAAACACCCTAGAGAAACAGAAATCAAGAAGACAAAAGGAAATATACGATAGAAAGACACAGGAAAAGAAGCTGCTGTCGACGAAAACGCTGGCAGACAGGAAGAATTGGCAAAGACGCTTTTGTTCGGCAACAACACTGTAAATTGTACAAGAGGGAAACAAGGCAAGACGATCAACCCCTTTTCGAGTCGATTCGTTATTCCTTGTTGCGGATCAGGATGCCCGTCTCCGGGTCATCGCTGCCAGGCTCCCATGGGGGCAAGCCACGACGGGCTCTCTGCATGTTGCGGTCATATGCTGGGATATGTTAGAGAACGGGCGAAGCAGGAACGCGAGAAGAAAAACGAGCGGAGCGAGGACCAAAAAAAAAAAAAAAAACCTACCTCGTTGACGGGCCAGCTCCTTATCCTCGGCCGACACAAACCAGTAGTCGTAGTGTGCCACACGTTCGGGGAAGTAGAGCACCAGGTGCACACGAGCGTCGTCCGGATTGGTCGACGTACAGTTGGCTGGTTTCCCGGAGGCGGCGCTGATGCTGCTCATGCGCCGAGCTCGCTGCTGCTGCTGCTGCTTGCGGCTCTTGTCGTCGCGCACCATGACCTCAGTGAACATCTGCTTGTTCGTCTGTGGGTCAAATACCAGCTGGCCGTTCTCGTCCAGCAGGGGCAGGGCCAGCCTCTGGCGGTAGTACGACGCCTGCAGGCCCGGCGTGGTGCGCTCCGGCCGCGGCCGGTACCGGTCCATGGCCGCCGCCGTGGCGTCGCCCGAGCCAAGCTTCATGTAGTCCATCTCGGCATACTGCCGCAGACGCGGGAGGGCAGCGTTGAAGGACGCTGTGACGTCGTCCCAGGCGCGGTTTTTGGTGGTGCGCTGGTACATGATAAAGTCCAGCTCGGCCGTCTCGTACTTGACATTGCAGTGTGGCCGCGGCATGCGAGGCTTCTTGGTGGACGACGTGGACGCCAGAGCCTTGGTCCTCTTCTCTGACTGCGGCGACGACTGGGAGTGGCTGTTGAAGGGCGACACCGGCGTCAGCGGCTGCTCGGCCCGGGCCAGACCCGCCGATGGCGGTGGTGGTGGCGGCAGGGTGACAATGGTCGTGTTCACCTTCTCGGACGGCGGCTGCTGCCTCGACAGAGCGAAGCCGGGGTATCCTGCTGGCGGTGACAGCGGCGAGCTCGCAGTGTTAAAGTAGCACGACTCGTTCAGGCGGTCGATGCGGTAGACGGGCGACTGGGGCGGCGAGATCATGCCCGAGGTGCTCGGCCCCGAGGAGCTCGGGGTGCGGTGGTGGTGGTTGTGGTTGTGGTTGTGGATGCGGTGGTGTCCATGGTCGCCGTAGTGGAAGGGGGGAAAGTAGCCGGTCTGATCATGGCGATGAACGAAGGACAGAACAGGCCGACCGCCGTCGTGGGGGCTGCAGTTTTTGCTGTTCCACTCCGTGTAGGCCGGCGGCAGAGGGCCATTCGGCGAGGGAATGCGCAGGTACGGCGTCACCGGCGACAAGGGGTCGGCCTGGGAGTGACCGTCGGAAGACGACGACGACGTGAGAGAGCACTGCGAGTGGCTCAGAGAGGGAGACAGCTCGGGCGTGGCCACAATGCGAGGCTCAGCATCCATGTCCACGTCGACAACCTCAATGTCGCGGCTGCTGCTACGGGTGCTGCTGGGACTGTCCTGGCTGGTCTCCTCTTCCTCGTCCTCGGCACGCCAGGAGTGCAGAATGAAGTCGGTCTGCTGCATGCCTGGCAGGGCAACTTCAGACGGCTTCAAGTTGGCACCACCTGGTTGGATGGGGTTAGTTAGTCCAAAGGCATGTCCCGGGAGGCGAAGGACAGCATCACACAACGTACGAATGATCTTGTGGGTAGGTAGTCCGTCCACCTCGTCGGTTTCGTCAGCACAAGACTGGGATGCAGGCGAGCCGGGGGTTGATTTGGTCAGGATGCCGCTGAAGTACAGTGCACGAAGGATGTCGGCAGCTGCGGTGTCCTCGTCGGTAGATGAGAGACGATCCTCCTTTGCAAGGATGTGATCCTGATCGGGGCCACCAGAAGCAGTAGCACGACTTGCCGTGACAGCGGCATGGTGTGGGTCGGAGGCAGACGCATCCTGTACGGGTATCTGCACTCCCTCGTGCTGCTGAAGTCTGCGTGTCTCTCTGCTCACCGACTTGGCAAGGTTGAGGCGGATGGCCTTCCTGGACTTGATGCGGATCGTGGGCAGGAAAGCCTGCTGCTTGTGGTGCCGCCGGAAGCTGCACTGCACCGCCGTATGGGACGAGACCTTCGGCGCCATTGTGGAACGAACACACCGCTCGGGGCTGCTGCTTTGCTTGCTTTCTTTGCTGCGGTGCTATTGTTTTTCTTCAAGCAAACAAAGAAGACAAAGAGAGACAGTTGAGAGGGGCCGAGCGGGAGGGAAAAGCTGGGGCAAGTCAATGGGTAGAATATGTGGAGAGTGCGAAATATGAAGGGAGATTGCCAGGACAATTTCGAAGGGAGAAGAAACAATGAAGAACCACGAGATGAACAATGGAGATGGAAGGGGGTGGCGGACGGGGAGGATATAAAATAGACTCGATGTGGGCTTGATCAAGGGAGAAAGGAGGAGGAACAGAGGATCAAAAGGACGAAGTAGTCCAAGAAAGCGAGGCGGAGAATAGCTTCCCAGGGGTGTGTATGTATGCGAGTGTGAGTGTGGGTGAGTGTGTGAGTGTGTACTCCGTACTTGCTAAGAGGGAGAGACAACAAAAAAGGCCCACAAAACAACCGGGGAGGGGGTAGGGGAGGCAGGGAAGATCAGATGGGGCCGATCGACGGTTCTGCTAAACGAGAGGACAAGAAGGCACTAGTCTTGTAAATAAGAGCTGGTGCGATGGGATTGTGTTGGGGGACGTCTTAGCCAGGAGAAAGGCTAGGAGAGAGAGAGAGCAAAAAGGGAAGGGTCTGCCTGGTGTGGTGCGTGTGGGGAAGGAAGGGGGGGGGGGGGGGGGGGGGGTGGACGAGCGAGGCGAGGCGAGGCGATGAGAAAAGAGGAGGCAAAGGACGCAGACGAGATTCGGAGACGGGCTTTTTTGGATGATAGAATCTAGGCAGCTCGTCGGGGTTCGTGTTTGGGTGTCTGGCTGCTTGGGTGTTCAAGATGCTGGTGAGATTTTCTGTTTGTCTGCTGGGGTGGTCTCATATCTGATATGTATGGCGTACGATTTGTATGATGTGCGTGTTTTTCGTGTTCTGCGTGTCCTGCGTGTCCTACTCGTGGTTCTTCAACATCTCCTCATGCCCAGGAATGCCAGACTCTGCCAGCGTCGACAGAATCGTCATCTTCGTCGTCGCCGTTTGTCCAGCCACGTTCTGTCTCTGCGTTCTTCAGTGCAACGCGTCATCACCAGTTGTTGTCTCAAGCAGGCCACGAGACGCCTTGAGCCACCGGCCAGAGCGTCTCAGCAGCAGAACAATGCGCAGAAACGGGCGGGAGCCGGCCTCTGGCAGCTGCCACGGCTGACTGGCATTCGCCGACCACCTGCTGATGTGGACAATGCAGCTGCAAGGGGGCGCAGCGTACGCAGCAGACATCAAAAGAAGGTTGAGATGCCAAACCAGAAAGTGATCTTCATCCAAGATCGAATATCCCCGTAGAGGCCCCGGTGATCTCGGCAAGGCAAGATGCTTGGCACGGATGCACCGTGACAAGAGGGATGTATTCAGCGGTGCCCGTCTATCCGCGTATTCGCAAATGGCGTGCGAGATACATGGCAGTGCGTGCAGCGCGTACAGCGCGTGTAGTGCGTGCAGCGGGGGTAGACTTCTTACTACGTGTATCTCCCATGTATCTTGCATACCATCTCACATACCGCAGCGTGCGATGCGATACCTGTACTAGCTATGCAGTTACACGGCGTCCTGCGGAGGCGTCTTTATCTTCTGCCAAAAGCTGAGCAGGGGTTTGCAGCGGAGAGGCGATAGGGCCCGGGTGCTGAAGGGCAAGGGTGGGCAGCTCGCCGGCTGAAATCATAACTAGAGGAAACCGGGTACGGGGGTTGGCCGAGTGGGCTTCCCTGGTCGTAGATCACAGCCCTGGTTGGTGGAGATGGCAATGTACGAGAAGGATACATAGCACCGTACTCGTACATAGACTCTCATGCATGTCTTGCAGAGCTAGCCAGACACGTAAGATGCAGAGAAAGACATACGAGTATGGCCACAGTGCTACTCGTAGTCAGTGTGTACGAGTGAGAGTATCTTGTCGGCTCGGTAGACAGGCCGAGCACAATGTGGATGTTGCTGAGATGAAGCGCAGCGGCCCCCGATCCACGCATGCCGACGAGCATGATGCAGCCAGAGTGTGACTCGACACGCGAGGAGCTCAACGTGGGCGCTCACATATAGTCAACGGCTTGCCAGCTCATGTTGCATGAACAACGGTCACCGGCTGGCAACGGTCTCGGTGTCTGCAAAGAGCGGAATTGCCAGTGTTAGAGACAGCAGAGAGAGGGAGAGAGATGAAAAAAAACTAATCGAGAAAAACAGCACAATAGACAACGATTGGCTAGTCGACTGGGAATGACAAGAAACGCCCAGTCCGCCAGTAGACCGCGGGAAAAGAAATGTGGGAAGGACGGCTTACACTCACTCCCTCTGTGTGTGTGTGTGTGTCTTCGTCTTTTTTTTTGTCTTTTTTTTCGTCTTTTTGCCTGTGCAGAGGCCAGCTGTGCACCTTCCTGTGTGTGCTGATCCGGCGGGCTGGCTGTTTGCAAGTGGGTTCGCAGCCCAGACTTGGCCAGGTCGGTTGACGCGGATCATACGCTAGCCGGGGATGGCTTCGCGCGGATCAGCAAGGGGGAGGAGCCCCCAGATACGAAGACAGGACGAGGCCAGCGGGCCAGAGGGCGAGAGAGAGGGCAGCCTAGAGAGACTAGAGAGGGTCTTGAGAGTCCAAACGAGGCCAGAAGAGGGCAAAGTGGTCTCAGATATTTGGAAAAGGTCGAGTCGATAGAGGGTGGCCAAACAAGCCAGAGTATGTGCGTGAAAGTGGCCTGTAGGCCTGGTATTGATTGGCCTGTAGGCTGGCGAGCAGCCGCGCGCAGAGAGCCAGGAAAAAGAAAGGGAAGGATGGCTGCGAAGCATGCGAGACACATGGGCAAAAAGCACTAACATGGTACACAGAGGGACGAGAGATGAGTGATGTAGGAGGAGTGGGGTCTGACGGCGGCAACGGGTCAATGGGCGGAAGAAAGAAAGAAAAGGAGAGTGCGAGAAAGAAGAAATGAGAGATGCAACGAAAAAGAAAACGAAAACGGACAAAAACGAAAGAAGTCGCAGAAGAAGCAGGCGCAACAGACGAAACAGACGGAACAGACGAAACAGACGAAACAGAAGGAACAACAGTCAAAGTGGACTGCAGTGCTAGTCTACAGCAGTGCATATACTAACTAGTTAATGATAACATTCGCCGACCAGAGGAAGGAGGTGCCCGGACCAGGGCCCCATCGCTCTTTCCCGGTAGCTGGTTCTTGCTTTTTGAGCTCTTGCTTTGCCTAGCTCTTGCTTTCTTGCCTTGTTTCTTGCCTTGTTTGCCTTATTCTGCCTTATTCTTTCTTTGTTCTTGCCTTGTTCCTGCCTTGTTCTTTCTTTTGCCTGCGTTGCGCTTGCTTTTTCCAGAGTCGCTCTTGCCTGCCTTGCCTTGCAATCGATCGCTCTTGCTGTTTCCTACTACTACGACATGGAATATGTAACATAGTGCCCATAGTCGAGTCTACTTTGTAGTTAGAATGTACGGAAACTTTTGCGTCTTGCCCTCATGTTTGCTTCTTTCGCTCAATTCTCGGCCCATCCTCCCTTGTTTCCAATTGTTGTATTCTGTAAACAGCCACTTGCAGCGGCCGCGCCTGGTTTTCGGGGTTCTGACTCGTCATTCTCGGCGAGGCCAGGCGTCAAGAAGAGATCGATCGCCCTGCAGAAAAAAAAAAACCAGGCCCAGACGAAAAACAAAGTAAAAAAAAAATCAAAATCTCAGAGCATTCAAGAGAACTCAAAAAAAAAAATAGGAAAAACCGGACCACCCCCCAAAATCAAACAGCCCCCAAACTGGCAAAAGCGGCTGGCTCGAAAATTCAGACAGCCAACAAGCACGTCCAAATGACAGCAGCCAACCAGAAAACCAAACCTCTTGGTATCCCACCGGGTCGGGCTTCACCCGGCGACCGCTCTCTCCGACGCAGTGCGACGTCGCCAACGGCAGATGGAAATTCTCCTCGCAATGCCACAAGGCAAGTCACACTACCCAACGACGCGCATGCGTGTATGTGCTGGACATGCAGACGTGCCATGCACGATGGGTCTTGCGGTGAGCCCTGCCATGTCTGCGCTGGCTGGCCCTACGAAGCTCGCTGTCCGTCAGCCATCAGCCATCAGCCATCAACCATCAACCATCGACCGCTTCCTCCCGGTGGGATGACACATTGAAAAATTCAAACACAGATTGCGACCCTTTCCTTGCCTGCCTGCTGGTGCCAAAGTTGCATTGGCGGACGTGTCCTCGAATTGGCTCGACTCGGCTCGAATTGGCTCGCCATTCTGCAGCCCATGTGCATGCAGGTTATGCAGCACATGCATTCCTCATCTCGACTTGCGATGTCTGACTTGCCTGGCCTGCCCCTCCTCCCCACCCCTGCCTCTTCTTTTTCCACTACGGATGCACGCCCTGCTCCTCCGGACGCTGCGCTATCGCCTGCTGCGGAATAGCTAGCACGTCTCTCGACACTAGCCCGCAGGGATCCAGCCAGCAAGGAGAAGAGACCGGGCAATCCACCAGAACTGGTCAAACTTGATCTCGCTCGAGCCAACTGCCAGGCTCACCAACACGCCTGTCCTTGGCAGGAGACACCAGGCTGGCTATCCAAGGCAGGCCTGTCCGTCTACACTGTACTACGAGTATGTAGTTGGCCATCTAGTGATGATCCTTCCAGGAGGATTCCAATCACAGTACATGCGTCTTCACTCCAGCCTTTTGCTTTCTTTTTTGGTTCTTTTTCCTTTTTCTTCTTTTCCCCCTCCGCCGCACGAGAGCTCATCCATCGCGCGGGTTCGATATAGGGGAAAAAGGGGGGGGGGCAGATGCCATATTTCCGCCATTGCGCCCCTGCCTCGTCGCTCAAGCCAGCAGGACGGGTTGTCTGCGAAGACTGCGTCCTGGCACCCAGAGGTCCCTTCCCCATAGTGCGAGTACCAGCCGGCCATGCAGTTGCTTCTCCTCGCTAGCCAGATTTGAACCGGCGCGGTTGTTGGGGATTGGTACATAGTGCGGGACCGGTCCGCCGTCAGAGCGCGGCCACATAGCGGGTGACTAACTACTCCACAGTTGCTAAAGGTTAGCAGCAAACTTAGCAACTGACTATTGCAGTTTCACGCCCGTATCTCATTCCCCGTGACATAGTGCCGACTCACTCCAGCTGGCTGTCCATCCTCCAGCACAGTCAGTGCGCTGGAGACCACCGCTAGTGGGCGATCAATGCCAGATGGCACGGCAATCTGCGCTGCTCAAGCACGCTAAATGGCAATTTTACTTACACGCATCTCGAGAACTGGGTTTTACACGCCGGTTTTTTGATTACTCAACTCTGAAACGGACTCGAACTGCTCGCAACGAAGCAAGCAAGACCAGCTCCGAGCAAACCAATCGAGAAAAGCATTCACCCGGGCAGAAAGCAAACATTCTTGTTCTTGTTCTGGTAGCAAAGAACCAGTCAATCCCTCGGTCCTCAGAATCCATAGTCCTCTGAGAGTATGGCAATCAGCCGAAAAAAAGGCATCATCAGAAACAGAAACACCAGAAATACCAGAAACATCAGAAACATCGGAGACGTCCGTGATTGATCAACGCCCTGATTTCCTCTTCTGGCTTCCTCTTTCCTGGCTACAGTTGTGTACACTGTAGTTAGATGTGTATCGTCGCCACCTCCAGCACTGCCAGCTGGGGGGCCCGTTTTAGTGAGACACCCAGACCAGGAAGAAGCAACTTTGCAGCTCTGACGGGCTCGCACTGAGTCGTTGACAACCAGTAAAACCTAACCGCGGCTTGCCTCCCGGGGTCCGGTGGTTCCAGAAAATCGGAAATTTATTACCAATCAGAGGCCGGAATGCGAAACCAGCTGAACTGCCTGAAGCGCCAACCGGTGGGAGGATTTGCGAAAAGCCCATCCTCCCCTCCAGGCAGGCATATTAATACACATCCTGTATCGATACCTTACATAGTACTACCACCTTTGCCTAGTTTGCGGTGGGTAGAGGGAGTGGAGGTGTAGAAATACCTACATCCTCGCTCTCCCCTCCGTGGCGTGCTGTGTGGCTGTTGGCAGCAGAAAACGTGTTTTGTGCCCATTCCCACGGCTTCACTTATCAGTCGACGTGTCCTTGGTTCTTTTTCTTTTTGCTCGTTGCCGTCCTAACGCGGAAGTACGGATAGGATCTTGTCCACCCCTGTCAAGTTCCTGCAAGTCCACCCATTGATCCCGTCTGTTGCGTCCGAGACCGATGGCGACGAGAAGAAGATCGAGCTCAAGCAGTCGACAATGCGGTCTGTGTTATTTCGGCCCTCATGCAGAAAACAACACGACTTTGTTCAGCTCAACCGGTCAGAAATCAAACGAAACCAGCCACTTATGCAAGGAAATCGGGCAGAAAGAATACCTCACGAAGCAAAAAGAGACACATCACAAAATGCAAGGCGCCCTTCCCTCCCCAACGGGAAAAAAAGCAACCAAAGTATCAGAACTGCTGGGCCTGGATTAGGGAAAAAAAGCAAAGAAAGAAAAAAAAAACGAAAAACAAAAACATGAATTGGGTGGTCCGCCGTGGCGCTAACAACGCAACGCCATGCATTAGCTCAGACTAACCGTACAGAAGAAGAGGGTGTCCAACACTCCTCGAGACAGACGATTCGCCAATGCCGCCAGCTTCTAGTCATCCGCCAGCGACATGCTCATTGCATGCATACTTGCCACGCACCTTGCTGCGTAGTATACACATAACCACCCTATCTGTTCTTGCCTACACCTTTCCAGCCCCGTTGCTAGACCGCATTGCCCGTCAAAACCAGAGCCCCATACGGTTCAGAACTACGGCGTTGTCCGTACTGCATGGCGCGACTGGCCCGTCACTTGTCAACGTCTCTGGTGTACTGCGAACGGCAGGTAGTACGATGTATCTGACTATGGACTCGCTGAGCGTGGCTTTAAGGGGGGGGGGGGGAGCACGAGTACCTGACTATAGCAGCGGGCCACCTATAAGACAAGACAGTTGGGGCCCGGGGTAACAGTAGTGGAGAGTTTATATTTTTGGGTTTCTTCTTCGCTCCCTCTGCGGCGGCGCGTACTTGCCGGTTGAACCCTTTCCCCCCCTGCCGCTGTCGAGCTCATATTTTCCTCTTATCTAGTCTTTCCTCACTCAACTGAACCCTTTCTCCACTGTCCCGCATCGGCTGAAAGAGAAGTCCTATTGCATTGTCTCTTGATTATCGAAAAAAGCCCACTCTCTTTTCTTCTTCAACGGCAGTTCTAAGGAGGGGGTGGCATCTTTGTGTTGAGAGATACGATGATCAGCAGGAGCCGGAATTGTACGAGTAGTACCCATCTGCATGTTCATGTACGAAGAAGGGGGGGCCAGCACTTTTGCACTTCTTTGAGAAATACTGTCTGTCTTACGAGGACCCGCGATGATACTACGAGTCACGAACTACTCGTATGTAATAATACTCGGCAGGAGACCAATTTTTTTTTTGGGTTGTTATCTCCGAGCCAGTTCCAAAGCTCCATCATTGGAAAAAGAAAGCAACCGCTGATAGAAAACAGTAGGTATCTTACTGTGTAGATAGTGAGGGCAAAAAGAAAGAAAGAATTTTTTTTTCTACGTACGGCAAAAATATAGAGAAGCATGATTTCGCCGTCTAGCGGGTCCATGTCCCCTGCGTTCTTGGCAATGGTTGGGTCTCAGCATGATGAGTGCTTGTAGTTCAATTACTGGTAACGTAAAGTATTAACCAGCAAACGCAGCAGCAAGCGAGTGTATGACCCCAACAAAACCCAGCAAGTTCGTACATAGTACTAATTCATTTACTATTACATACTCTTTTTCGCTCCAGGGCTCTCTCTAGGACTCTCTGTGTATGTGTGTGTGTCTGTGTCTTTAAAGCCACCCCTGGCCCCTGTAGATGCATGTCTCACACAGGAATGTTGGCACTGCGAATGAGGAGGACTATTGACGAAAAGAAAAAAGGACGGGTCTTCTTGAGCATCAATACGATACAAAGAGAAAGGGGTCAGGCAGGATACTGGAATGTGCATATCGTAGACAATCACACACACACACACACATCTTTGAAGAGTCCAATGGGAGACTTCTGTGCCAGCATGGGCAAATCCCTTCCATAGATTAAAGACGATACAACTAGATATTTGGTCCCAAAATGGAGGGAAGAAAGCGAAAGCGAGGGAACTAACTAATAGAGCACAACAACAAAAGGACCTATTGTGGAAGTCTCATGCATATGCAGTGTATTTTGTAACGGGCTGTTCCAACTCTTTCCCAAACAACACCTTTTTTTCCCCAATTCTTCCCAAAAGAAAACTGGTCTTTCCCAACACATCTACTCGTAAGGCGTACGCGAAGCCACATTCCTGCTACGAATTCGTTCAATATCCGGTTAGGCTCTTCCGTTCCTGATTTTCTACCGGCTGCTTCATAGGCGAGGTCCTCGCCTACTGCTGGTCGTATCACCACCACCGCCACCACCACCACCATTACCACCATCGGCATTGGCAATCCCGCTGTCCTTACTGGTCACATCCGCCATGCCTTCGTGTAGATTCTGGGCCTGGTCCGTGGTCCGGCCCTTGATCACCACCCCCAGCTCGAGTCCGGCATCCTGGATAGGCTTGTTTTGCCGTCCGGCTCCTGCAAAGGACTCGTCATCGCCACTAAAACGCCTAAATCAAGAAGAGATAGGAGAGTTAGTAATAATAGGAGCAAGCAGGGAAAAAAGAAAGAAAAAGAAACCACCCCCGTGCTTCCTCCCCCCCTCATCGTGATCTTCCCGGTAGTACTTTGCATCAATTTTTACAAGAAGATCGAAACTTGAACAGGAGGAGGGCACAAGGAGTGGAGAGGAAGAGGGGAGAGGCGGGAAGGGAGGTAGACATCGCGATTTCCCACAATTCGGAATGGTCGGTTGTCCCCGGCCACCCTCCCCAAAATGGCAATTGTGAACTTTTTCAGACGGCACAACCAAAACATGGCATGGTCTGTGCAGGAAAGGACCTGCAGCCGATACAGAATGATTGACAAAGGAGGAAAGAAAGGGACGAAGACGAAGAGGAGAAGTGAGACAGAAACATGGGAGATAGACAGGGAGGAAGAGGGGGGCGGGGGAGAAAGGGATAGGGGTGAAGAAGACCCTTGAGAGAGACAGAGACAGAAGCAGGGGGGTCCGTTCAGAGACCGAGGGAGTGGAGGGGGGGGGGGGGGGGGCAAATTCCGCAAAGAGAGAGAAAGAGAGAGACATCGCTTGCGTAGTGCAATGTCTCTCTCTTGTGTAAACGAAGGAACCAGGCTCAATAAACTTGGCAAAAGGACAGGGGTACTGCCCCTTTCGAGAGGCAAAAGAGAGAGAGAGAGAACAGAATCGTGTAGAAACCAAAACTCCTTTTTTTTCTCCCAAGACTGAGACAAAACCGAGAAGGCCACCCCCCGGCAAGAGACATCATAGGCACAGAACAAAATTAAAGAATAAAAAAGTGCAGAGTGCAAAAGTGCAGAATGCTAAAAGGGCCCAGAATGGCGAAAAAAAAAGACACAAAAAAAAGACAAGAAGGGGAAAAAAAAAATAAGGTACTCACCATCCACGCTCCTCGCCACCCTTGAGGAAGCTGCAATCGCAGTTGACCTCGCAGTCCCAGCCGCCGGCAATACCGCGGCCGGCCGTCCAGGTCTGTCTGGACAGCGTGTCATACTGATCGTCCCACGGGACGTGGATGGGCGGTGGTGATGGTGGTGATGGTGGTGGTGGTGGTGGTGACGACTCGGTGATTTCTTGTGACTGTTGCGGCCGTGTCCGCCGCCGGAAGACGCTCAGCCCGCAGGTGAACGTCCCAAAGTCCTCGGCTTCCACGTCGGTCGGCGTCTGTCCCGTCAGCGCCCGGCCCAGCGCGATGATCGGCGCTGCGTGCGAGCACACCAGGATCGCCCGCACGCCCTCGGCGTCGCACTGCCGGACAATGTGCTCCATCGCCGCCGCCATGCGCGCGTGCAGCTGCGCCATGGACTCGCCCTGCCGCGGCGGCACCGTGTGCGGCGCCGCGTCGTCGGCATGGCCGGCGTCGATCCAGGGGAAGAAATCGGCCTGCAGCTCGGCCACCGGCAGCGGCTGGGGGTGCGCAAACGGGGCCGGGCCGAACCAGTCGACGAGACCCCGCTCACACCGGACGGACCACCATCTGGGCGGTAATCTGTGCGCATGGGGACGACGCCCCTGAGACTCGGGTGCTGTCTGTGACGTCTGTGCCTCCTGTGACGTCTGTGCCTCCTGTGACGCCTTCTCCTCGGCCTCCATCATCTGGACAAACGGCTGGACCGTCTGCAGACACCGGTAGTAGGGACTGCAGTAGATGCGCTCGACCGGCGGCAATCCTGGGGGACGGCCGCCACTGCTGCTGCCACTGCTGCCGCTGCTACCTCCTCCGCGTCCCAATTGCGCCAGGTGCGCGCCGAGCTCCTTGGCCTGGTCGACGCCATGCGACGTCAAGGCTGGGTCGGCTGGGATGCCGGTCGGCGACATCACATAGGCCGAGTAGTTGCCCGTCTTGGGATCCACCAGCCAGTTGGACCGGAACTGTTGCGCACAAAAAGTGTCAGCTGTGTTCGCACGCTCTTTCTTTTCAAGTCCCATGTTATCGGACCGCCATGCCATGCCCGTCCCATCCTTCGAGTTCACTGACCCCATGTCGGGCAACGTAGATGACCTCCAGTGACATGCCCAGTGTATGCGTTGAATTATTTCTATAAGCACACAAAGTTTGCAGAGAAGATATATGAGGCTGGAAGTAGTGTTCAATTGGCCTGTATGGGTTGCTTTGCTTAGTCGAGAAATATAGTCGTCCCTCTATTTTTCTTCATGTGAAGCTTCACGGTAGTAGTACCTGCTGCCCAGAAACTACCTCGGCCCTATACGGAAGGTATCAATCACGTGATATTAGAGCTACCACCACGTGATGGTATCAAAAGATGATGTTGTTCAACCACAGGAAGGTGGCCTTGTTTCATTCTCCTTTGCAGTTACTTTCCTGTTTGTAAGGATCCGACTGGCAAGTATGTGTATACAAACCACCATGCAAGTCCATGACTGTGGTAAAGGAGGAAAGGCGTAAGCAGTTGGTAGAAAATAGTACGATAGATATAATGACGGGCAAGTTTTGCACATGTTGGAATTTGTCGTGATAGAAATTGTAGCAACTGCTATGGTAACTTGTATCATAAAATGAACTGCAAATATGTCATAATTGTGTTGTAAGATATGTAGACAATGACATCGTAAGACATTGTAAAACACAAGGTGGACAATACACAGGAATGTGACATCTGCTCGCAATCATCACAAACGCCAACTTAATACTTCAAGCCGCCATGCATGTTAGGTGTTGCCGTGTACTTTTATATTCTGATAAAATTAGTTGCCAAATTGGCAATTATTCACTTACTGGTCTTTACGGGTGGTCTACTGGAAGTTTGTCTCTGCTCGAAATTTGGCCTCAGTCAAAATAGTTTTCTATATTTGCGGAATGCTTCATTTCCGGACTACCAGAACTCTGCCTGCCAATTTTACTTGCTAGTTCACGCACAAAGACAAGCCTAAAAATAAAGCACAGACAGAAAACGTTTTTCTTTTGTGTTGACTATGTGCAACATTACAACAAAGAAAGTGTGGTAGGACAGGCAGAGATAGATGTGCGTGCAGCTCCCGCCAGGCTGACTAGTGTGGTGTGGGGCAAACTGGCCGTTGGTTGACCTGCCAAACTTTAAAAAAAAAATTAGAGAAATGCGGACAAAGAGCATCATCGCCTTTCCACTTCTCCTGCCAATGCCAATTTCCCTGTAACGCCACAAAAGATGTCTCTACCGCCGCAAATCATCCGCGTGAAGCGGAAGCGGACCGAAGAAAGCCCTGTGCCATCCTTCCTGCGTAAGTTCCCAAGCACTCGGACGTAGCCTTGCGTCGTACCCGCCCACGTTCTTACCCAAACAAACTCTCTGTCTAGGCGTCGAAGATTCGAAACGCCATAGGAGCGATGCCTTTCTCTATCGACGACAAAACAACGAGACAGCAGCACCTCGCAAAGATGTCTTGGCTGTCACTGCGCCGGAAGTACGACCGCCCAAGATCCACGCCTCCAAACCGGGTGACGAGAAACGGAAGACGCCCAAGAAGGAGCAGTCCGCTGGCCGCGGTGCAGACACCTCGAGCTTGAACAGCCGAGGAGGAGAAGGCGATGGGCTGGCCTCGTTGGCCTCGTCGCTGGCTGTGGCAGAGCCGCGCCGCTTCCATCTGTCCCGCGACTCTCTGATAGCGGCGCAGGCAGCGCGCAGCTCCGTGCTGGGCGCGCATGCCATCCGCAAGAAGGCCCGCTATGGACACACGACTGGTGTTGCGCTCTCCGAGACAGCCATCTTTATCGAGCGGAGCCAGCGCCGCCGGCGGAGGGACCAGGCAAAGAAGAACCGGCAGGATGCCGCAGCCTACAAGAAGGCACACAACCACCACCACCACCATGCGGCGGGCGAGAGCGGCGTGCCGACGACCATAGTTTCGTCGACAGTGACAACAGCAGCTTCTGGAGAGGAGGAAACTGTGACAAAGACTCCAACGACATCCTCATGGCTGGCACCAGAAGTGAAGCCCCTGCCCAAGCGGCCCAGCCGACGAGCACTGAAGACGCCAACGCCAGCTGCCACGCAACAAGAAGGAGAGGCAGCAACGCCAGCTGCAAGCGGAACACCATCAACACCAGCAACAACAACAACAACAACAACAACAACAACAACAACACCACGGCCTCCTCTTGGGGAAGAAGAGGGAGAAGCTGCTGCTGCTGCTACCAAAGACAAGGCAGCCGCAGCTGCCCCGTCCGCCAATGCGCCGCCAGCCCTGCCGGACTCTCTGGTGAACCGCACGTGGGACACCGACATGGACCAGCTGACACGCGATATGAACGACTACACGCTGGAGCTGATTGGCCGCAACATTGCCCGCATGGACAAGACGTCCAAGGAAGCCGAGACGGCCCGGCAGGCCATGGCCCTGCGGGTGCGGGAAGCCAAGGCAGCCACGGGTGCCGCGGCCACCGTGCCCGAGGCGCCCTCGACGCCTGATCGCAAGAAGAAGCACCCCGCCGGCGAGCCGTTCAAGCCTTCGCCAGCAGGCGTGCGGTTTGCCCGACAGCGCGCGCGGGAACACGAGGCTGCCGTCGCTGTTGGCCCGCGTGCAAGTACGTCGCCCGCCAAGAACACGGCCACCACAGCCACGCCGAGCAGCGGGGACATCGACATGGCCAGCGAGGACGAAACGGGCAGCGAGACGGACGAAGACGACTACGTCACAGAGACCTATGTGCGCGTGCCGGGCCACGAGGTGGTGCACAAGGCGGGCATGCCGATGGAGGGCACGCTGGGCCTGCTGGTGTTTGACAGCGAGCCGGACATTGAGTACTTTTACGGGGCGGAGGAGGACAGCGAGGACGAGTTTGACGATGATGAAGATGAGAACGGTATGCCGCTTTCCCCCTCTTTTTTTTAGTTCTTGGAAAACTTGGAAAAAAAAGAAAAAAAAAACTAACCAACGCTCCGGCAGCCGAGGACTACTACATGAACGACTACCCCGAGGACGAGGTGTCGTCGGATGACGAGTTCGACCGGGGCGCGTACCACTACCGGACGGGCAATGCGTCTGACCTAGAGGAATTTTCAGACGACGATGACGAGCCGGAAGATACTGGCGTGAAGTTTCCAACAATCTGACCCAGCATAGAAAAGAAAAGGAATTTTGGGAGGGGGGCTCTCGACGTGTTATTTTGGTTAAGCATGCACACTTAATTTTCTGATCATACATCCATCTCCTTGTGTTATACCCTAGAGGCAAGGCTACAAAACATTTAGAACAGCGATCTGGTCAAATCCATTTGCTATATATATGCATACATATATATACCTATTGCCTATTTGTTTCATTTTTTCAACGTGGGCGTGAAGGCGAACCATATCATGTGCTCTGTTGCCCGCTGTGCCATGATCAGCAGCCAAAATATTCTCGACACAGTGACATAATTCTGAATTACTAGCTTCAAACACTGGCAGTCTCATGAGCAGGAAACAAAGACAGAAAGAGATGGGATCATGGAGAAGGAGACACAAGCAGAGAAAGATAATAACGGCATAATGAAAGCAGCAGAAAAAAAGACCCGAGAATTAATGGCACGCATACATGCGTAAAGCCTGCCAGTCAAACGGTCCCCAAAAGAATGAAAACAAGAAACTGTAGTCCAGCAACTCAATCCCGACAAACTTCCCAAGAACCACTCGTCATCACATTACCCATTACTTAGCCCTGCGGAACAGCTTCGCAAAGACGCCGCCCACCCACTTCACAAACACGACATGGAAAAAGGCAGTAAACCAGTTGTTGCCGTGCTTATCCGCATCCAGACCGGCTGTCTGCTGGAAGTTAGCCGGCGAGACAGCCCGCACCTGGCCGTCAGCTTCAGTACCAGCTTCCACGGGGGATGCAGCCTCTTCCGAGGCGGCAGCCTTTGGCGTCTCGGATGACGCCTCGTCCGACGTGACTGCTTTGGGCGTCTCTTCTGGTGCTTCCGCAGAAGTGGCCGCCTCGGGTGCTTCCTCCGCATTCTCCTCTGCTGGCGTTTCGTCGACAGCCTTGCCTTTGGCAGCGATTGGCTCCTCTTCGGTCGTAGAAGGCTTGGATGGCTCGGCTTCGGTGGTCTCGGTGGGAGCAGCAGCTGGGACAGCAGCCGGCGCAGCAGCCGGGCTCTCAGAAACGGGTTCTTCTGCGACGGCTGCCGGCGCTGCCGGCTCGGGGACTGTTTCTTCCACCGCCGGGGCAGCTGGTGCCGGGGCCTCCGCCTGCTTGTCAATTGCCTTGGAAACAACGGGAGTCTCGTCGGCTGGAGCTTTGACGACTGGAGTTTCGACGACTGGGGCTTCCACGACTGGGGCTTCCACGACTGGGGCTTCCACGACCGGAGCTTCCACGACTGGGTCGTCCACGACAGGAGTTTCCACAACCGCAGATGCCACGACCGGAGCCGCCACTGCAGCTGCCACTGCAGCTGCCGCGACAGCAGCTTCCACGGCTGGATCTTCGCTGGCAGCTGTCTCTGTGGCCGGCGTTTCTTCGGCGGTAGGTTTCTTTACCAAAGTCTCTTCCACTGGAGTCTCTTTGATCGGTGTCTCCTCCACTGCGATATCCTTGGCGACAGTTTCCGCGGCAGGGGCTTCTTCAATGGAGGCTTCCTTGACGAGAGGCTCTGTGACTGGCGTTTCCTTCACCAGGGACTCCTCAGTTGGGATCTCCTTGACCGGTGTGTCTTCAATCAGAGTATCCTTGGCCACGGGGGCCTCCTCGGTTGAAACATCCTTGGCAACTGGAGTCTCCACAACTGGAGCCGTCGTGGCCGGAGCCTCTCCAATTGGAGCGTCCTTGACCACAGGAGCCTCCTCGACTACGGTAGCCTTAGCCGGGGACTCTTCAACTGTGGCCTTTGGAACCGGAGTTTCTTCAAGTGGAACCTCCTTCGCCGCCGGAGTCTCTTCAATTGGGGCCTTTGTAACCGGAGTTTCTTCAAGTGGAACCTCCTTCGNGAGTTTCTTCAAGTGGAACCTCCTTCGCCGCCGGAGTCTCTTCAATTGGGGCCTTTGTAACCGGAGTTTCTTCAAGTGGAACCTCCTTCGCCGCCAGAGTCTCTTCAATTGGGGCCTTCGTAGCCACGGTCTCCTCAACTGGAGCGTTCTTGGCCGGAGTCTCCTTGACGGGAGTCTCCTTGATGGGAGTCTCCTCGACGGAAGTCTCTTCAACTGTGGCCTTTGTAATCGGAGTTTCTTCAAGTGGAACCTCCTTCACTGCCGGAACCTCCTCAATTGGGGCCTCCGTGACCACGGTCTTTTCAACTGGGGTGTCTTTGACAACCGGGGTCTCTTCAACGGGAGCCTCCTCGACGGGAGTCTTTTCGACCGGTGCCTTTGTAGCTGGGGTTTCTTCGATAGTGTCCTTAACCAGTGGAGTCTCCTCAACTGGAGCCTTCGTGGCCACGGTCTCTTCAACTGGAGCGTCCTTAGCCAGAGGAGTCTCCTCGACAACCGTCTCCTCGGCTGGGGACTCTTCAACTAAGGCCTTTGTGACTGGGGTTTCTTCAATTGGAGCGTCCTTAGCCACAGGAGTCTCTTCGACAATAGTCTCCTTGGCCTGGGCCTCTTCAACTGGGGCCTTCTCGACCGGAGTCTCCTCAACTGTCACCGCCGTGGCCGGGGTCTCAACAACCGGGGTCTTCTCGATCGGGGACTCTTTAATCGGAGCCTCTGTGGCCGGAATTTCTTCAATTGGGGCCTCCTTAACCACAGGAGTGTCTTCAATTGGAGCCTTCGTGACCAGGGTCTCTTCAATTGGAGCGTCCTTGACCACAGGAGCCTCCTCGACTACGGTCTCCTTGACTGGGGCTTCTTCAACAAGGGCCTTCTCGGCCGGAGTCTCCTCAACTGTCACCGCCGTGGCCGGGGTCTCATCAACCGGGGCCTTCTCGACCGGGGTTTCTTCGATTGGGGCCTTCTTGATCGGGACCTCTTCGGTAGGGGTCTCTTTGACGGGTGGCTCTTCCACTGGAGCCTTTTCGATTGGAGCCCCTTCCACTGGAGCCTCTTTGACTGGAGCTTCTTCGGCTGGAACCTTGATCGGGGCCTCTTCAGCAGGGGTGTCTTTGACGAGTGGCTCCTCCACGAGACTCAACTTGGCTGGGGTCTCTTCGACTGGGGATTTGGCGGGTGTCTCCTCAACGATGCTGTGGAGCGGCTCTGCGGACGGGGCGGCTTCCTGAACCGCCTTTGTCTCGGTTACGACTGGTGTCTCAGTGGCCTGTGAAATCGACACAGGGTCAGCGACAACGTCGGCAGAGCCTTGCGTTCCGGGGACGACGACCGGCGACGGCGAAATTCCGTTGAATGATGTTTTGTCTTCTTCTAAACCAGTTTCGATTGTGCGCACCTTCTCAAGGATTTCCTCACGGTTCGACGGGAATTTCTCCAAAGTCGGGTCGTTCAGATCAAACGTTTCCTCGTCTGCCTTTGTCGATGTAGCAGGAATAGCTTCGGGAGATAGCTTGTCTTCAGTTGCCGGCTTGGCCACCTCGTACGCGAACGTCGGCGCCGTGTCTAGGCTCTCCGTGACGGTCTCGATAGCCGGTTCGGCGACAGCCTTGTCCTTGATCTAGAAAGAACGGCACACAAGATCAGCTCCCAGGCCCGTATGTCTGCAGCTGCATGTCCATTTAATTTGAATAACGAAGAAACGGATCTTACCGTATCAGGCACAACGGCCTTTGGAGCTTCAGTTTCGGCGACGCCCGTTGTTGCGACAGCTGCCGTCGCAGCTGCAGCTGCAGCCACGGCGGGCACTGCACCAGAGGACTTTACGTCGTCGACGGGCTCATCGGGGACGTCTGCAGGCGCTGGTTCTTCTTCTTTCTTGTCCAGGGCAGCGACCTGCTGGGGAGGGGAGTCTGGTGGGGGCGTTGGCGGTGTCTCGGTGGCAGCACTAAAGAGTCAGTATCATCCCTTGGGGGCTTGTTTATCTGTTGCCCTGCCAAAGCATCTAGCAGGTACCTTTTATGTTCCGGCACCTCAAGCAGGTTATTTTGGTTTCCACCTTCGTCAGTAATGATCGGGGTATTCTCGTCAAGGAGCCAGAAGTCGCCAGAACCGCGAAATTTGTACTGGTGTTTCGATCCGTACTTCACCTGGACGGCCTTGGAGAAGAGGTTTTCGCCACTAGAGGTCTTCTTGTAGGTCATTTCCTCGGCCGTCCATGGCGGATGGGTGAAGGACCCGGCGACATAGAGCGGCGGCTCTGCGCCGGCAGACTTGTATGTGATCTCAACGGTGGTCTCGTCTGAAGCCATGGCTGCTGCTGTAGCTGGCCTGTTATCTGTGGGGACGCTTGCAAAGGCCACCAGGCTTCGTGGCCAGGGACGATAGATTTCACACGGAGCAGTGCTCGGACTGCTGGACCTGCGATAGAGGTCTTAAGTCAGGACTGAAGCCACCAATTGCACACGACAGGCAGAGCACGGCACGATGATGCCAAGCAGGCTTTCTGGCCACCACACAAGCGACAGACACGGGCAGAGAAGCTGGGAATGTCCCATTCCGGTCAGAATGCGGTCAGGCCCGCTTAAGACATGGTGGGAAGCTAGACATTTCTCCCAAGCCTGCCGGCTCCAGCCTGCATTCCCAGTTGCCTGCAGAGGAACGGGAGAGAGAACACAAAATGTGAAAATAGCTCACCTGGGTCGCAGGTGGGAACGAACGGTATCGTCGGCGGGCGCACGTTGTGCGTCAATAGCTAGGACGCCAGGGATAAGGCGGGCGCCAACAGGGAAAAGGTTTTAGGGTGAAAATGAGGAGGGCAGGAAAGTGGAATTACAGATTAAGCAGAGTAGGGCGACAAGAGGAAGTCGAGAGAGTAAGGCAAGGTGAAGAACTTAGGAGAGGAGGTCGGTGAAGAGAGAGAAGGAAAAAAAAAAAAAGACAACAAAAGGACGGCAGCACTCAAAGAGGAGTAGAGAGAGCTGAGACCAAGTTGACGAGCACAAAAACCACAAAAACCACAAAAGCCACAAAAACCCTTCGTCCAGAATCAGGATCTGCTGATTAGCAATTTGCTGGTGGGCTGCCCGCTAGAGACAGCCCTTTTGAGCACCACACCCTCCTGGAAGGCAGCGGTCTGCTATCGGCGCAGCTGCCCGACCGCCTTTTGGCTTGGGCAGGCAATTAAAGCACTGGCCCTGCAGGGCCTGCTATCGCTGAGTGGGTGCTTCCTTCCCAGCCAGTCCATTTTCGAACTTGGCTGGCCAGCACGCAGCACAATGCGACCACAGGGCGAGATGACGCCACAAATGGCGGCCATGAGCCCAGGGAGACGGCAATCAGATGCTGAGCTTGGCAGCCGTGCGGCAGGGTTACGGTGTAGCGTGTAGTTATTGGGTGATGGCCGTCGCTGCTCGAGATACGGCCTCGGCGGACCAGCCCTGTACCTGTATCACGACACAACAGCCCTCTTTTTTTTTTTTTAAGTCGGCGATGTCGAGCCCGCAGAGGCTCTTTCCCTGGCCAGCCACATGCAGAAAGCGGTCCGTCGTTCCTTCCCCGCCAGCTGAAGTAGTTCGTTGCGGGAAAGAGCGAAACACCCTGGGTCTACGTCACTGGTTTCTTCCTGATGCGCCCCACCAACGCCGGCTCGATCAGCTTAACCAGCCATGTGCTGTGGACCCTGTCGGGCTAGTCACGTGGATATATGTCGAGGCTAGCCAACGTCCCGCGTCTGCCAATTAGAGTTTTTTACTATTTATTTTTTTATATTTTGATGGCTTCTAACGGTACATCAAAAATTTGACTGCTCCAACCACGCTGACAGAAAACTGGCCGACACGATGTGGAAAGCCGCGCTGGACTCGATATGTCCGGTATGCCGGTCAACGGTAGCTCTAAGGGGCCAGAGCGTCTCACCGTTGTCTCGACCATGGCTTTTTCAGGCCCAACTGCAGCACCCGCAGCAGCGACTAGCCTCGACCGTCCATCAACGACGCAAGACTCCGTCACGCATGGTTTTGTCCGATAACGTCGCCCGCTCTCCAACGTCTTCCCGAGACAGCAAAGGGAGATCATCCCACCGTCTATACGATGGTCCATTTGGGGGCATGAACCGCACCGTGGCCAACGTCCGGCCGCCGACCCGCAAGCCGACGACCACGAGGGATGCACGACCAGACCGAGAAGAGCGTCCTCGAAGAGATGCCAAGGGCGGCAAGAAGCCGTTCAAGGCACTGCGAATGCAGCAGTCTCTGGCCACGATTGGGTACGGCCAGCGGACACATATTAAGAACCGGATGCAGGAGATCGAGGAGTTTGAGCAGTTCAACCTGCTGCCGTCGGTCCAGGCTGCCATAGCGTCGGATGCCCTTCGCGGTCTCGTCGACCTCCGCCCAACGCCTATCCAGCGCTTGGCCATCCCGATGCTGCTGGGGCAGACGGTCGACCGCCGCGCATCACGGCAGCTGGACCCCAAGAAGCGGCGCGAATTCTTGCTGGCTGCCGAGACGGGGTCGGGCAAGACTCTCGCATATCTTCTCCCGGTGGTGGATGCACTGAAGCGGGACGAGGCCGAGGACGCAGACATTATTTCCTTCAAGAAGCGACTCGAAGAGGAGAAGGAGCGCCGCAGCAATCCGCACTACCGCGGCACGACGCAGGACTTTGAGCCACACCCAACAACGGCACGGCCGCGCGCGGTGATCCTCGTGCCGTCAGCCGAGCTGGTAGGCCAAGTGGGCTCGGTGGCCAAGGCGCTGTCGCACGCTGTCAAGTTCAAGACGGATCTGCTGTCGGCCGACGTGGCGCCCAAGATCATGCAGCGCAATCTGTATGCGCCCACGGGTATCGACGTTGTCGTGGCCACGCCGCACCTGCTGGCCTCCATTGCTGACTCGGACCCCAACATCCTGTCGCGCGTGTCGCACCTGGTTATCGACGAGGCCGACTCGCTACTGGACCGCAGCTTCTCGCCGGCCACGACGGCCATTGTCGAGCGCGCCCTGCCGTCGCTCAAGCAGCTGATCCTCTGCTCGGCCACGATTCCCCGCCGCCTTGACAACTACCTGGCCCTGCACTTCCCTCGCATGGAGCGCATCACGACGCCCAACCTGCACGCCATTCCGCGTCGTGTCCAGCTGGGCGTCATCGACGTGTCTAAGGACCCGTACCGCAACAACAAGGACCTCGCCTGTGCCGACGCCATCTGGTCGATTGGCAAGGACAACTCGGCTATGGCGCGCTCGACAATGGATGATGATGTTGCGGACGGCGATTCCATCAAGCGCATCATGGTGTTTGTCAATGAGCGTGACAAGGCTGAGGAAGTCGCCGCCTACCTGCGCGGCAAGGGCATCGACGCCATGGCTCTGCACCGCGACGCCGAGGAGAACCGTCACTCGGACATGCTGGCCCAGTTCACAGCATCTGCCCGTTCAAAGACGGCCCCTACTTCGACAACAACGTCAACATCACAGCCGCCAAGAGGTCCTGGTGGACGCACCCTGCCCAACACCAAGGTGATGGTGGCGACCGACCTGGCTTCCAGAGGCATCGACACGGTGAATGTGCGCCACGTCGTCCTGTATGACGTACCCCACACCACCATTGATTTTATCCACCGGCTGGGTCGTGCTGGCCGTATGAATCGTCGTGGTCGGGGCATTGTCCTGGTGGGCAAGGATGACCGACGTGACATTGTGGCCGAGGTGCGTGAGAGCATGTACATGGGCCAGGCACTTGTATAGAAACATCACATTTTGTAAGATACGATATGCGCATATTTGTACAGGGAGACATCTCGTGGGGTTTTGTTGGCTTGCACTCTGCATGTAATGATTAGTCGTGGGGGATAGAGCAAACGGTTCTCTATGGATACTATAGCATTCTTTCTGGTGTTCGAGCGGTTCGGAGTAAAAAAGTAGAAGAAAAATTGGCAAATCACCTTCCCTGCACGGCGATTCATGGCCCCCAGCTGCCTTGAGTGTTTCGAAACTCAACCGAGGCTCGACACTAGTAATCAAGTAATCAAAGTGCTTGAAGTGAAGTGTTCCGATTTTTTTATGGCAGTCATCCAGGCGTGTGGAATTCGGTGTCCGATGTGTTCGCGGATTGTCTTTCTGTGAGATTCTCTTGTGTTTCCATGTGTCCAGACTGTGAATTGCGGCGCACAGCATCGCGAGAAGTTGGAGCCTCGTAGTTCGACCTAGAGCTCCGTGTTAGATCGGTGCCGATTCGCATAAAACGGATTTAGTGGCGGTCGCTTGGCAGTTAACGCCGTGTTAGGAAAGCCCCTCCGGCCCTCGACCCACGTCCATGAGATATATTAAAGAGGCGGCAGGATGCGTAAATCAAACACGGAAGAAATACCAATTCCAACTGCACTCTTACAATCTTTCTCTCTATTCCATCTATTGCCTCCATTTTTTTCCACGCGTTTAGCACCAAAGCTCGTCTATCAAGAACACTCTTCACAATGGCAAGCAAAGCGTGCTGTGAGCGGCCACCGCTGACCGTCGACTACAAGGAGCAGGGACAGTATGAGACCATCGGTGGTCACAAAACCTGTGAGTTTACAGCAGTCATGCTCCCCTTGTGTCTGAATATTTTCCATTGCTCCCATGCTGATTCTTGAAAACTACACAAGATGTTGTTGGCCCGGCCGACGCCACCAAGGCCATCATCGAAGTCTACGACGTCTTTGGCATGTGGTCGCAGACCCTGCAGGGCGCTGATCTTCTGGCATCCCTGACTGGTGCCCTTGTCCTGGTCCCAGACTTCTTTGACGGCGACGGCGCCAAGCCCGACTGGCTGCCGCCCGATACCGAGGAGAAGAAGACGCTTCTGGGCGCGTTTATGGCCAGCAAGGCCGGTTTCCCTTCCAACACCGAAGTCCTCTTGAAAGTGCGCAAGGATCTGGCTGAGAAGCACCCGGCTGTGGATGACCATGTCGGTGTCTTTGGCCTGTGCTGGGGTGGCAAGAGTAAGCATTGTCGATATCAACGCTTTTCTGTCCAGATTTGTTCAGAAGCGTTTCACTAACCATACCTGCTTCAGTTGGTGTCCTGGCGACAGGTAAGGGCAACGAAGGCCCTGGCCGCAAATTCGCCGTCAGTGGAACAGCTCATCCAGGGTAAGTGTTTCGCAAGTCCCGGTCGAACGGGAATTTCCCCATCTCCGTTGCGCTTGTTGCTTGTGTCCGCTCGTGTTTTGGTTCCATATTCTAACGAACGGCCATTAGTGCTTTGGACATCAAGGACGGCGAGGCTCTTAATGTACCCCACATTCTCTTGGCTTCCAATGGCGAGCCAGAGGAGGCTGTGGCCGCGTACAAGGCGCTCCTGGCCAAGCCCGGCTATACTGGCGAGGTCGAGACGTACGGCACGATGCACCACGGCTGGATGGGTGCCCGCGCCGACCTGAGCAACCCTGACAACGTCAAGGAGTTTGCGCGAGGATACGAGCAGATTGCTGCATTCTACAACAAGCACTTGTAAAAAGTGTCGTGTTCCCTTTTCTTTTCACAGGGAAACGGTACGCTCTTTAAAACCCAGCGAAAGGGCTGGAGGCGGAATGAGGACGTGTCGTTGAATGCCAAGCAAAATGTACCCGAAAATGCTGTAGAACGGATCTTAGGGGCGCTCGTTGTGTTATATCGGCAAACCCGATCACCGTAGAGCTTTATCGATAAGCGGTCTTTAGGTGCCAAAAAAATAGTTAATCAGTTACTATGTAGAACCAACCCAACTCTTTTCTGTCCCCTCGTCCATTCCTTTTTTGCGATTGCGACAGCTCCCCCGCGACAATGAGCAACCCCATCAAGTTCTCTTACGGCTTGAATTTGCCAAAGAAGACGGGGCCGGCCAAACCAAGCGGTCCATTAAAAAAGAAGAGCATCTTTGGTGGCGACGACGACGACGGGTCCGACAATGACAGCTCAGCCTTTGGTCGCATCGCGAACAACAAGAAAAAACAGAAGAAGCCGCCCGCAGACGGTCCGGTTGTCGAGACGATCACAGAGTTGGGTGATGATTTTCTGAGCGCGCCGGCAGCAAAGCCTGGCGATGACGACAACGACCGCGACAGCAAAAAGGAGAAGAAGAAGAAGCAGCCGCTCCAGCCCTTTTCACAACCGCCACCACCACCGAACAAGTACAAGAAGACCAGTGACAATGCATCCTTTGAAGGCGATCTCGCCTCTGCGCTGACCGCCCGCAAACACGCCGACGCCGCCGAGGCCCTCGATCCTTCCATCTACGACTACGATGCTTCGTACGATGCCTTTAAGCGGGCCGCTGCCGCGCGCAAAAAAGCGGCCGAGGAAGCTGCCGCGCAAGACGATCCCGACAACAGCGGGCGCAAAAAGTCCAAGTACATGACCAACTTCCGCAAGGCCGCCGAGACCCGCCAGCGCGACCGCACCATTGCCGAGGACAAAAAGGTCAAGCGCGAGCGCGAGGCCGAGGGCGACCTCTATGCCGACAAGGAACAGTTCGTCACCGAGTCGTACAAGCGCCAGCAGGAAGAGAACCGCCGGCGCGAAGAGGAGGAGAAACGGCGCGAGGCCGCCGATGCCAAGAAGGCCGAGGCCACCGGCATGACCGGGTTCTACAAGCAGATGCTCGAGCGAGACGAGCAGCGGCACGCCGCCATTGTGGAGGCAGCCGAGGCGGTCAAGGGAGGAAACGCTGAACTTGTGGAGGAGGAGGGCGACAACGACGAGGACGACGTGGAAAAGCTGAGCGCCGCGAGGGCACAAGAGATCATTGCCCACGGCGGTTCAGTCGCGGTCAACGAGGAGGGCGAGGTGGTGGACAAGCGGGAGCTGCTGCAAGGCGGTCTGAATGTGAGCTCGCGCAAAAAGGCTGAGCTGGAGAAGGAACGGGAGCGGCGCGAACGGGAAGGATCAAGGGACAGCGGTAGGGACAGAGACCGCGACAGACGAGACCGCAGCGATCCTCGAGGAGGCCCGCGCAGCCGTGGCCAGGAGTCATCGGCGATGGAAGAGATGCTGCTGGCGGCGCTCAAGCGGTCACGGGCGGACGCCTCCGGAGACGAGGACTCGGAGGAGGAAGAGCGGCACCAGGCAAGACGGCGGCAAGACGGATACCGGCCATGAGGCCCATACAGGGCAGGCCGAGTGTATGATTATAGAATAGACACCATTTCTTTGTGGGTAAACATGTTTGTATTTGGGGGGAGTATTTTTGTAGGTTGGGCCGGCCCTCTTGAGGAGCTGGCGTTGCATAAAGCGGTGATATTCATTTCTGCCTTTTCCTTTCGTCGTGTCAAATGTAGTGATACATCAGGCTGAACTGTTCCTCTCACTGATCATGTACTCCGGACGGATGCGCAGTGTTTTCCCAAGTCCATGGCGCCTGTCTTTGTTTCCTCCTCCCATCCCCGGACCATCGTGTGCGCACGTGCTCCTAAACCGAACGCCGCCGAGAGAAAATGTGTCCATGTCCGCCCCTCCTTTTATAAGTTGCCGTTGGCAGACTCCTGCTGTAACCGGCGCATGTAGGTCGTGTTGACCTGGTTCCAGGCCGCAATGTACTTCTCCATGCACTGGCTGACGCAGGTCTGCTCGCTGCTGGAGATGGAGGAGCCCGGCTGGGGGATGCAGCTGTCGAAGCAGTGCTGATTCATGTTCTGCAGAGAGTTGTGTCAGAAGAGCATAGTCGGGCCAGATGGTATACCTCTGTTCAGTGTCACTCACATCCATCAGCTGCCGCGCATTGGCCGTGTTGGACTCGACCAGAACCTGTCTAATGATCGCCTGCTTGATGGCATCGGAGTCCATGTTGCTGGTGACGGCCGGGGCGGTACCGGGGGCGGGAGGTAAGGTGTCCGGCGAAGCGGCGTCGTCCGCCTTGGGCTTGGAGGAGAAGAACATGATTGTGTGGGACGCAGACGTTGTGACGCGGGTCGGCAGGGTCGGCTCAAAGCGAAAGTGAGAGGCAATCGACAAAAAATCTTGAAGCCGGAAAAGGCAGAAAGAAAGGCGGCGGCCTTATCTTATCGAGGGGTCCACTTAGACTGGGCCTGTGGCTGGTGGCTCCCGCCCGCTGCAAAGGGTCCGCCAAAGCGACAATAGACAGGCCAGCGCAAAAGCAGGAGAGAGGAGGGGAGAAGCTGGCGCCCTTTTTCCCCACAGTCCAACCACAAGCCACAACACCGCGCAGGCCCCTGCAGCTGTCCAAGCCGCCAGCACGGCGACCCATAAAAAAAACAGAAGAAAAAAACTGCAGCGCGGGTGCGTGAGAGAAAAGGCCAGCTTACAAGTCTGTCGCAGCCACACACACAAATGTGCTTCTCGTGCTACTAGTTAGTGTCAGCTAGGCCCAGTCGACTTGACATTTAGGTGACGCCGAAACCGACACCATTTTTGGAAAATCACGGCCAACCCGCCAACCTCCCCTCCTCTCTCGATCCTCAACGCCCTCTTTTTCTTCTCGCCCACCTTTCAGGCGCAACGACAGTATATTACCGCATACAAGCCAGCCTTTTTTCTTCTCTTTGTGTTTTTTGTGTGTTCTTGTCTTTTGAGCTCTTTCCTTTCGCCTTCGGGTTTCTCGCGCCCTGTCCGTCGCAGTGTTACAGTGTCTCCCCATTTCTGCCCAGGGGGTGCCAATTGCGTTTTACTACACACACCGCTGAACGAACCCTCTCGAACAACCCAAGGCCAGCCAACCCCCTTTTTCGAACCACGAACCGCCGTTTGACCAGGCTTGGGACCAACATATCTTGCTTTCGCGATCCAACACTCGTGTCTAGCTCTGGTTTTCGCCCGCGCCGCCCAGCTCTCTGGTTGACAAGTTGATCTCGTCTTCCCTCGCGCCGTCGCGGCTTCTCCTTATTGTCACCTTTCTTCTTTCTTTCCCCTCCTCTTTTCTCCTACTTTCGGTTCCTTGCGCAAGAGCAAGGCGCAGGCAACCATGCGGTTCTCGAGCTTGTTGCCATTGGGCCTGGCCGCTGGCGCCTGGGCGGTTGGGGAAGACGATGAGATCAATAGCATAGGGGTATGCAGCAAGCTTCACGCCCTCTGGTATGGTGCGGACATAACACTTTGCTAACACGTGTTTGTGTGATAGCTGCGGACACATTCACTAGGACAGGTATGCACGCCCCGAGACAGCACGACGAGCAGTACCCCAAAACAAGCTCACAGCTAGCTGGAGCTGGGTGAGGACGGCATGGGACCGCTGGACACCCATAGCAATTGCTAACTCGCGCTCCCCTGCAGCCTTACCTCGACTCGGACATGCAGAGCCGGTGGTATGATTTTGGAGGAGACACGGTGATCCGGACAGACCAGTACGTGATGGACACGCCTTCTTTGCGGCTTGTTGCGCGGCGTCTCTGACATATTTTTGCTTTCTTTCCTTTCTTTTTCCCGCCCTTCAGGTACATCCGCCTCACCGCCGACCGCCCGTCGCAAATGGGCTGGCTCTATTCGCGCGTGCCATTAACGGCCACCAACTGGGAGATCGAGGTCGAGTTTAAGCTGCACGGCAAGAACACTCTGTTTGGTGACGGCTTCGCCATGTGGCTCACCAAGGAGCGCGGCCAGATGGGCCCTGTCTTTGGCGGCAAGGACCGCTTCGAGGGCCTCGGCATCTTCTTCGACACCTACAAGAACAACCGCCCGGGCGTGGTGTTCCCCTACGTGATGGCCATGGTCGGCGACGGCCAGACGTCGTATGACAAGGACACGGACGGCAAGAACAACGAGCTGGCCGGCTGCTCGGCTAGGGGACTGCGCGGCGCCAACGTGCCCACGCTGTTCCGCGTTACCTACTTCCAAGACAAGTCGCTCAAGCTGGAACTGCAGTACAAGAACGAAGGCGAGTGGACCCTGTGCTTTGAGACCAACAGCCCGCCCGTCCTGCCGCCCGTCGCCTACCTCGGCTTCACCGCCGAGACCGGCGAGCTCAGCGACAACCACGACATTGTCTCGATCGCCGTCCGCAGCCTCTACGGTGCTCCCAAGTTCGACAAGGGTACCCCCGGCAGCAACCGCGGCAACCAAGCCATGTCTGGCCGGGCACGGGGCTCTAAGAGCGGCGGCGGCTGGATGTGGTTCTTCTTCAAGATCATTCTCTTCTTCCTCGTTGTCGGTGGTGCGTACGTGGGATACACTGCTTACAGGAGCAACAAGCGGTCGCACCGGTTCTGAGCCAGATGGAACAGCTAGTGACTTGGGGAGAGGGATGAGAGAGGCGAAAGAGAGAAGAAATTGTGGATGTAGGTTGTACACAACACAAAAGGACACTGACAAGGACAATATAAAAAAAAGTGTTGGACAGGGTGCTGAGCACGCAAAAAAAAAAAAGGCAACAAAAAAATGCATGGACAGACCCCCTCAGAAAAGGAACGAAGTACAAAAAAACACGAAAAGCAAAAGGCACTCCAAAGACCAATAAAAAAAAAGACAGAAAAGAGAACAAAAAAACAACCAGGTCGAATGCGTGTTGGGGGGGAAGGCAGCCAATTGGCTTTCATATACCAAACGGCGAGCTTGTTTTTGCTGGGATGACGTCAGATTACCATGGAAGCACTTTTATTTTTTATTTTTATTTTTGGGTTGTAGTCTCTCGAGTACTTTGTAACAACATTTTTTTTAGTTATATCTTGAACCTGGTCTCAGTAAGTTGAGTCATGTAGAAGTGTTCCACTTCGTTACCCCTCCCTGGCGCAGCTTTGCGTGTTATTTGTCTCAGCCCTTGTTTTCATTAGAAACCATATCTCGTCCGATTTCGTAGACATCTACGGTTTGGCCCAGCCACCCACAATAGACAGGTCCAAAGAGCTTAAGAGCTCTGCTTTCTTTCTGTCATTTCCTAAAGCCGAGCTAATGCTAACGTTTAAAAAGAATTTGTTCTTTTCTTCAAAGAGGCTACTAAGCTCAGAAGCGATGCTAGAGCCGAGCTTGCTTGTATGCCGTCGGGTCTTTAAAAACAAGTTGAACGATGCTAACAATGGTAGGGATCTCATCAGAGTATCAACAAGGCTGGGAGCTAGGCCTACTTGCTGTGCTGAAGACCACTATAGCTTTGGATATTTGGTCTGCCTGCATTTGCTGTACAAGAAAGCTAGATAACGGTGGGAAAGCAATAGCACTGTTCAATGAACTGATATCAGGAGGTGCTAACTAACACATTTGACACAAATGATCGCGGTAAGATGATCTGATCAAGGGCAAGCCAGTCTGTTGAGACTGTATTATGCGATGATGCTGCACGTTGCCAGTTCCGTTTCATAGTGTAGCCCCAGACGGCTAGCCGCGCCGAAGTTTGGTAGTATCAAGAAGATGCCATCTGATTCATCAACGCGAGATGGATGCCTGAATAATGACTCCACGGCATTTGATGCGTTTCCAAGACACTGTGGGTAGTTTAGAAAGTCTAGTGAAGCCATTTGGGTGACTTGGAAAGAACAAAACAAAAACCAAGGCAAATCGTTCAAAGATGTGGACGGTCACCACATATTAAGTGACCAGAGGCTTGAATTATCAACTATCACGTACGACGGGAAATTCGATCAACAGAGGGGCATAGTTCTGTTACCAAGTCCACCGTGAAGCACTTCGAACCAAAGGCGCTGCAGGACTCGACGGCCGTCGACATGGCTCTTAAAGACTGGTAGCGGTGCCGCCATTATATAGCTCGCCAATGGCGCCGCCGCCGCCGCCGGGACCAAGGCCGACCTCCTGGCCGCGGCCGCAAAGCCCAGCATCGATTCTATGCTTGCCAGCAAGAAGGCCTAAAGGCGCGGCTTCGTGAGCCCACACTCTGATCCACGCCCCGGCCCGAAAACCTCGAGCTGCCTCTAGTCCTCTACAGCCCGGCGCTCTCGCTAGCCAACTACTCGACTTAAATCATCATTCGTCAAATTGTATCGACGCTTCTATTCGGCCCTTGGCCTGCCCCAGCCCAGCTTGACGGTTGACGTGTCGGCGACTCACTCGTTTTGCCCAATTTGGCCCGTCTAGCTACCAAAGGATTGAAATCAGAGGATGGGAAGCCAAGAAAATAATCAATAAAGGAGACAACAAAAACCTGGAAATCCAAATAACCGAATATCAAAACATGGTATCGTTTAATTCTTTGATTTCATAAATATAGTCCACGACACAACTTAATCTGTTTTACGGATAAGAAATGTGTTTTTCTTTTCCCTTGTCTAATTCGGTTATTTGGCAGTGGATACAAAGAACAAAACCGTGGTCGATGTGAACACGCTGTTCTCGAATAAGCAAGTCAGTGACTAAGTGTAACTGATTTGGCCGACAAAGGTTTGCTGGAATAGGGCCAGTTTGCATTTCCCTTTGTCGTGACTTGGCCTTTGTGGGAGGCCCCCTTCACACCTTTGTAACACAGCACAGTAACACACGGCGCGCGTACTGTGCTTGCCTGGGCTCTGTCACCACCAGTGGCAAATGGCCAAAACGCATGACAGAAGAAGACAGCGCCACGAACTCCCCAGTGCTATAAGATACACAATGTTTGCGTCGCTGTAGCTTCGTCCGATTTCCCCTTTTTGTTTTTCTCGGGCGAAAACAAGGAAAAAAAGAAAAAAATCTCGGGTTCATCGAGACAGAGGCACGAACCACAGATAACTACTACATAATTAATTACTACCTGCCATGGCTCCCATCCCGATCTACTCAAAGAGCCCCATCACCGCGGCGGCCAAGCCCGACGGCGTCACGCCCAAGACGGCCAGCCCTCCGCCGCCCACCAGAACAACCTTGCAGCCGTATACACCGGCCACGACCACCGCGTCACCCACCGCGGGGGCAGGCTACCCGCCACCGCCGCAGCCAGGCGCAATACCCAGCCTGCCCCGACCTACGAGTACAGGGAGGACCGCCGTCCAGAATAGCACAAGTGCGGTGGCCAGTCAGCCTACACCAACGCAGACCACCACTGGAATAGAAGGAGGAGACAATAACGGCAACCCCCCACCTCCGCAACCAGGGGCGGTGCCTGTACCTCCGGGAGCAGGCCTGTCCAGACCACCACCACCACCACCAAAACAAGGCGGCACGACGAACACTGTTGGCGCCGCCGCCGCCACCACCACTCTCCCTCCCCAGATGGCCATGACCTCCCTGGCCACCTCGGATCCATTCGCTGCCTACTCAGTGGGCCGCAGCACGACTACGGCGCAGACGACGACGCCCAGCGGCGCCGCCTGGTCGTCCAGGGTAGTGCCCCAGCCCACGCTGTTGCCGACAGGGGCAGCGGCGGAGAGCAGTCTGGAGCATCCACCAGGCTACGTCCAGGATGCCTACGCCACGGACATGAACAGCTCCCAGAGGGTGGGGCAGCAAAACTCTGGATTGGGCAACAGCAACGGCAGCAGCAGCTACCGTGCCAGCAGAGACTACTACGATGACGACAACAACGAAGAGAGCGTCTGGGGAGCAACGAAGAAGCTTGTGCAGGCCGCGGGAGAACGGCTGTCGGCAGCCGAGAGTGCCATCTGGGAACGAATCAACACGGAAAAATGAAAGAGAGAAAGAAGAAAAGACGGGCCGTGAGAAAAGCACATAAAAAAGTGAACAGACAAAAAAAGGTAAATCATTACGGTCGAGGTCAACACGAGCTGGGCCAGACAACTGGGGCAACAAGATCCAATGTATATTAGCACAAGGACGCCAGAAGAAGGACACCAGAAGAAGGAGTATCGTTTCCTGTTCTGGTTCGTGCCCAGCCAATGGATGGAAGTTGGAGTGAGAAGAATAGGACATCTCTTTTTTGGCTAACGGAAATTCCTGGACGTTTTCTATATAGTAATAAGAGGGGGAAGATGGGCTGTCTTCCACACCCATTCACAAGGAAGGGTAAGACATTTTGACATTAATATTGGGATGAGCAGGCAACCTTGAGACTACTGAGGGTGTGAAAGATGCGCACTACGGTGTATGTCCATGTGTGTGTGCGCGCGCGTGTGTGTGGGTTACTCGCGTGTATTTCGTGTCTTGTTGGCGTCACAAACCGATCATTTTCGGCTGTTTATGTTGGCTGAGAGGCAAGCACAGCGAGAGGTAACATCGTTGGTAACTGGGGAGATCGCGGCTCACAAGATCATGGTTCAGAGGCCAACGAGAAGCCGGCTTTCTTTTGCACTTAGACCAGAAGAGGTAGTTCGGCGTAACAATAAGAGAAATACATAAAAAAAACACTGGCCAGCATTCTACGTTCCAGTCTTCACCCCCCTGCTATGACTCTTAATTGTCATGGAGAAGGTTTATCAGGATATCTTGCTGTTTGTAGCTTACTTTTTTTCCTTTCTTGTCTACTTAGCTGAGCATGTAGAACCAGCCAGAGTCTGGATCGACTCCGAATGTGAAGCACTCGGTTCAGGAAAGCGGAAAGACTGTTGGCGAGAGATCTGACAAACTACTGACCAAGACGGCACAGCATACAGACCATCTTAAGATGACGAATGTGTGGAGGATAGAATACGATTTTCTGGAGTCTCTTACACCGGCACGTTGCCGTATCGTGAACGGCAAAACTTGCACACACATGCATTCACGCACATTCACTCACACACACGCAAGTGCCACGCAACCTGACGGTCCGGCTACATTGCTCCACGGTAGAACCGTTATAGCTACGAGTTTGCCACTTAAGGCCTTTCTTCTGTCTTGGTCGACTTATTTTTTGCCCTTCTTGTCTTTTATTTTTTTGTTCACTTAACTCTCGTCTCACCTTGTCGTATTGCCAATTATTCTGTCCGCCATCATAAGATACAGGTGCGGCTGTGCGGTTAAAGGTGAAATCCTCGAGGGGTGTAATTTCCAAAAAACTTCCCAAATGGGACGAGTTTGTTATGCGTTACGAAGACCCGAGAACAACACGAGGAGAGAGAGGGGGGGGGAAGCAAAAATTGTGGGAAAGTGGGTTATGCAGAAAGGAAAAGCCAAAAAAAGAGAAACAGAAACATATGGTATTTAGTGTTGCGGTAGGCAGAAACATAAAAGAAAGAGACAAACAATGCACAAAAGAGAAAAAAAACGCTACGGTATCATGATCGTTGCATCTGTTTGTTGTCGTAGTACCACGTACAACCAGGGTTTATCTTGTTGTGTGTTCTGGCGGGTTGCACATTATGACCAACTGATGGAATCCCAATACCTCTTTTGGAGGGGGGAGGGATTTCCTTGTCTCGTAGGGCGTTTTCCTATTTTTTTTTTGTGCCTATCTTTGTCTCTCGTTGTCTTTTTTGCTCTTCTTCTTCCCTGTTCCTGATTCTTTTGTGTCCTTGTTTGGGTATATACCGGTCAACCATTGAAGAACCCTTGCTGCGCTACCCTCATTAATTGTTTCGTGGTTCCCAACACGGACTTCCTTGTCTACTCTTTTTTTTTTTTTTTTGCTTTCTGGTATGGGCTGTGAGCCTGGTCGGACTTGCCGAGGTGTACCATTCGGACAATTCTTGGGCAACAAAAATAGAGAAACACGAGAGCGAGAGAGCAGGGTCAGGGAAGTTTCACGCAGCTAGTTCTATAGCGGAGTAAACGAAAAAAAAAACTCGTTTACGCGTATCTTTGCATCGTTGCGTGTTCCCAGCACGCGTTTCCCAAAAGATAGGGTATCATTTACACCCACGTATCTCGCATAAGATAGAAACACGCACAAACAGCGTCTTGTTCAGCCCAATGTTTCTTCTCTGCGTTTCGCCTTGTTTCCCCCCCAACACCCCGGTCCAAGAGCTATCTCGACAGAACAGAGCTTACGCATGACTCGGTTTCGCAGAATAGGCTTGGGTTCGTCATGGGTGCTCAATGGGTTCGTGATTTACATTTTCTTGCCCTGCCATCTTCATGGGTTCCTTCTAAAACAGGGTAGGCCTCCATGGGTTAACTGGGTCCTCAATGGGTCCTCGATGGGTACGCTCCCCGGGATTGACGATGACGACGACCAGGACCTAACTAGACCAGGACCTAACTAGAAACGAAAGGGAGACAAAAAAGAAGGCAGTGGGCAGAGAAAAATAGAAGGCCGGCTACGACGGCGGATAGGGCCAGACAAGGAAACCCTCCCCCCCTCCTTCCATCCTTCTTTTCAACGGGCAAATCGGTGCCCAGGAAGGCATGGTGCCAAAAGACAAAAAAAGAAGCACACGAGGTACTCGTAGTTGGGGGAAATAAGACACGAGGGTAGATCGAGACTAGCAAAGCATGGAAAGCATGGAAAGCATGGGCAAGGCCGATAGATACTCGTACAACGAACGGGAGAACAGGCCGGCAATAGGTATCTTTGGCAGGTAGGGGGCTGGAAAGATAGCCGATCCTTGCAGTACTTTTTCGGGTTTGATTTCTTTTTTGTCTACAGAGGAAATCCTACGAGCGATGGAGTTGTACGATATGGCGCAATGAGAGTAAGCTTGAAAGATGGTCTGTCCAATTTTCTTGCCATGAATTTTGTGGTCTTTTTTGTCTTTTTTGTCTTTTTTGGTCTTCTTTTCCCCCTTGTTCTCTTTCTTGATCATTTTCACATCCTGATGCAACGGATAAAAATACTCTTGTCTGTTTTTCTACCATCTCATACCAAATTCCCTTCACAGGATGACAAAAAAAAACCCCATAGAAAACGAACCGAAATTTGTTACTACGAATATGGTGAGAATCAGCAGAGTGGCCGGTCGTGCATGCAGGTACAAAGGTACGTGCCAGGTACCGTAGGCGGGCTAGCCACATCAATCCACCCCACCGCCACCCCCCTTGATATTAAAAGTTTATGCGAGCCCCAGCACCCAAGACTTCGAGTCGGGGGGGCCAGTTGAGAAATGGCGGCAATCTAGATTCCTGGGACCCACGGGATGGGCAGTCCTCGTACATGGCGGGAAAAGGTACATGCAACAAGTATCCTTGTGTTCGTAAAGAGGGTTGGGTGGTGTTGTATGCGTTCAGCTTGAATATGGGGGATACATGATTGGGAGAACCCTCCCAAAAAAGATTAAAAAAAGAGTGTGCACCGAAGAAAACCACTTTAGCCAAGGCAGAACGGCATGCAACAAGAGTGGGAAACACACAGACATTTCCACGGATGCGGACGGGATAGACAAGACCAGAGAGAGTCAACTTGTTTCGACTTCGCGGGTCTGGCGCTCGTTGGTTGGGTGTTGCTGACGCCAGGATGACAATTGTCTTTTGGCTCTTGCCTCTTTTCTTGTCTCTCTGCATATGCGTGTGCGCGTAGTGTGCGTGCGTACACCGTAGGATGCTCTGTAGAGGGGGGGATATATGCGATTTTTGGTTAAGACGGGCGATTCTGGTTTCCTCTATTTTTTTTTTTTTCTTCTTTCCTCCTCGCCCGATACGGCCAGCGGACGAATCGAACGAGGGCATTCAGACGTATAAGACGGCCATATTAAGAAATACGCTCTTTGTCTCTCCCTCTCTCGCCCTCTCTCCTGCAGGGTATCCAGACGTATAAGACAGATATTAAGAGACTCACTCCTGCGTGTTCTCTCGTCTGTGACCGCTGCGGCCGAGCGGGTGGCAAAAAGAACGCGCGCGTTGTCTGTCTTCCCTCCGACGACGTGTGATTTGTTTCTGGTTCTTTTTGTCCTTTTTTTTTTTGTCTGTTTCTCGTTCCAGCGGCATCTTGGCTCCTCCCCGTCCCCGTCACCAGTTCCC
>PCDI01000005.1:742002-928414 GCA_002778195.1 Raffaelea ambrosiae | reverse complement strand
CCGCAGCTCGGCCGGCCTGGCGTTGCGTCGTCGTCGTCCATCTACGATTGCCAGTGACGTTGTGGCCCGCGATTGATGATACGTCTACAGCCTCCCCCTCACTCATTTACATCAGGCTCTGGCCCCGCCAACACGCCTCAGCCTCTCGTTTGGTTTCGAGGTGGGCTGTGGGCTGTGGGAGAGAAGAAATAGGGGCCGCAGAGGGGCAAGGCAGACTGAATAGGAGATCGAGACGGAGAATTAAAGGGGATGCGCACAGAAGAAAAAGAGGAGACAACAGGAAACAAGGCGAGGCAAGAGGAGGCAAGAGGACACGGCAGTGAGAACGACGAATGGGGGGGCTGGATTGGCGGGAGTGGTGAGATGTCCACCCGCATCTTGCTTGCCACCGCCATCCCCTGGTAGGGATGCGGAGCACGAGTAGTCGGAAGAGGGGAGGGAAAGGGCCTGATGTTTGCGTCAGAAAGGGCGTAGAAGAAGGGCAAGAAAGTTTGGTCCGAGTGTGCATCGCCAGCCAGGCTGTGGCCAGTTCTGGCTCACGGGCCCCCTGGTTTTTCTTTTTCTTCCTGTCTTGGTAGCTGTGACGGCCGGCCTTCTTCGTTCGCCCTCGCGATCTCGTGGCCTCTTCCTGTGGCTAGAATCACACGTTCTGGCGCAACCAGAGAACCCGAAAACGGCTGTCCTGTCAGATGGCAGACCGCAGAAAAGATGTAAGAGAAAAGGGCGGGTCAAGGTGACAGCGAGCATGGCAAAAATAGCACCACCCACACTGGCCCCGACAAATAAGAACAGGGCGGGCAGAGAGAGGGCCGTTGCAGCCAACGGACCGGGCGTTTTTTTTCTTTCTTTTTTCTCTTTATTCTTTTGCTTTCTTGTCAAGAGGAGGAAAAGTTAAAACAGCGCCAAGAATGGGCGGATGTCACGGTGAACATGATTTCAGAACTCTGAGAGTAACCACACCCCTCCCAAGGCGAGGGAGGGGAGGGGGAGAAAAGGATCGGTGGGCACGACCATGGTTTGACAAGTGTTTGCTGGATCATCGATCCATTGTATCACGTCTCTAACAAGAGCCCAAACCTGTTGTTGGACCCGGGCAAAGAAGAGCAAGCACGAGAGATACGGGCCGCCGTAGCCGGGCGACGGTTCTTTTCGCGAGAGGATGGAGAGTGGAAAAAGAAACGACAAGAGCGTGTAAAGCAAAAGCAAAAAAAAAGACGCATGCGAATAGACGAGAATCTGAGCTAGACGTGTGAGTTGGCGTCTAGGTGCGTTGTCCTGCCACATAGGAAAGCCTCTTTTTTTCGTCTTTTTTTTTCGTTTCTTTTCAGACTTCCGCTCTCGTTTCCCTTGTCAACGACGCCTCGCTGTTTGACCAGCTGGACGAGCTCGAATAAAAAATGCCCGAGAGACAACCCACTTTGATGCGCGCGTTGACCAGAAGTACGAGCTCTCACTCACTGTTGCTGTACGAGTGTGTCTTTCTCCATCAAAACGCCGTTCCGCCAGCAAACGGAGCGTCGGCAATGACATATCTTTGGGTCGATGGAGGGGTCCTGCGACAGATCTGAGACGGCTAGAAGCCCCCGCTCCCCACTTCTATTCTGTATGTACTGGTACTCTTCATTTGGCGCGGACATGGCTGAAATTGCTGCAATTTGGAGGTCACGCTACTCGTCCTTTTTTTTTCTGCCTGCCCTCTTTCCCTTCTGCTCGGGTGCTGTCAATCTGGCGCCCCACTCACCCGCCCTGTCGCCGCTTCCCTCTCCGTCTGCCGGGGGTTGCGCCTTCCTTTCGCGAAAGGACCCTTGCAGGACGGTCTGACTGGGGAGCCGGCCAATCATAGGGCCCCGCTAGTCCCGTACAAGCCTACCTCAAACGTCAACGAAGGAAAATGGTGCAACAACGCGTCGTTTCTGTCGTGTCGTGGCCCCTCCTTATTTTTTTGGGGTTCTCTGTCGTCTCTCTCTCAACGTCGACCCAAAACGACTCGATGCCCGAAACGACCAGACATGCCGCCGTGACGGCCAATCCTCTTTCGCCGCTCACCTTTTTGCTGTTCTGGCCCTGTTCGGGCTCTTACTATGTATTTTTCTGCTCTCGTGCATCGGGCTCCGACCGAAACCTGCGTGCCGTCTCGTCTCCGTCAGAAAGAAAAAAAAATACCCCCAAAAGGACAGAAAAAAAGAAAACCACATGCCGGCTTCTTGCTTTTCCGTATGCTGAAGCAGTGGACTCTTGTACTGTCTCTTGTATTTGTCTCTTTTTTTTTTTGACTCCTGCACCTGCTCTCGTCTCCCTCCGTCTGACCTTCCTGGCCGTCCCGTCCGTTTCACGCCTCTCGATCTTGCATCCTGTCCTGCTGCTGCTACCCACCGCCGGTTAAAGAAACCAATAACAGACGTTTGGTAAGACATGTTTTCGTCTTTTTTTTTCTGCTTCTGCTATGATATAGCTTTTGTAGCTGGCAGCGGTGTCGGGATGCCGGCGGCACAGGGCAGCGCTTGGAGAGACAGGGTCAGCCAAAGGGAAGGATAGATCCAGGGTGATTGCCGAGTATGTTCCTTGCAGACACCCTGGTGTGATGCCCAATGATGTGTGGATTGGCTCGTGGACATCGCTCTTCCACCCGCGATCTCTGCAGCAGCAAACACAGGGCACGCGCTTGCCATGTTTTGCGAACCTCTCATCAACCATCACACGGGCTCGAGGACGGATCGTCTGGTTGGGATTGACCATCCGTGCGGATCGGATAGCCTGCGGGGACGAGGGCACCAGCAACCATGACAGAAAAAAGACAAGAGAGACAAAAAGACCAAAAAAAGGACAGCTCGGAGACATGAGGGAGATAACGAGAGCAAGACGGAGAGCAGCAAGATGCAAAACCGGATCCGCCGACGTAAGATGTTCGTGCCAAACACCTAGCTCGTGATCTTCGCAGAACGGAGCTGATTGGGGGTGGATAAAGTGGCTAAAGTGGCGAGGTTTTGGTTTCTGGTCGAAACTGGATCCGCCCCCCGTATTGTCTGTGGGGATGTGTCCGTTGAACTGGCCGGCAAAGCCACGATGCAGGAGAGCAGCAGCAGAGCACACACACACACACACACACACGCAGCAGAACAACAGAACAACGGAAATCAGAACAACAGGTCAGCAGAAATCAAACAATGCAAGATTGGAAGGGCTCTCCCGTCCCGACTTGCATGCTCCCAGACTGGGGTAAGGCGGTCTGAGCAGAGGTTTGTGGAATTTGGGGGGATATTTTGGGGATATTTTTGGATATTTTGATTGTCGGGTTGTCGTTTTGTGGAGGAGCTTGTCCTTCATTCGGCCCTTGTTATTTTCTTTTGATTTGCATTGTCTCTTGGTTTGCAGCACTGGCAGCACTGGCAGCACTGGCAGCACTGACAGCACCACAGCACCGACAGCACTTACACCCGCGGCCGGGGCCTTCAGCTGCCCTACCTGCACCACTTACACTTACACTGGCCTGCGCACCCGCCAACCCCTTCTCGTCCTAGCCCCGGCCTGTCAGATTGAGCTCGGCTTTTCAATTTGGACATGAGACAAGCTGACGGCCTGGCATCCCCACTGCAGTCTGCACCCTGCCCAGCGAGTCTCGGCCGGCGATTTGCGTGTTTGCAGCGATATTTCGCAGTCTCCATACCTCTGTGCTCCTCTCGTTCCTCTCTCGTTCCTGAACGCTCGTTCCAGTCTAGTCTTTTCCTTTTCTGTTCCATGTGTCTTCTGCGGCGGCCTAATCTTATCATCCCTGTCTCAACCCTGCCAGGAATGCCTGGCGGCGCTCTTCGGTGCTCCTCTTTCCTCTCGCCTGCTGTCGTCCGCCCTCCTCCAACCCTTTCCCTCCGTTTCCCTCTGCGTCCTAGCTGCAACCACTTCCGTGTCTCTGTGTGGACCAGGGCGCACCGGTCGGTCAGCAGCTTGTTTTATCCTTGCGTCTGTTTCCAAAAACGGCATCCGTCTGGGTCCGTCCCTGGGTGATCCTGTTCACGTACCCGTGCAGACAATACTATGTCCAGTCACCACGTACATAGCATCTTATTACACAGCGATGTACGGTGTACGAGCATCCCCCCCCCCTGGACCCCTGCCACTCACCCACACCCAGCTCTCTCTCACACACGACCACGCACACACGCTTCCTTCCCCGACACCTCGAACACGCCGTTGTTCGAGTCTGGACGCCTCCCAGGGCCTCGTTGTTCTGGCCTGTCGCCCGAGTCGCCTGGCGAGCTCTCTCTTTGTTGGGCTGCTCTCTTCTGTTCTGGCTCGTTCTTGCCTCGCCCTCTCGATCTCTCATTCGTCTTCGCGTCTCTCACTCACTTGGCTCCCCACCTCCTCTTATACGTGTACATCCCAGTTACATCCCGTCTCCCCATCCTCCCCGTTGCCACCCCCATTTCCACCGTCCCCCTCCTTCTCCCTCCCATGTATCTTATTCTGGCTGCCCTCTTCCTCTCATCCACACTTACACTCACTTACACACGCGCGCACGCTCTCTCACACACCACCCCTTCCTCCTCCTCCTCCACTGGCCGCACTCTTGTTTGTATCAGAGACGCCGGCTTAGCTCCTACCGACGTTCCGAACTCTGCCCATTCTCTTTTCTGCCTGCTCGTTGGCCGCTGTCTTCTCCTCCCCTCGCCGTTGCAACCCTCCCCCCCCCTCCCCGTCTGCACCTCCCCCTCGTTCTGTGCGTTGCGTGTGCCTGCCCTCCCGCCTGCCCGCCTGGCCCTGTCCACGACGTTTCTCTTCCCTCCTGCCCCATCTTTTTTCCCCTTCTCTCTTAAACTGTCGTGGCCCTGCACCGCCTCCTTCTCCATCTATCTGGATCTCTCTGCTCGCTCCTTTTGCGCTCTCGTCCCAAATCTCACCCCCCCCCCCCCCCCCCCTCTCCACCCCTTCTCTGCTATCTGCTGCTCCCGCGCTTTCTCTACATACTACGACACTACGTCTATGCCTGTCACTGATCTTGTCTTTCCCATCGGAGCCAGCCCTGGCCCCGTTTGCTCGGTTCACCACTAGTCACTCCCTTCTTTTTTTTCTTTTCTTTTAGTCTGACCGGGCATAATATCTTATTTTATTTTTGCTCGACTTCCCACTCTTTCTCTTTTTTTAACCCTGTTAACCCCCCTCTGGTCTATAATACACCTAGAGCTGGCTCTTTTCTTTCTTCTTTTCCCTCCCTCTTTCTGTTTTTGTTTTATCCACCCGGGTGTCCCCTTGCTGCTCGTTCTTTCCTTTGCTCTCTCGAGTTATATCAACCGTCTAACGAGTTTCTTTTGGTTCTTATTACCAGAAACTCACCACATTCCTTTATTGTCCCAACACGAACAACACACGAGCAACCCGCTGCATACAACAACACGCAAACAACACACACGTACACACCCCCAGACTCTCCCTTTGCCGTGCCTTCTACGCCAGGCTTTACTGCGTTCGACGTGCTTTTCTGTCAAGCCCCCCTGCCTTCCTTTCCTTTTCTTTCTTACCCTCCTTATTCGTTGGCTTTTATACTTTGTCTTCGCCAGATATTATAACTCTTGCCGTCTTCTGAGGCACCACCATCCTTTTGTTCTCGTTTCACGGATATTGTGTTGACGACTCTGTGCTCAACCAACGAAACAACAACAGCAATCGCAATAGCAAAGCAACACCAAGCACAATTCTACCCTACGCTCCTTTTTGTCACTGGGTTTTCCAAATCGACTTACACACGCAGACTGTGGAACCATTTTCTCTCGTCTTGTTTTCCTATTTCAGATCTACGCGCACACAAATCTTTTGCCCGAGATAGATATATCACTCCCACCACCATATACGGCGTGTTCTCTCTCTCTGCCACCGTCGTGCCATCATCTGTCCTGTCGACACCCCAGGCCGCCAACTCTCATTACTCGTCTACCTTGGCTACTGCTGCAAACCCGACTGCCCCTCGTTGTCCCTGACATCGCCATTTGGAGTCCGGGCCAGCCGCCGCTCACTGCTGCAACAACAGCATACTCTCGATTTTTACGCCGGGCTCGAGGTCGATCGCCCCAACAGAGCCCGCCCGACTGGCCAACGGCATATCCACCACAGTGTTTCAACGTGCTCGGCTGCTCTTCCCAGTTTCTGCTCTGATCTCGCCGACCTTTCTCCTTTTGGCGCATGTCTCTCTCTGCAGGGTGAGTGTCCAGACGTCCAGCTACGCATTTCCTTGACACACGCCTTCCCTGCGTCCAACGAGACGGGCAAACCGCATCGTCCTGGGCGCCAGTGGAGTCGGATCCCGGGAGCTTTCATTCCTGCCCATGTCTGTCCGGCTTGGGCCAAACTGTCTTGTTCCGTCCGCAAGTTCATGCTAACGATCGCCTGTTCACACCCTCCTCCTTTGCAGGCTTTCTCTCGTTCTTGCAGATTCTAGTCTATTATAGATTAAACTCCAGAAAAAAAAACAAGAAACCACAAAACGACCAGAGAAAAAAAAAAGGAAAAAAAAAAAAAAAAAAAACTCTATTGCAGACCGCCACCATCAGCCGCGCAAATCCCACGGCTTCCAAGATCACCAAGTTCACACCAATCGGTTGCCCTGCATGCCATGGACGTCGACCAGACTCACCTGTAAGCTTCTCCGGTGCTTTCCCCATTCTCTCATCTCCTCTCCTTCTCGCCTTCCTGCTCTTTGTGTAAGTACGGAAGCCTCTTCCGTGCGCCTTCTGCCCCGCTTGCTGTCTATCTGCTTCGTCCGCCTTTCACATGCCGAGCTGCTTTCTTGGTCTCTTGTGACCTGGTCAAGAGGACCCGATTCATGCCTGGCGCAGCAGCCGCCTCTCTCGTCTCCAGTTTCACTTTCAATTTTCACTTTCGCGTTCAAATACGCCTGTTCCCTCCTCCCCCGGTCTCCATGATCTTGGCTCACCTTATTTTAACAATGCTCCCCGGCGCTCTAGACAACAACAATTACAACAACCAACGCCGTCATTCATTTTCGATACCAGCAGCGGAAGCAGCGACATAGGAAGTGATCGCAGCAGCAAAGAAAGTGGTGGTCAGACGACAGCGACCTCGTCCATAGTCATGGCAACAGACATGCCACCCCAGACGCCTGTCCTGGCGGTTCAGACCAGCGACATGATCGAAAAGACGGAGACCACAACTTCCCTGGCCACGCCTCAGGCCATGTGGACGACACCAACAACCCAGAGCATGCGCCCACGGCCCGCCACCATCCACGAGGGATTCTCCTATTGCATGGGCGAAGCGTACGAAAGCCTGTCGGCGTGGGACCCATCAGCCCTTGCCTTGCAGCAGACACCCAGTGACACGATGTCGCGGCCGATTTCCATGCACCAGGACTTCTACCCGGCAACAACGATGGAGAGCAGTAAGTGGAGAGAATGTGCGGGAGAACGTCAAGATCGAGCTGGGAGCTCTCAAGAACAGAAACAGAAACAGAGGCGTGTTAACACATTCGTGCAGCAGGTGCCTGGGTCCAAAAGCCTTGTGACGACAGCCTCGATCTGCAGCTGGACAGCGACATGAGCATTGGCCAGGCTTACACCACGGACGAGGCCATTCCCATCCTCGACCTCCGCTACTCCAACGGCGCCTCGATGGACGGCGAGGCACTGAACTTTGATGGCGGCCTGAACCCGCGCCGGCTCTCCGGCTCGTCGTTCACCATGTCGACCTCGGGGGCCTTGTCGGACATGCCGTCGTACGAGGACTTTTCAGCAGCGCTATCGGATGCGCCGTCGTTCAGCTCGGACTATCCGCCGCCATCGAACCGCAACTCGCTGATGTCGTCGACGCAGCTGTCTCCCGTGGCGTCTCCCCGCATGACACCCCAGAGCCGGTCCGAACTTGTCCGTACGCAAAGTCGTGGCCGCGCATCCCCGTCTCCGCGTCCGGGCCGTGTGGCTCCCTACAGCGTGGATGGCCCGCGCAACAAGCGGTGGTCAACCGGGTCGTATGGAACGCAGCCGAACCGTCGGCCCTCCTCGTTTGGCGGTTACCACACAAGTCTTGCCGTGACGAGTGCGCCGACCAGCGCGCAGGAAGCTTTCGGGCCACATCTGACGACCTCGGCTTCGTCTCACCAGCCGTCCCCGACCACTGCCACGGGCCAGCTGCCTCTGAACATGGGCAATCTCCAGCAGGCGAACATGGCTGCGGCCGCAGCGGCTCAGGCTGCCCAGTCCCAGGCGCAATTCTTCCTCCCCGCCAACACCCAGGCGGCTGCCGCCGCTGCTGTGGCTGCTGCTTCAGGGTATGGACGTCACAGCATGCTGCTGCCGTCCCAGCTGCCATCCCAGGCGGGCACCATGGCTGGCTTCCACCACCCGCACCCGATGGACGGCGGGTTCCCGGGCTCGCACCATCTGACATCGCACCAACTGCACCCTCACCAGATCCCCACCCACATTGCGCACGCCATGGTGGGACAGCCGCATCCGCACCACCATCTCGGCATGCCGTTCGAGGCACCGGCACCCCTGCTGCCCCACGGCTTGTTCCGGATGCTGCAGAGCAATGGCGACCCGCACACCCTGCACGGCCACTACACGGACTTGTCGGACCCCCCCGATCTGTACGCGTCTCTGCATGAGGAGCAGCTGCCCCCGCCGCCCGAGGACATGAACCCGTCGGACCCCGACCTGGTGCCGCATGAGCAGGAGCTGCGCTTCAACGGCGACCTGTACACGCCCAAGTGGGTTCGCGGCCACGGCAACAAGCGCGAGGGGTGGTGTGGTATCTGCAAGCCTGGACGGTGGCTGGTGCTCAAGAACTCGGCATTCTGGTACGACAAGAGCTTCACGCACGGCATCAGCGCCGCGACAGGCAACCCGTTCCAGGAGCCTCAGGAGACGCGGCGCATGGACGGCAACCCGGACGTGTGGGAGGGCCTGTGTGGCAGCTGCAACGAATGGATTGCCCTGGTCAGCAGCAAGAAAAAGGGCACGACGTGGTTCCGCCACGCCTACAAGGTGAGTTGAATAGTTGCATTTCTTGTCGTGACACAAGACGACTTGGTTACTTTCTGCGCCCGCCTATTGAGCCTCGAGCTTACTAACTAACAGCATCTGCAGTGCCACACACACCCGAAGATCAAGGACGCCCCGAAGCGCAGGCGCGAGAGCAGCCATGCTCGACTGTCGGTCACAGCCAACAGTGGCGTCCTGAATGGTCTGAATAGCGCCGCCTCGATGAATGGTGTCAATGGTCTGAGCAGCATGGCCAAGCCAGTGCCCCAGCAACCATTGCCCGGCACCCAGCAGTCGTCTCCGGCTCAAGCGCAACAGCAGCTACAGCAGCAGCAGCAGTTGCCGCTGCCACCACCAACGCCTCTGACTCCGCAGACGACGCCGGTTGCTGTTTCTACCTCCGCTTCTGCGGAAATGCCACCTTCCACGGCGAACAACAGTGACGGGGTTGCCACCAACATGAACCAGATGCAGATCGAGATGCCCGTGCCGGTGTCCATGGCCATGACTGGTATGAGCACGATGCCTGCCGCAACTGAACGAGTGCTGGTCCAGCAGCAGCAGTCGCCCGAGGTGTCTCCGAAGCAGGAACCCCAGGCGGAGCCTATCCAGATGGAAGCTTTCCAGCAGCAGCCGCCGCCGCAGCAGCAACCGCAGCAGCAACCGCAGCAGCCGCCGAGTCCGCAGGAACAGATGCAACAGTTTCAACAGCAACAGTTTCAACAGCATCAGTTCCAGCAGCAGCAGCAGCAGCAGCAACAGCAGCAACAGCAGCAACAGCAGCAACAGCAGCAGCAGCAGCAGCAGCAGCAACAGCAGCAACAGCAACAGCAGCAACAGCAGCAGCATCAGCAACAACAACAACAGCAGGCCGCTCATATGCAACAGCAACATCAGCAGGCCGTTCAGATGCAGCAGTTTGCTAGCCTGCCACCTCAACTCCCGCCGCCGTCGCACCCGCCTCCGGCACCGCCGCAGCAGTCTCACCACCGGTTCCAACAACACATTGCCCACATGGGAGCGCTCCAATCTCATCAGCACCAGCAGCGGGCTCTGCATCATTCGCGTCCGCCTCCGCCGCCTCCCGTGCAGACGCGGACCCTGATGACCCCCATGACGCCCATCGAAGGCTTGGGCAACATGATCTAATACGGATCTAATTTATTGTCCCTTTTTTTTTCGTCGTGATTTATTTTGTTTCTTTCCCATCTGATTTCTTTTCCGCCGCATGATTTCTTTGATATCGAATACTCGGATACGCACACAAACACAGAAACATACACAGACTACGTCAGGCTACGGTCTGTTCTGCTCTTTTGCATTCCTTGCATACAACTTTCCCGCACGATCGTTTCTTTTACTTATCACGTCTCACTTGAAAGAATGGATGACTACCGACCGATACAAGACCAGAAAAAAAACCTACAAACATCAATTTGAGATACCACATTCGCTTCGATTAAACAACCCCTTTTATTTTCCTTGTTGCTAACATCCCTTTCATGTTGGCTTTATTTATTCATTCCGTTTTTTTTCTTTTCTTTTAGATATATCTGGGGAACTGGGAATTATTTATCATGTCACGGTGCAATGACACGGAAAGAGTTTGGATGAACAACATTTTTTTTTTGGTCAAAGTTTGGACTGAAAGAAAAACAAAATACCCCCCATTACTTTTGGATTTAACATACCCATATGTGAACGATCTCCTTGTTTTTATTTTTTTCCTTTTTTCCTTTTTTATTTTTTCCGTTTCCTTTTGGTTTTCCTTTTCCCTTTTTACATAGTTTATCTCTTTTTTTCGTCATTTTTTCCTTTCTCAATTTACTCTCTCTTTCTCACTTTATTTGGTACTGTTTAGTTGCTTGCACTCTACAATTGCACAGAGAAAAAAAAAACACATTACGAAAAGACGGGGACAAAAAACAACAACACAAAGGGGGCACACACACAAGCACAAACGCATAGTTATATATCAGATAGCACACCGTCCCAGCGGGATGAAGAAAGCAGCTAGCTGCTCTTATTTTACTTTCTCTCTGCTCTTTTATGAAATAAATACAGAACAATTGTTTACAACTTTTACACAATGCGTCTTCGAAGCCGGTCTTCCTCAACGAAGCAACGACTCCAGGCCCTGGGCAATTCAAATGATTGACAGCCCCGTCTGGAACAACAAATGCTGCCCGTCCCGGACAGTTGACTGTTAGTCACTACGAGCCAACACAGTTCAAGGGAAAGCCACTATGTCGTTGGCGCCACCAAAAAAAAGTAGACATTAAAACGGTAGGGAGAGGAATATGCCGCAACCATGGACACTTGGCTCATTTGTTTGGTGGTTAAACTCCTTTGGGGGAGGGGGGGGGGACTGGTCGCATCAGCTTGGAACTTCCGCAAATTTCTGGCCCTTTTCTGCACCGTTCTTTTTTATTTTATTTTCTTTTTGAAACGGCAAATCGTCAACGAACGAACGAACAAAACTACTCGACCTGCAGAGTTTGGGGATTGTTTTGCCGCATCGTTGTTCCGTTTCTGGGATTTGACTGGTTGTGAAGTGTTCCCTTGTCTTCCTGGACCCTTGATGGTGTAGTTAGTGGCCGTTCCGACGATCTGGTTGGCTAAGATGCGGTTCGTAGGCTCTCTCCCCTCCCCCCAATACTTCTCCAACTAGCACCACTTTGAGAAGGTGGGTGGTCCAAGTGTACAAAAGGAGAGAGCCGTAGAGAGGGTTCTTGTGTATTTTTTGAGAGAGATATTGGTAGTTAGGGGGTTGCGAGAGAGAACGATCGTCCGGGTCTGGAGGCCCGGCTAGCCAGTGAGTTCGCAGTGCCACATGCGATTGGTTACTGCTGTCTGTACACGAGGAACCCGAGAGGCAGGCCAGGGATGGATTGGGGATTGGGTGAGTTTGCTTACGAACGGAACCTCGCCCTTCACGCCCACCCCCTTTCCGCCCCTTCCAGTGCTTGACGTACATCTGAGAGACTCTCAAGGACGGTCGACAGTGGCCCTCGCTCTGGGCGTTGTAAGTTACGTTTGATACACCCCCCCCCCCAAAAAAAAAGACAAAATCACTGGGATCGCCGCCTTAAATGGACCGAGGCAAGGCAGGGCAAGGCAAGGCAGGGCAAGGCAAGGCAGGGCAAGGCAAGGCAGGGCAAGGCAAGGCAACTTTCCTTGGACACCCCCTTCTGTCGGGATCTTCGTCGTGCCCGGACCATCGATTCGATAGCCCATACGCCCGTGTCTTTAGACCACAAGCTTGGACTTTGAGATGCCATTCCCGACGACACACGAACACCCCCCAAATCGGGAGCAACAAAAAACAGCCAGCACTAATACAAGTAGTTTCTTACTCTTCTCTCATGGCTGGCACGCAATGAACACCAGAGAGCCTGTGCCCTCAATTTTTCTGGGGGGGGGGGGGGGCGTTTCGAAAGGGGGGTTCGTCGTTTCCTTTGATTCGTTCATACGGGATGTTGAACTGTTCCCGGCGTTTCGTTTATTCAGATCTCGAAGTTGATCGGACCAACCCCCCCCCCAAAAGACTGGGCTAGTCAGGCCCAGCCGCAGGTCCACGGGAGCACCGAAGGCGAACTTCGTACACAGTAAATAAGACGGCTTGAACTTTGTGTCATGAAAGTTTGCCGACGTGAGGAAGCATCGTTCCTGGCATAAGATAGACAGCCCCATGCCAGGGCGAGGTAGGAACCTGCGGGAGCAGGTGAACAGGTAGGAACAGTAGGAACAGACATTCTTCCGCGGACTTGAGACAGCCTTCTCCTTACTTGTCTTGGGTTCTCCCTTTGCTGAGCCATCCCCCCCCGCTCTCTCTCCCTGGCCTCGGGAGGAACAACAGAGCCAGCCAAGGGGTAGGTGGCTGTCAACCTCGTCTTGCCGTCCTGGCCTCTTCCCCCCTCTTCGGTGTGAACTGCCACATGAGTCAAGAAAATACTAGTTCGTCCATGTCAGAAAGATGTCTTTCCAACTTGCCACCGCTGATGACATGCCAAAATGTGTCTCTCCTAATACCTGACGCCCCCCCATGACATGCCAAAAAAGATGTCTTTCCGACTTGACACCGCTGACGACCTGCCAAAATGTGTCTTGCCAACTTGACACCGCTGACGACCTGCCAAAATGTGTCTTGCCAACTTGACACCGCTGACGACCTGCCAAAATGTGTCTTTCCATCTTGACACCACGTATCATGACATGTCGCTGCCTCTTGGTCTGCCTCACTTCCTTCAGCTTGAGAATCTGGCCACTATCTCTCTCTCTCTCTGTGCCAGAAAAGAACCCGCAAAGGACACACACTTAAGTAAACGAGATGAGCTCACCCGATCTGCAAATCTCGCCTCCTCCTCCCCCCTCCCCCCGGTCCCCGGATCACCATCTCGACCACCCCCTCCCACTAACGCAAGTATTTCCTCGTATGCAGAGTCCTTTCGTACAAAACAACCGGCTTGATTTTTTTTTTGCGGGTGTTGTCTGAGTTGCCCCTTGCCGTCCTGGTCCGTCTTCTTTGTCTTGGGTGTTCCTCCACTTTCTTGTTGATCCTTCGCTTCAAAAAAGCCTCTCGAACTTTAGGCGAGTGGCATACATACGATACATACGAGTACGGGGGTTTTGTGGCATCTGCGCCTTCCTGTGGCTGGAGTCTGGTACCTTTTTTTTTTTTTAGTTGGGGGGATCGCTCCTCCCCTATTGGGAAATTACAAACAAAAAGAACCGGTTTGCAGGCTTGATATGGGCTTTTGGGGCTGGCCTGGGGCTGGCCTTGGAAGTGCATCCATCATCTTGGTTTGTTTTAGTTGGTGTCTTGCATAGGAGCGCTTCACGCACGCCACACTCTCACCACGAACACAAGTCCAGCCAGCCAAGCCCATCACTGTTCCTCCCCGCAAAAGAAAAGAAAAAAAAATCCGACCGGCGATTTTGGATTTTGTGTTTCTTTTCCACGTTCTTTCCTTCTTCGTTCCGTTCGGACAAATATTTCCCATCTTGTCTCTCCGTTTTGCTCGTCTTATTTCCCCTCCTTTTCGGCCTCACTACCGAAGCCGATACCGAGCAAAACAGACCCCCCCCCCCCCCAAAGTTGCTTGGCCAACTCCCTTTAGGCGCTGGCGGCTTAATTTTTATCCATGTATTTCTTCTTTTCTTCTCGTCTTGTCACCGTCCTCTCTGTTCCGAGGCACATCATCCTGCCCATGAAGCAAGGGGGGGGGGATGTATGCAACAAGAACAACAACAAACAAAATGAATGATCACCGGTGCAGATACTAATAACGTGCAACACCCGGGAACATCATGCCACAGAATTCCCCTTTCTGCCCTCTCGTTGCTGACTCCCTCGTCCTGCGTGTCTTGCGCCTCCCCCCCGTTGCTTGCTATCCGACTTCCTGTTCTGTGCCCTCCAGCCGCGGAAAGGGAAAAGAACCAAGGAAGACGCTGGCCTGAAAGAGGGAAGACTGTGTCAGACAACTGCAGCTGATGCGGCCTCGCCAGCGTCCATTGGTCGGGACAGGGAAGGCACACGTCTCACATATCTGCTTCTGGTGTGGCTGCCTCCCCAGGTTTTTTGGGCTTGTTCTTTGCTTTCCCTACCGATGATGCAAGATGGGTTCTGCCCTGCCGAGAAACCACCACCCCTATCCCATCCCATCCACTATGTACGGTGTAGAGTGAGATCACTCGTCATGCATGTCTCAAAAGAGATGCACCTGCCCGTCCCTTGCATTGCGATATGAGAAGAGGAGACCCCCAAAAACGACATTCCGGAACGGCATTCCGTCGTGTTTGTAGGCGTTGCGCTACTCGTAGCTAGTCGGGGCCAACTGAACCAGGAATTTTTGGGCGCTCCGTATTGCTATTACGGTGTTACAACAACGAGTATGTAGATAAGCCACGCTGTGGTTCGGGACTGTTTGTTTTATGATCTTGACAACTGTCTTCGTTGCTTGGACAGGGACCAGTGGTCTCTGCCATGAGCTGCAAGCTCTTTACGAGTTAAAAGGGCCTGGAGCCTAGCCGGCCTAACACAAACAGGGCATGGTCTCTTTAGTGAAAAAAGCAAAAGAAACAAAAAAGAAAAGAAAAACAGGGGTTGAACCAGCCAAACCAGCGCCTTTTGGGCTGGGAGGTACGACCCTGTGGAGACCCGGAGCTGACAGGCCGAGCTACTGCTGCGTGTCTGTGTGTTTGCGTGTACGAGAATGTGCGAGCAAGATGTTGCGCCCAAAACTATCTCACATCGTAACTACTCGTACAATTTTGCTCTGGTCTCCTCTCCCCCTTTTGCTGGTTGGCGCCGGTGCGCGCGCCCCCTCTCTCGGCCGCTCGCTGTATCCATCGGCGTGCATATGCTGGCTGCTAGGGAAGGGGAAGAAAATATCCTTAACAGAGGTCGATCCCATATCCCATTAGGACAACTTGCTCCGCAAAATGGAGACGCCGGACCCCCCCTGCCAACGTAACATTGGGATGATCACGCCCATCAGCACCAACTGGCAACCAGGTACTGGGCGCGGGGGGGGGGAGGGGGGGGAGGAAAGAACATGACCTTAGGAAGCATTCTTTTCCTTTTCACCGTGTAGTGACAAAGAGGTCGAAGGAAGACGGGCTGACTTCAATATGTCAAGGACCCGTGCTTTTGTAAACTATTGGTATCTTTCCAGCACGGGCGTAAAGAAAATATGTACGAATGTCTTTCGAGATAACAATATAAAAATAAAAATAAAAAAAGATTAGGGAAATACAACCAAGCCAACGACGCCGCCATAGAGAAAGGGGGACTAGAGGTGGGAACGGCTTCACGTCAGACACAGGTCATCCGTAGTTCCTCCGTTAACTCGAAACGAGCCTCGTCTTTCGAGCCGTCGAGGGGGGGGAAGTGCCGATGGATGATGACGAGAGAGAGAACGGATGACGCAGACGAACTAAAGAATGGGCTCTGCTGCTGCAGGCCGGCGGAGGCCCGTATCTGCATTGCAGATACATACTACTATGTATGTAGTAGATGACTGCGCTGTGCTGCAACCGACGAGCTGCAGGAACGAAATGAGGTTGGAAGAGAAAAACGGCCAAACAGAAGACAAGACGAACATGGCAAAAATACCAACTATGTAGCAAATTTCAATAATGAAACAACAAAAAAAAAGGACAGCCACCTGCAGCCAAGAATGCGAGGCTGGCTTGGGTTTTTTTTTTTTTTTTTTTTTTTTCGTTTGGTGTGTGTTTCTCCCTTATTTCTGCAGCTCGTACATTAGTATTTGGAGGCTCAGCCCAGTCCAACCAGCCCAACCAACCCAGTCCAGCCAGTTGCATGCTTGCGAGTGGCTCAATTGGATGTTGCAACGCATCTGCCCCCAAAATGTCATCCAAAAGAACGAAATGGCCCTCTCTACGCAACGAGTGAGCTGCCAACGATCCTCAACCCAAATCCACTTTTTTTCTCTCATACTTTTGTAGTACGCCCGTACACCGAACACGCTCTCTCATATGGTCTGAACGTGCAGGAAGAGAAGGTCCGGTTCCCTGACATGCCGCATTCTTTAATCTTTCCTCGTCCCAGTTCCCCGACACATGGAGCCATTTAGGCTCTGTTCTCGTCGCAGTGCCTCTGGCCTCTTTTTTTTTATTCTTTATTTATTCTTTATTTTTTTCCCCGGTCTCTCTCACCGTCTCTCCCTGAGTCGTACATGAATTGGAATGACGATGGTAAGGGGGAAGCAGGCAAACCAAAATATATATATATATAATTTACACCGATAAACGCTCATGCCTCGTAGCATCCCCGATGGCCAAAACGGGGCAAAAAAGGTTTCTTACCCGTTGCTCCGTCTGTGAACGTTTTTGTTTGTGTTCCGTTCTCTGTCCTTTTTTCTCCTCTTTCTACATAGTACGTCAGTAGACAGGGGTGACCACACTTTTGCACGTTTTTATGTGCCCGTTCTAGGAGAATGCCCCATACCAGGTAACCAGTAGTTGACCCGCAGCACAGAAGAAAAAGAAATGGAACCGGCCGGTCCGGCTTGTCGGTGGTAGGCACCAACACTCGTAACAAGCTAGCTAGTCCAAGTAGTAGTTAGTACGAGTAGTCTGGAGAAGCAGCAAAGGACAGCCTAGGAAAAGAGAAGGGACGAAGAGCAAAAGCAAACATAAATAACAGTGGGACTAAGGAGGAATCAAACGAGATGAGATAACAACAAAACCAGGCGAGAATGGTCCATTTTGGTTTGGGGAATCCTATGTATTGAGGCTAGCACAAGAGGTCTTTAAAAAACGGGGGATATATGGCCACCGCCCAAGTTCCGGGGCGTGGGGGAAAGACGGAAACAGAACAGAAAAAGAAAGATACTACACCGTAAGGAGAGAAGGATATGGAGATACCGCACAGACAGGAAGGGTAGGTGCCCAGACGTTCTGGACCATTTGCAGCACGATAACGGAGAAGATGACAGCAACGAAAAAAGGGGGGGGGGGTCAGTAGCGGGCTTGCGGCTGCGGGCCATCAATCGCGATTAGGATTCAAGTGAAGCAGACAGTCAAAATTCAGGGCGCCATATATTGCCGTGTACGGTGTAAGCTACTATGATAGTACCTCTGCAGCTATCTCACAAAGAAGCATGCCACTTTGCTTGTTCAGCTCTTCAGCTGACCAGGGTCGGTGTAGGCACCTTGCCTGTTTCCTCATAAGGGCCGAGGATAGAATGTGTGTGTGTGTGTGTCAGGCACGACTAATACTTGTTGTCACTTACTACGACTACTTCAAGGATATACCATACTCGGAGTAGCATACGCGAACGTACTATGGACGTTGTATCCCACTATCAATGTCTTCCTACCAGCCAGCAGGGTCAGGCCAGCCAAGTCGATCAGACGCCCAAAAAAGCAAATAAGAATAATGCGAGAATGACAGAATACACCGTACGCCCACAAAAGGAAACACAAAACAAAAAAAAGAAACGAAAAAAAGAAACGAAAGCGAAGGAAGATTCGAGTACAGCTGGATAGGTGTCGATGCCACCATGCCCAAAAAGGAGAACAAGTCACGCAATGCAATAGGACAGGGGAAAGGCCTCAAAGGTGTTCTGTTGTACGTACTCGTAGGAAGTTCTGTAAGCGTTCTTTTCTTTCCTTCTTGTTGAATGTCTGTGTGTAGTCATGGTTTCTTTTTTTGTAGGCGTCTTTTTTCTTTCTTTCTTTCTTACTATGTATTTACCTGCGTGTCCTCGTCCTTTTGCCCTTTCTTCTTTGCCTCTTCGTGCATTCTTCGTCCGTCCTCTCCCTGCTGCGTCATCGGCTGGACACCTTTTAAACTAGGGGCGTGTGGTCCCCGCCGTGTTTGTCTCCCGTGGTTCTCCGTGAACTTTTTTTTGTTTTGCATTGGCCGTCATTTTAAATTTCACACGTGCCAGTTCCAGACCGGGAAAGTTTCATGTGATCTCTCCACCAGTGCTGGGGCGGTCCCTTTTCTCGCCCGTTCTTTCCCATCCAGCTTGACCTGGCCTTTCTCTGCCTCGGGCCATTTGTTTCTTTCGGGGGCGGGCAGGACTGCAAACGAGAGTATCACTGCAGCCCTCCATGATCCATCGCCAATACTGACATGGGTAGTGGGTGGAAGAGGAAGGAGAGGAGTCCCTTTATTCCCGTAGGGCGGCGTCTATCGTCCATCCCGCAAGGTGGTCTGTTTTTTTTTTTTGGCTACGCCAAATTGGCCCTTGGCCCTATTGGTGCGCCCTTTTTTTTTTGCGCCTCCCTGGGAGCCGCAGCCTGCAGGTGGGCAATGTTGCAGTTTTACAGGCTGGCCTATTTTTTTGGGCTGCTTTTGCTTTGATTGAACTTGCATAATGCACAGTAGGGTACCAAACATTTGGAGAGGGAGGGGGGGAGTCTGCACTTCTCGGGCCACATTGCTTTCTTCTTGGGCAAAGCAGGACAGGGGAGGGAACGGCGAATAGTTGTCAAGCTGCAAGCCAACGAGGAGGGGGCAACAGACGACAAGCGAACAGCCATGCCGCTCTCTGTTTTCTGTCTGTTGCGGCAGGTTCTTTTTGATTTTGACGGCGCCCAGCTCTTGGTCTCTTCGTTGTGTTTGTTCGACGGCTGCTCGGCTGTTCCCAGCCAATCGTTGGCTGCAACCTGCGTGCTTCTGAAGGCTTCTCAAGTCCTGGTCCCGGTCGTCTCATGCTCCCAGATACGTGGAGCCAGTCGCTTCGGCAAGGACAGCAGCACGGCAGGATATGGCCATGGTCCAGAGTACAAGTGAGCAATGGTTGGCTGCTACGAGCACAATGGCGCTTGCCGCCGGACCTCTCCTGGGCCCTGCTCCCATCCCAACCTGAAATGCATCCCCCCTGGCCCGTGTTCCGACAAGGACAGGGACGGCAAACGCAGACCATGCCATCCCTGTAAGTGGTAGCATTGTAAAAAAAGACGCAGAAGCGCCGCAGGAATCTTGTTGGGCAGATGCAATTTCAATTTCGGGGGGGTCTGCCATGTGTGCCGAGCAACAAGCAGGAAGCACCAGAAGAAAGGGAACTCTGTTTACGCACATACAGTATACGATGATGATACGTGCATCATATCTTACCTGCATTGCCTGCATGCAAATGGCCCTGTTCAACCGCCCCCCTCCTTGTGTCCCCCGTGTCCCCCATGTTCCCTCTTTTTTTTTAACTTTCTTGTCTCGTCTCGTCGCTGACGGTCTCCCTGATCACAGGCGGCTCGACCCTTTTGCCTGCTGGGCTGTCGTCCTTCTCCTCCTCCTCGGCCACGGCACTCGGCCCTTGGCTGCAAGGTTCGCCTCGCTCTCCGTTCTCTAGCCGACCTTCTTCTTAAGTGACTGCAGTAGTGGCAGCGCAAAATAGTGGACGATCCAATTACGGGGGATTCCAGTCGTTTCTTGCGTATCGGGCTCGTACATCGGCCACATCTGGAGGTACCTCTGCATCGTACTAGGGTATCGTCTTACAGACTCGTAGTACCTTCGTATCTGGCTGGTCAGAGACATGTAAAACCGACAGCCAATGATTACCTAAAACGGGGTTTCCTCGTCACCCATCGAGCCCACCCACCGCTAGCTATGCCGGCGCCGCCGCCGCCGTGCTTCTCTCCTCTCTCACTAGAGCAAGGTACCACACGTTACAAGGCCACAACGAAGGTGCTAGCCAAGAGACACCAGATCTGGCACCCCCCCCCCCTTTCCAGGCTAGCTCGCGCCCCCTCGCAGTGCTCACTCCCGCCCTAAAATAGAGTGGACAAGGGGGGGGGAGGGCTTCTTTGGTTCTGCTCGCACATCATGGCTTTGGACAGCAGGCTGGCACGAAAATCTCGGCCGGTCCCATCTCGTGACACGCCGGCGCTTTGGTTGGTTCAGGGGCAGCTTGGGAGATCAAAGTGCGTTCGGTTACTGTAGCGAAGGGATGTGTAGTAAATCCTCTCTGTGCTGAGCACCGGCCATGGTTCCTGGTGCGAGGGACGTTTTCGCAGGCCCGGCGAACGTTTTCTTTCAGGCCGCTCCGGTCTGGCAGACTGCAGCTGGTGTAAGATACTATGTGGCATAACTAGCAATCCCATAGTATCCTACTAGTCATCCCATATATTTCCATAGCAGATGAATAGCCGAGACCACCGTTTTGCCAAGGCTGTGTTTGGCAGGCTCGAAAAGAACACACACACACACACACAAAAGTGCCACGGCGTTGGCTCATGTTTCCCTGTATGACCTCAATATTTCCATTCTATATAGTGGCGTCGTAACAGTTGTTCAGTCGTGGTTGCCCGTTTTGTCCTGCGGGCCCTGGCCTCGTCCCCAACCCGTGAAGCTGCTCACGCACGGCAGGTACCCACCGGCATGCTCCTTCCTCGCGCATGCAGTTTCCCCCTTCCCTTGCCTTTTTTTTTACCCCACTGCAGCACTGCACAGACCCTCCCGGGGCAGAAAAAAAAGTGTTTTGTTTTTTATTTTTAAAATTTTTTTATGATATATGTTCTTATTTTATTTTTATTTTTCCTTTTTGGGGGGGTCGTTGACGTCTCTCGACTTTTCTGTTTGGTAAGACGAAAGGCAAAACTGCTTTCTGCCTCTCTTGATTTGTCTATCACGAACCAAAGCGCCCACTCCGTCGAGAGGGTCGAAACGGGGAGCGGACCCGGCCAGAGGGTCAGCCAGGGGAACGAGGCCAGCCAAGGAGCACGCATACTTCACTAGGCCGGGGTGGTTTTGGTGGGTGGACTAGAACTGAGTGGATCGACCGCTGTTCTTCCCCCCTCTTGTGGGTTTCTGGCTGCTGGCTACACAGTAGTTAGCTGCTCACCCATCCATTCGCAACCAAAGCCGCCATTTTTATTTTTGCTGTGTATTTTCAGATGTTCCTCTGGTTACATTCTTCACTGGGTCACCGTTCCCCTGCCGCCCTCGAGCCTGGGCCGCCACCAGCGCATACGACCCTGCTACTATATATTTTTTTTTTGTCTCGCCTGTCGGTTTGGGCTCTTCCTGTCTCTCCCCGAGTCTCTCGTCTCTCCCTGGCGTCTCCCTGCATGGCGGACTGGTCTAGCTTGCCCATCAACCTTGCCTATTCTCCTTTCTGCCGCACTCGAGCCACGTCGAGCAGGTCCGCAAAACCCACAGCACGGCGGCCAACTCCACAGCTGGCTAGCTAGCCAAGGGGCCGAAAAGCGAGGAACGAGAGAAAAAAAAGAGAGGTTGCCTGCCGGCTGCTCTGCCTGGCCATACGAGTACTGCATCCCGGTGCGTCCTGTTTGTTGACTCTTGCTGTCTTGCTGCCTGCTGTCTTGCCGTCTTGCCGTCTTGTGTCTTGTGTCTTGTGTCTTGTGTCTTGTGCCTTGTGCCTTGTGTCTTACTGTCTTCTGTCTTCTGTCTTCTGTCTTCTGTCTTCTGTCTTCTGTCTTCTGTCTTCTGTCTTCTGTCTGCCCTGCTGCCCTGCTGACCGCACTGGGGCCGGTTCTTCCATTTCTGCTTCCACCTCCCTCGCGTTGCTTTTCCAGCGGAGTGGTTCCTCTTCCTCGGCGATCTCTGCCCGCCCCATTGCTATCTCTCTCTCGGGTCTCTCTTCTTTCTCCACGTCTTCCTACCGGGCCTGTTCTTACTCTTGCCCCTTCCTCGAATGCCACGGCTTCTTGCCAGATCCAACATGTCTTGAAACCAGCCCTGTCCTCGACAACTCTCACCTGGGTGCTGCTTGACCGCGGTCTGCTCTCCTGGCTCCGGCTTAGCTCCTGACTGGCTCCTGGAGGGCTCCTGTTTCCGCTCTGCATAATACGTGCTTGTAAGTGCCTCTCTATCCGTCCGCCTCGCATGCCCACCCCGGTCCCAGACAACGTGGAGCTGCTATATCCAGATCCCGTTTTATTTCTTTTTACCTATTTTTTATATTCTTAACCCTCGGCGCTTCCCCGTTTTTATTCCCCCCCTCCAGGTCCCATCTTCTTTCTTTTTCCTCTCCTCGCTTCCACTCATTGTGTCTCTGCCTGCTCCTTCCAAGTTTCTTTTTGCTCTTCCTCTTGGATTTGGATTTAATTAATGTTCCGGGCAACGACACATACATACGAGTACACACGCTCTCTGCCTCTTGTTCTTGCACACTCTTCTCTTCCCTTGTCTTCTTCTGAACCTGTCCGTTCCTTTTCACGTCTATCCCTTCGTTTTCTTGACCCGATTCTGAGCTTGTCTTCTGTGTCTCTTCTTCATGTACATCTCCTGCCACGCTCCACTCTCGTGAGATAACAAGCTGACTCTGGGGCCACGCAGATTTCTTTTCTTTTTTTTTTCGTTTCTTTACTCACGGCCTGCCTCTCCTTATCCGTAACGGCTCCTTTCTTGCATCTAGACGACTCTGCAACTTCCTGACAACTGCCTGACCAACACCGTCCTATCCTTAATATCTCGTTTCCTTGGGTTTCTCCGGTTTTCACGCATATCGAGTAATGACAGCATTCGACGACGACACAGCAAAATCCTGCAGCAAGAATTTCTCATAGTTCCACAACTGCTTTCACACGAGCCATTTGCTAGCATTTACCTTGCCTCGCCATTTTTTTGCCCGGCTGTCTTCCCTTTGGGATCTTTCTGCCTCCTTTTTGTCTGCCTCCCACCATTCATACGGCTATAATATTTCGAGCTATATATTAGAAATTTGGTCCACGCCACAAACCACTTTACTTGCCTAGCACTGCGCGCCCCTTGGCTCTGAACGGCTACGACCTCCCTCGTTACTCCTGTGCTCGGCCACTGCCTGGAAAGCGTACCACCAAAAAAAGTCAACAGCACACATAGCACAAAGCGCACCGACGATCGAAAAGTCTTTGCTTTTCGGTAGATCTAAATCCCTTTTCTCTGCTATGATTTCATACTCTGCTTGCATGCAATAGGAAAGATCCGATATCTGCTATGAGCGCGGATCAACCAGGGACCAGGCAAGTTTTTTTTGGAGGGTTTCTTGTTTCTGTCCCTCCCCTTGCCGTCCACTCCCTTGCATATCTACATCTGCCCCAATTATGCCCTCTTCCTGCTGCTGCTGCCGAACCCTCCCTCTCCTGTGCCGCAGCACTTTGCTCCCGTGCACTTGTCGGCAATATCTGGACGATCTCACCACGTTTTGTTTCTTGTATATTTCCACGTGTGCCTTTTTGCTTGTTTGTATGTTTGTATGTTTGTTTGTGGCAGTGTTTTGTTTCTCAGGCTCGACTGGTGCATTATTGCGTCTGTTGGCAACCAGCCAAGCTTTTTCTTCGTGCCCTACACTTTTGGAGGGGAGTTATTGGTTCTCGGTTTTTCACGCTGTTTTTTTTTTTTTTTTCACGTTTCTGCAGTTTCCTTCCCGCGGCTTGGTTCCACATCGTTTGACTAACAGTTATCTGTCCCCCCCTGCCTACAGTTTTGGCGATCCTACCGCTCAGCCGCCCACGCCCAAGCAGACGCCCTCGTCCACATCTTCTTTCTTCCCAAGTCCTGTCTTCGAGACGCCGCGAGCCGGACTCGATCATCAAGCCCGCACCAGCACCACCACTCCAGGCCCGGAGTGGACCCCTCGTTTTGCTGAGGACTTCTCTGTCTTCAACACTACGCCGGGAAACCTCAGAGGCTCGAATGGTCCATTTGGAGACTATATATCTCCATTTACACCGCCCACCATACGAGAGCCCTCCAACGGGCCGCCGCCATCTGCCTCGTCCACAGCCACGACGAAGCACCACAAACGCCCTCTCTCCATCGGTAGTTTCGCCGCAGAGATTGCAACCCATGTCAATCACTTTCCTCCGAACCCGAATCTTCCTCTTCCACCCGTTGATCCCTCGAGACAACTTCCGTCGTCTCCCGGCCTTGTGGCAACATTTGCCGGCGCCGCTGACGGTAGTACCGCCGACAACGACGACAAAGGCGAGAACAGCAGCAAGACAGGAGTTGGACCCGACGATAACCTGGAGAGTCGCCGTGCCACCGAACCTTTCCTCGGCAGTCCTCGGTTGACTCGATCCGCAAAGAAGGCTCGCCACGGCAGCGCTTCCGGACTCGGCGGCGATAAGGATTCTGTGGCTTCATCCCAAAGCCAGACTGCCACGCCTCCACCGTCAGCACGGAAAAGCGGGCGTATGATTGCGCCCAGGTTGCAGACGGGCAAAATGCAGAGTGACCAGGGCTACGGCCATCCATCCCAACAACCTCACCCCGACTTTGTCACCACACCACACCAAGCACACATGAATGGCTATGTCACAAGCCCAGCCGACATGTTCGGCTACCCCATGTCTGCCCCTGCCACGGCGACGGCCTTTGCTGATGCCAGGAACTTTTGGGGCGGAGGTGATCCTAACATGACTGCCATGGATGTCGACTACTCGGCGGCCGGCTCCAATGTTTTCCAGACGCCGACAGCTGTCCATCGACAGATCGAACCTATGGACTGGACCCAGGCAAGCCAAGCGAGCCAGATGTTCATGGCTGCCACTAATGGTGGACCAGGGCCTGGCGCCTTGCCTCAGCACCACCAACAGCAGCAGCAACAGCAGCAACAACAACAACAACAACAACAACATCATCATCATCATCAACAGCAGCAGCAGCAGCAGCAGCAACAACAGCAGCAATTGGAGCATATGCAGCAGATGGCCCAAGCAAATGGAGATAACACCAAGCAGATGATGATGGCGGGCATGCAAACAACTTCCGCTGCCGAGCAACAAGCTATGTTTGCTGGAAGCTACTCAACGTCCATGGACGATCCCTTTGTCATTGCGAGCCCGGGCGCTGGTGTGAATCCAGGACTGCTATTCACCAGGCCGCCATCGTCCAGTATGGATGCCATTGCGTCAGCACCACAGGGTCCTGGCACAGGCCTGATGAGTGCCAGCCCTATCGGCTACGACCAGCCACAGCAATTGTCTGGTCAGGGCTCCATGCAGATCACTCAGGCCAGCCCGCGACAGAGCCTGATGGCCATTGCCCCAGCTGGGGTGCGCAAGGAGCTGCGGCGCAGTGCCAGCGTTAAAGACCTGGCACCAAGAAGAAAGGCTGGTGACCGAACACTTGCCAGCTCCCCGGTGAAGACGATGGCACGTCCCGGCCTATCACGTAGTTTCAGTGAAAACAGAGGACCGAAGCTGCGTGGCCGCGCCTCGCTGCCCACTTTGGCTCCGGCTATCAAGCCGGTCTCCCCAGTTTCTGTACCACAGCCGCCTGGCTCTGCTGGAAGCGCTACGGGCCTGGGGATAACCCGCTCTGCGTCGACATCAGGTGGTCGGCCGTCTGGTCGGCTATCTCCCATCAAGGCGCTCAAGCAGCGCCAGCAAGATGAGCAGCAACACCAGCGGCTGTCCAGTCTCACGTCGATCCCAGAGGTCAATACGCCTCGCCGAGCGTCGGTCAAGTTCACTATCGATGCTAATGGCCGTGCTCGAGTCGAGACAAAGGTCGATGGGGAGAACGAATCCTTGATGCCTCCGTCGACCCTCCGTCGCAACCAGAGTGCCCGTTCATTGCACAGCAAGTCGCGGTGGGATTCGTCCTCGGACGACGATTCTTCATCGACCGATGACGAGCCGATTATCATCCCTAGCCGAAACGCATCCTTTGCTCTACCTGACCCCATCAAGCCGACCATTGGCCGCGGGCCATTGCACTCGTCGCAGCGCAGTGTCAGCGACCGCAGCACAACGAGCACGTTTGCGACCTTCTCTGGCGACCATGACATGGAAAGCGAGGCCGAGACGGTACTAACCGACTTGCCCAAGGGTGCGGGAGATGCTGCTAGTGAGCTGGAGAAGCTTCGGCAACAACGCCAAAAACGGGGGAATGGTGCGGGCAGTGTGCCGGGAAGTGCCCAAAAGGGATTGCGATTTGGCGGTCCGCTTAGTGGAAATGGGGGCTTCCATAACACCGGTTATTCGGTTGTCTCGCCGACGACCCTGACCGATGTCAGTTTGCCCACGCCGACATCCGACTCACGCAGCTTTGGGGTCCGCTGTGTGTGCGGCCAACCCAATGCACCCGGCCCCGATGATGGCTTTGTCGTGCAGTGGTAAGTCTTTTTTTTTATTTTTTGGCGTTGTTCCTCTTGAGTGTATTGCGACTGGCTGCAAATGCTGACCTGTTCCAGTGAGTCTTGTGAGATGTGGCTCCATGGTCGCTGTATCAACATCACCAAGCGAACCCTGCCGTCTGTGTACATCTGCGCCTACTGCGCGCACACGCCCAATGTACGCGGAGTGCGTATGCAGCCACCTCGCATTCCGGCATCGTCACCACTTGCGCACAAATCCTTCAGGAAGTTTCGGTGAAGGAAGACGTCATTGAATTGTTCTGGCCCCATGCGGTGTGTGCTGGGAGAACAATTCAAAAGGTTCAGGGCTGGGGGGCAAACGGTGCCTGAGTGCCCGGCGTTTTGCACAATGCACACGGTGTAGTTACTGAGCCGCAAGCATGCGGTTGGTGGTTGCCGGAGTTGGCCGCCTCTTTAAATAACGTTTGGGGCACTGCTGATCTTTGTTCTTTGGAATAAACCAAGGTGGCAACTGGGAAAGGCCGGCACTTATAACGCTGCCCGACTACAAAAGAGGGACCCGTCTACTAAGCTAATACCCTCTGTACTGTGAAAAGAATAAAAGAGCAAGAAGAAGACAAATACAATTGCCAATGAAAGACGATTGGCAGCCTATGAACGCGCGTCGGTGCAGAAGACTCTCCACAATTGGGTGCCAATACATGGAAGAATGCAGGTGTGATTTGGTGAGAAAATCTACGCGGTGGCTGCTTGCAGATGCTTGTGTAAACGGCAAACGACAAGGATTGTGACCTCGGAGAGAGGGCCAATGGGTAGAAGACACGGAGGGTATAGAGGATACCTAATCATGTCTTGAATTGTCCATGTCACGACAGAAAGCTCGTGAAGTCGTGAAGCTATCCGAAAACCGCCGAATCAGAGGCCAGACAATTATCATTTCAATGGCGAGTTTTCCACAATAGCGGGGTGCTGTAGAGCCGAGAGGGCGACGGACAAGCAGCGCCGTTAAGCCGTCCGAAGGCCCAGGTGGTAGTTGCTGGCGCGCTGTGCGCCGACTTCGGCACGCGGGGTTGTCCGACTCATTGCTTTGCTTGCAGGCAAGAATTTTTATAAGAGCTTTTTTGGTCCCTGGCTTTCCTCCCCGCAAAAGTTGTACTACCCTGTTTAATACTTGCACGTCCGATTCGGGCTCCTGGTTTTCCTGTTCCTGTTCTCCTCTCACATCCACCTTGGTCTGACACCCTACTCATACTCTCGCTCAATTGACCACTCCACTCTCTTTCCTCTCTCTCTCTGTCTCTCCTTCCCACAATGTCGACCTTCAACATTGTCGTCTTTGGCGGCGACCACTCTGGCCCCGAGGTAGGAGCAAAATTGGGAGGGGGAGTTGGCAAGGAGGCTCGAAGAGAGGTTACAGTGAGAACAGAATGCTGACATCGGACGTCGTGACAGGTCGTGGCTGAGGCAATCAAGGTAACCAGCACCACATGACGCGAGAATAGAGGACCACACACGCTGACGCTCACGCTCCTTCTCTCGGTATGCAGGTTCTCAAAGCCATTGAGGTGCACAGCCCGTCCAAGCCCAAGTTCAACTTGCAGGACCACCTCCTCGGCGGCGTACGTACTGTTTCTTTTGTTGTCCTCGCTTCGCTCGTGTTTTCTTTTGTTGTCCTCGCTTCGCTCGTGTTTTCTTTTCTCTTCCTCGCTTCGCTCGTCTCGTCTCCCTACAGCTCCGCTAACACAACGCGTGATTCTTCTCCAGGCCTCCATCGACAAGACCGGCTCGGCCCTGACCGACGAAGCCATTGCCGCCGCCAAGGCTGCCGATGCCGTCCTCCTGGGCGCCATTGGCGGTCCCGAATGGGGCCCGGACAGCCCCGTCCGCCCCGAGCAGGGCCTGCTCAAGCTCCGCAAGGAGCTCCAGACGTTTGGCAACCTGCGCCCGTGCTCGTTCGCCTCCGACTCGCTCGTCGACTACTCCCCGCTCAAGCCGGAGGTCTGCCGCGGCACCGACTTTGTCGTCGTCCGCGAGCTGACGGGCGGCATCTACTTTGGCGACCGCAAGGAGGACACCGGCGACGGCTACGCCATGGACACGGAGCCCTACTCCAAGGCCGAGATTGAGCGCATCGCCCGTCTCGGCGGCTACCTGGCCCTGGCCGGCCAGGACCCGGCCCACCCCAAGCCCGTGTGGTCCCTGGACAAGGCCAACGTCCTGGCCACGTCGCGCCTGTGGCGCAAGACCGTCTCCGAGGTCTTTGCCAAGGAGTTCCCCCAGATCAAACTCGGCCACCAGCTGATCGACTCGGCCGCCATGCTGCTGGTCAAGAACCCGCGCGCGCTCAACGGCATCGTCATCACCAGCAACCTCTTTGGCGACATCATCAGCGACGAGGCCAGCGTCATCCCAGGCAGCATCGGCCTGCTGCCCAGCGCCAGCCTGGGCGGCATCCCCGACGGCAAGAGCAAGTGCAACGGCGTGTACGAGCCGATCCACGGGTCGGCGCCCGACATTTCCGGCCAGGGCATCGTCAACCCGCTGGGCACAATCCTGTCCGTGGCCATGATGCTGCGGTACTCGCTGCAGCTGCCGGCGGATGCGGTGGCAGTGGAGGCGGCCGTGAAGGCGGCCATCGACGGCGGGCTGCGGACCAAGGACATGGGCGGCAGCACGACGACCAAGGAGATGGGCGATGCGGTGGTGGCCGCTCTGGAGAAGGAGTACAAGAAATAGAAGGGGACGAGAAGCGAAAAGGATATTAAAAGATTTTTTTTTTTGAAAAAAAAAAAGAAAGGTTTGAATTATTAAAAAAAAAAAAAAGGAAATCGTGGGAGACAAAAATGTTGTATAAAAAAAAAGGTGGAACAAAAGTTGACAAAAACAGAACAAAAGAGAAAAAAAAAAACAGCCGATCAATGTGCCTGGGAGAAATGGACATTGATGAAGTAACGAAAAAGGAGCAAGGCGTTGCTTTAGACCACAGACCTTGTATTTCCCTGTTAAAATTATGTTCAATTTCATACATTTAATTGCACCCAATTATGCTCAGTAACTGAAATCAACATGAACAAAAATACCGATTTTGGTATACTATTTAATATGAAGTCCCAGAGTAAGGCCATCCAACCATTCAGTCAAAGCGCCTGGCAAACGTCTGGTGAATATCCAGAACGAGATAGCCGCTATCCAAAGAAGAAGAAACAGAAACGCCTGCTTTGCCAAGGTCAAACAATAATATCGAACTGTGCGCCGGTGGTCGTTTGCTTGCTGAAAAGGAAAGACAAAAAGGCAAAAAAAGGAACCAGTCGTGGAGTTCGTGTGTCTGTGATCGTGAATATGTATGCGTATGTATCTGTTTTGTCATTGTTGTCGTTGTTGTCGTTGTTGTCGTTGTTGTCGTCGTTGTCGTTGCTGTCGTCGTTGTCGTTGTTGCCGTCTGTGATGTTTTGTCTTGCCGTTGTGGTTGAAAAGTCGTTTTTTTCTTTTGTTGGCGGCGCCGTGTGTATAGTTTAGGAGTCCTTCGTAAAGACATAACAGCCCTTTTTTTGTCCAACACAATATGTACCGCTTCTCTCCGCGTGAAGTGTTTCCTCCACTCTCCTACATGGTGTCCCATCGTTTCGTGTCCAGGCTGGTCAACCCCGTCTTCTTCTCACGCAGGTTCGACACCACGCGCTGTTCGAGAAGCGGGAGTGCCGTCTCAATCTCCCGTTCCTCGTCGGCAAACTGCTTCTCGCGCTTCTTGTCCCACCAGAAGAGCACGCCCAGGACGACGAGGGTCAGCGGGATGGTGATGGCAAAGTAGATCCACAGCGTCGGAGCCACGGCCGGCCCATTATCGCTACTGTCGGAGTTGTTGCTGCTGCTGCTGCTGCTGCTGCTGCTGCTGCTGTTGCTGGAATTGCCGCCGCCGTTCTGAAAGTTGAAAAACGTCATGGAAAAGAGCGACGCCAGATAGGTGGCCGGCAGGAAGAGGGCGCCGACGATGGACAGGGCTTTCATGCTCTGGCTGTCGCGCTTGGAGGCAAGCGCCAGCAGGCGCTGGTGGTGGGCCATTTCGAGATTGAGCTTGGACTCTTTCTGGGCGATGATGTTGTACAGCTGTGAGGCAGTCAGCAAGCAGATCAACCAGCAGGGGGGGGGGGGGGGGACGACTGGGCGAAACCCACCGCTCCACGCTGAATGTCCAGCCGAGCGAGCGTGGTCTGCGAATAGTGGTGGATGCCCTTGAGCTTCTGGCGGAAGAAGGCAAAGCGGTTCTCCATGCAGCGGTGCAGCTTGTCGAGCGCATTGTCGCAGACGATCAGGTGCGCCGGCAGCATGGGCGGCGCGGCGGCGAGCAGGCGCGCGCGCTCGCTGCGGAACGTGGCCATGGCCTTCTCGACCTCGTCGATGGTGTCGACAAACGCCTGCGGCCGCTTCCACAAGACCTGGCTGTGGCACTCGACCAGCGACCGGTTGATCTCGTCGAGGTCGAACTTGGAGAAGCCCTCGTGCTCCTGGATCTCGTTGCGGTCGGTGATGGCGTTTTCGAGGCGGCGCAGCTCGTGGCGGGCTTTGCGCTGGCGGTTGTCCATGCTGGTGTCCAGGTCGTGGCCGAGAATGATGGTGGGCAGCAGCAGCGGGTGGCCGACGTGGTCCTTGCAGGTCTGCAGGTGGATGTCGATGGTCTTGTGCAGGTTGCTGGACTCGGTGCCCTTGGCGTAGCCGGTGGTGATGCCCGTGCGGAACGAATGGCTCAGCATGAGCTCCCAGCCGCGCGTGAGGCCCTTTTTGAGGACATCCGACTTGCGGAAGACGATCTGCAGGTGCGGGTTGGGGTTCTCACCGGCGGTGATGCTGGCGTCCTCGGGGATGTCGAGGCCGCTCCAGAAGAAGGGTCCCACGACGCTGGAGCCCTCGATGGCACGGAAGGGCAGCCGCAGCTTGCGGACCATGTCAATATACTGGGCATGGGTGAAGGAGATGTGCTGGGTAGTGAAGGTGTCGGGGTGCTTGGCCCCGAGCTGGAGGCTAAAAGGGGAGGGGGAAGAAAGAGTGAGTTAGTAGTGGGAAGAGCCAGGATCCGAGGTATCCTATGAGCAGGAAGGGGAAACATACATGAGCCGCATGCCGCTGTTGATATAGATACCCGGCTTCTTCTTGGGCGGCTCGAAGACTCCCTGAGGGCGGGGGGGGGGGACAATGTCAGCCAGGAGGGACACAGCAGATGAAGATGCACAGCAACGTTCACGATACACAACACAGGGAAAGCCGCAGGGACACGGCACTGAGACACAACGCAAGGCACACGACACAAGACAGATACCTAGAACACATGGCCGGACGAACACACGGCGCCAAACGGCAGAGAAGCCACGTACCTTGCACTCGAGAAAGTTGTCGAACTCATCCATCGGCAGAGCGCCTTTGTCGTAGTAGCACTCGCCATTCTAGGGCCGTGGTCAGTCATTTGTTCGGATGCTCCCGCGAGACACAGCCGATGGCTCACAGAGTAGTTGTAGATCTCCAGGAAGCTGGTGACCTCTTCCACCTCCTTGCAGGCCCGGACGTGGCCCTCAAAGAAGTAGTCGTCCATGGCTGCTGATGTGCGACGGCCAGGGGGGGTGGAAACAGCGAGAAATGTATCGCCACAGAGCAGCCAGGTGAAGCCAAGGCAGTGGCCGAGCCGGGGGGCAAAAAACGGGATGGCAAAACCAAACGACCACAGAAGACACTAAAGAAGGGCGAGGCTGGGAAGCCTTTAAAAAAAACAGACGACAATCACAAAGCCAAAAAAATATCGCGATGCCAAATTGCGATGCAAAAAAATGCGACAACAAAAAGAGAAATAAAAAGGACTCGGAAGCAGCGTTTCAAAGCACAGAAAGAAAGCGAAAAGAAAATGAAATAGGCTGCCAACTTAAATCATGACAAAAAGAACTGCACATAAAATCTCACATACATAGTACGCCTGCAGAAGTGCAGTCTGTGCCGTCTCCTCAGCACTTTTTTTTTCCCCTGCGTGGAGCTGCTACGAACTACTACCCTGGTCTCTATCTGCACAGCTCCTGCCTTTGCTGCGCTGGGCGGCTCACAGAAAGCGGTTCGTGCAGCAGCAGATGCAACATCACGTGGAGTTGAAGCTACTCCGAGTATGGGCGTAGACTTGCGCTTTTGGGGAGGCGCAAGCGGGGCCGAAAAGCCAGCATGCTTCCGCAGATGAACGGTGCCCTGCAGAGCAGAAAACCCCACACACGCCCCGGGCGATTATCATTAACTTACCGCCAAAAGTGCACCAAACATGGTGGCGGTACAGCAGGCTACTGGTTTTCGTTTGCGGGCTACCGGTTTTCTTTTCCTACCTATTTTACGTTCTTTTTTTTTTAACGCTTTTATGGCGATACGCCTTGTGCGATACGCCTTATGCGATGCGGCAGGACGGGCTACTGCCTGGGGCCATGCAGGGTTCAGACCGGACGACGCGAACGGGGCAGTGCCGAAAGAGAGAATCGTGAAACAGAAAAGGACAGCGGTCTAGATCGGTTTTGTGGTTAGTGGCCGTTGCAACTCTTTTCTGTGTTGCTTCTTCCTTTGATTCTACAAAAAACTAAGCCCAAAGCCCAAACAACCTCCTCCGCGGGCTTGGCAATGTGGAAGTGCAAGCTTTAGTCAGCATTCACGAGCCCGATACGAGTGTGCTGGACTTTCGCCGCAATGGCGGTGGCCAAAGGTTTCCCTCACGTGGCTGCTTGAAACCCTCCTCACTGGCTGTTCATGGGCATGTGAGGTGCCTCGTCGAATCTTGAGAACGACAAGCAATCACCATTCTAGCTGGTTCCTGGAGACTGTGGCGACGGGAGGCCACCTGCTTTCTGGTTTCACCACTTTCTGCCCACGCATTCGAAAAGTCGCTTGCTATAGCTCATCTGCGGATTGCCCGACCTACGAATGACATTGAGGCTCTGCTGCCCTTTTACCGTGATGGCCTCGGTTTGTCGAATTGATGCGGTTCCAAGAACATGACGGGTTTGACGGGCTTGTGCTTGGACTTTCTGGGGGAAAGGACAACGAGCGAAACGAGGAAAACACGAAAGAAGTCAACGGGCGAAGCGAGACAAAGAAAGAGAAAAGAGGACGCAGCGAGCAAAGCGAGGAGCAAACCATGACGGGCTACCATCTCGAGTCCACAGCCAAGCATGGCCACGATGCCGGGCGGGTGCCGACGCAGGACAACCTGCTGGTGTTCTACGCACCCGAAGCCTCGGCATTCGAAGAGGCTGTGTCACGGATGACGGCAGCCGGGTTCCCGCCCGTACCCGCGTTCAATCCCTACTGGGACCGCTGGGGCAGGACCTTTGAGGATCCGGACGGGTACCGTGTCGTGCTGGCGAACTGCGAGTCGCCCGTCTCGCAGAGCAAGGAGCATTGCATCATGCATCGGAGTCTCGGGTGGTGTACGGCGCCCGATGGTACCGGTGACTGAAAAAGAAAAGTTGCAACAGTGCCATGACTGTGCATTAGAGAAGACAGCAATTGTAGCCGCAGCTCAACTAGCGAACTAGCGAACTAGCGAACTAGCGAACCAACAACTAGCGGGCGTTCGTGTACTATGTACCTGGGCAAAGCAGAACGGAGCACGCAATCGAACAGCACGGGACAGCATTCACATGGGGACTATTGGAGTCCGGTCGGCAGTCTGGGATGGTGTAGAGCATCGTCAGCACTGAACGGAGTGGAGGTTTATGAATACTGGATACAGCTAGAATGGCCCGGAAGAACACGAACGAACGGCGGAGAGCTGGAGCACAGGGCGAGCAAATTATGGAGACTTTATTGCGGAGAAACACGGCCCATGACGACGGGCATGACAGCCGTGATAGAGTAATCGCAATCGAAAACTGGAGGGCCGTATGGAACATAGTAACTACTATTCTGCGATATGGAAACGATATTAGGCTCTGTAGCGGCGTCGCCGTGGGAGTGACGTACCTGCCTTGCAGAGGGCAGACAGCGCTGCGGTGGAGGGCGCCCAGTATCTTACAGAGGACGTCCGTTTGGTGGCTTAGATGGCTTAGCGCGGCTGAGCACCGTCGCCGCCTCGGCCTCGGAAACCGTTGTGTGGCGCCGGGCTGGTGGGTTCAGCCCAGCGTGACCAACCAGGCGACAGCGAACCACCGCTTGCGGACACAGCCAAACCAGCCAGTAAGACCGGGCAGCTGGCCTAACTCCGCCACTGCCTCACCTTGTGACGAGCGAGTCCGAGCCTGCTGAGCCTATGGCGAGTGCGCGTTCTCAGCCACTAAGAACACCCATACCGACTCGTACGCCGCACGCTGAAATCTGCCTGGCGGCAGCTGGTGGATCTGTCGGAACCGGTGGAAACGCCTAGCCTGTTCCCCATAGTCTCCGTGCGCTCATTCGTCATGGCTGGCCTCCTTTTGCCTCTATCGAGTAAGATGCGTTCTCTTAGAGTGTGTTCTACGAAGAAGACCTTCCCATCTCGCCCGACGACCACACCAACCCCTTTGGATTCCTCCTGGGACATATAATGCGCCCGGGCTTCCTTCGTTCTGTTGTCAGCTTCGTAAAAAAGACCCCTCATTTCGCCAATATATCTCTCACATCATCATCCTCCCTCCTCTTTTCATCTTCTCTTTGAACCCTCTTTCTTTGTCTTTGCAGTCTTTGTCCCCGAGACAGTCAACATCTCTCATCTACATCTGAAAACCATCCCCGTCTTCATCACCCAAATTCTTGTGCAGTTCTCTCTTCCCCGCTGCACATAGCCGATCTTAGATCTTCGATCTCTCTCAACCAAGGAAAAAAAAACTCTCTCTCTCTCTCTCTCTCTCTCTCACGCCTATCACACACAATGTCTGCCGGTGACTACTACGGTCAGGGTGGTGGCTACGGCCAGCAGCAAGGCGGCTACGGTGGCCAGCCGGGCTACGGCCAACAGGGCTATGGCCAGCAGGGCTACGTGAGTTCTTCTTCTTCATCTTCTCCCTCCTCTCCTTCCTTTCCGTCCTCCTCTTCCTCCCTGGCCAATCGCCTCTACCGCTACAAGCAGCACCGCAAGCCGCTAACAGACTTCTCCCAGCCGCCTCAGCAGCAGCAATACTACAACGGCGCTCCCCAGCAGCCAACCTATGCCGGCGGCCAGCAGCAGTATGGTGGCTACCCCCCGCAGCAGCCCCAGTACGGCGGCCAGCCGACCTACGCCGGCGGTGACCACCGCTCGACCTCTCCCTACCCACCACAGCCGAGCTACAGCGGTGGCGTGCCCGCACAGCAGGAGTATGCCAGCGGCGGCGCCCAGCCCCAGTACGGCGGTGCCCCCGGCGGCGCCACTGTCGGGCCCAACGGCGAGACGGACGAGCGCGGTCTCGGTGCGACTCTGATCGGCGGCGGTGCTGCCGGCTATGCCGCACACAAGGCGGGCGGCGGCACCTTTAGCACGGTGGCCGGTGCCGTGGCCGGTGCGATTGGCGCCAACATTCTGGAGAACGTCTTTGAGAAGAAGAAGGACAAGCACAGCGGCAGCCATCACGGCGGCAGCCACCACGGCAGCAGCCACGGCGGCTACGGCGGCGGCGGCGGCTACTACTAAGAGTGGTCCTTTCCTTGAAATGAAAGGAAAACGACCCCCAGCGACCGATGCTTTTTTTTTTCTTCTTCTTTTCTACTCCTTTCTCTTCAACTGAGGCCAGCGACCGTTGGGCGCGGTTGTGAGGGCCGGCCTTTCACCACCGCTAGTTGGTTTTTTGTTATTTTTTTTTGTTGTTGAAGCCAACGTGGGATATCGAGCAAACTCTATTGGGCGGGCACGTTTTTTTTTTTTTTTTCTGTTTTCCTCTTTTTTCTCTTCATCACTCTTCTTTTCGGCCCTTTTTGTTTTCAGTCATGGGATTGCGCTGCATTTAGCATTACACATGTCGACATGACCCGTTATGTTATCTCAACGATTGGTGCGGGCTTTAGTTGTTTTCCACATTTATTGTTTATTCATCACTATGAAGACATCGTGATTCAATTTTGTGATCGCAAAGTAGTGTGAACACGAATGTGCAGTAGTTCTCATCCATGGCATTTTCCGTAAACAAGGCAAATCAAATATTGTACAACTGCATCGCAGTCCTTTACTACTCTACTATTACTATAATGTGAGCCCCCCGAGCAAATCATGCATAAACAAAACAGGAGGCGATGAGTAAAGAGGAACACCAAAATAAACAAGGGACAATAAAGCGCTTTGCTTCACGTTCCTGCCATAGTCGCTCTGAAACCAGAAAAAGGCTGAACAAACAAGCTAACTAAAGAAGGTTGGAAAACAAAACAAAAAAAAAGCCGAGAAGAGCGTCCAAGATCCATTCCCATCACCATATCCACCCCGTTTCAAGCCGGAGACACCCTGAAGGTCTGCCCGGCCCGCACCCGCGCCAGCAGCGTCTCCACCGCCGGCGCCACCACGGCGGGCTTCTCCAAGTGCGGCGCATGGCCCGCACCCTCGACCGTCAGGCTCGTCGGCGCGGCAAAGTTGGTCGCCGCCCACGTGGCCTCGGCCAGCGGCTCCGTCCAGTCGGGGTCCTTGTCGCCCATCACCAGCAGCGCGGGGCACCGGACCTTGGGCATCCACGCGGCCACCACCGTGTGGTCCACCATGGCCGACTGCCGGAACACGTGCCAGCGCCGGCGGGTGCGCGTGAGCGCCTGGCATGACAGCGCCGCCCGGTCGGCCGCGCCCTGGGGGCCCAGACCGGGCCACAGCGTGGCGGCGTAGTGCTTCCAGAACGGCCCGCCCACGAGCTGGGTGCGCAGGAGCACCCACAGCAGCGCCTTCATCAGGGTGGTGGTGGCGGCGCCGCCGCCGCCGGCGTTGCGCAGCACGGGGCCCAGCAGCACGAGGCCGGCGACGAGGTCCGGGCGCTGTCCGGCAGCAATGGTGGCGGCGGCGGCAGACAGGGAAGCGCCGGCCAGGACGGCGGGACGGCCGTGGCCGAGCTTGGTGACCACGGCCACGAAGTCACTGGCGGTCTCGAGGTCGCCATAGGTGGCAAAGGTGTCGGCGGAGTCGCCGTGGCCGCGCAGGTCGACGACGGCGACGCGGTAGCCCAGGGGCGCGAGGTGTTCGGCGAGCGGCTTGTAGGCGCCGCGGAAGTCGCCGAGGCCGGGGGAGCAGACGACGAGAGGGCCGTCTTCGGGGCCAAAGAGTTCGACGGCGAGCTGGCCGCCCTGGTTCTCGACAACGACGACGGAGGAAGACATGGCGCGGGCTTGGGGTGTGTGGCAAGGAAGGAATGGTTCCGATGCAGTGAGACGTTGGGCTAGTGAACGTATCAAGTGTCCAAGGATCAAGTGATGTCTGGATTGGTTGTGTGAGTGTTGAGTGTTGGAGGGTGTACTTGTTTGCTTGTTTGATTGTATGAATGTTTGATTGAATGTTTGCTTCCACGACTCCGAAAACGTAGAACAACCTCCCAGTTATATATATTTTCACAAGAAGGGTTTTCCTGACAGCAGGCTCCATCTTGTCCGGCCATATTTTGTGCCCTTGCTTTTCGCATTCTCGTCGCGCGCGAGTGGAAGATGAAAGCGGCGTAGTGTAAGCAGTGTAAGGCGGCTCGCCAACGTCTCGCCCTTTACAGTGCCAGTCTCGCGCTTTTTTCGCACCCAGCTCGGTCCAAATGCACTATGATGATTGGTTCGCTAGCTGCAAAATGCCCCACAAGCTTGGGGCAACAGGCTGCGCACCGAGAAATTGAAAGCGCGATCATTGATTGGCTCGCCTACCAGTTTCCAAGTACCCCACTGCCACCCAATCCACGCGAGAGAGTCCCGAGACAATGGCGCAGGCAGGCAAGGAAGAAAAAAGAAAAAGAAAAAGAAACGCGGCGCCTTGCCGGGCTACACAAAAACGGCGGAATTTGATTTTCAACGGCTTCGTGTCGCACGGAATAAGTGGCGAAATTCATGTTCCGGCAAGGGATAGTATTAGCAGTGCAGCTCAGCTGTTAGCTGCCGTGAACGAGCAAAGGGCGACAAAAAGAAAAGTCGCACGGCCGATTGGGAGGCTGTGTCTTCTTCAGTGTCAGAAAGGACAGCACACCGTGGTTGAGATACATGGACTCCTTGTTGAATCCGGCAACAGGAGCTATGCAACAAAACAACGTGCAAACGGCTGCTATGAACTTCTTGCCTAGACTTCTGGTGCGAGTCCTGGCCGACTACTGGATTCCTGGAACTCGAGAATACACAAAGGACGAGCCAAACGTATCAGCTGGTCCACGGCGTATTGCCGCCTTGCACCCCGATCCATGCCTCCCAAGAGCAGGACTCCGCGGAGACAGTAGGATACTGCTTGCAGGGCTGTGGTGTTCTTGGGACGTGGAAGCTAGTACCCTCCAGTACTAGCCGCATCGAGCATCGAGCTTGGCAGATGGAAGCTTGGGGGCCAAGTGATCTGGGCGGCGTACCAGGCACACGAGGGCAGTGTCACGATATGCGTTGTGACCAAAGGAGATGACAGCGCTGGAATCGCAGGGTGTCTTGCGATGATCCAAGCATTGTGGCCCCGTCGAGAGTTGTGCTGGCTGAGTCGACCAGACAGCCGAACCGATCGCTGTGCGGACGCACGATAAGCAGGGCCGGGCGTGGAGGACGCGCACGGTAGGTATTGGTAGTAGAGAAAGCCAATGTTCCACAGATAATGAAGACGGCCGATTCCTAGACGGCCTGGTCAGTGTGGCCAGTGCTAATGCATGGACAACGTTACAGTCAGCAACCTTGTCGGGCTTCCGTGATGCGCAGATAAGTCGCAGCAACCTAATTCAATTCGGAAGGTGCACAACCCTTGGTCGGACCTCTCCTGCCGCGCCAATTTCATCGTCCATGCTGATCTGCACCCTTCCAGGAAACACGGGACCCCTCTTTGCGGTGGTCTGCCTTTATCGGGACCTGTTTATTAACCATGGCTTACACGCCTCCCGCCCGCACCCAGTCTTATTCATGGAGCCAGAATACCCGTCTTCGCTACAGCTCGTGAGCTGGTGCCTGTTTTTTCAAGGACGACCAGCGCCGATACAAACCCCGTGGAATAGTGTGCGACACCATGTTGACAGGCCTGGCACCACTGCGCCTGCTCGGGCTGCTCTGTGCCCTGCCCCGGGTGCTTGGCCAGAACCAGACCGGCGTCCACACAGACTGGCCGAGATGGTGTGGAAAGGTCTACGAATCCGGGTGCGTGCGTGCTCCTCCTGGAGCCAAGTGCGTTGGCATCCGACTTGGCCGCTGCTAATACACCCCCCCCGGCATGCAGGTACCCGAGCTTCAACCCCGGCGGCCAGACCGTTGAGCCCGCCGCGTCGCCGGATGCGCCGCTGCTCTACGTGCAGGTGATGCCACGGTACAACCTCTACCTGGAGGGCGAGGCCGAGGCCGAGTTCATTGTGCGGACGTCGCTCTCGTCCTACAATGGGGAGCCGCTGCCTTCGGGTGCCGGCAGCAAGGGAGAGAACTGCCGGGACCAGAAGCTGTCCTTCCGCATCACGCTCGAGGGCTCCGAGACCGTCCTCGCCAGCGGGACCGCCCGCTCGCTCAGCGCAGACACGGCTGCTCCTTTCCCGCTGACGGGGCTCGAGCCCAGCTTGTCGGCCCAGAATGTGACGCTCACCAGCTGGCTCGCCAGCCCGGACGGGTCCTCCAACGCCACCTACACGGCCACCTGCGAGCTGCAGTACCTGCCCGAGGTCACCAAGGGCAGCGTCACGCGTCTCGACATGGTCCACGGCGGCTTTCTGTTCCGCAGCGACAAGACGGGCGGCAAGTTCGTGCCCTACTTCCCATACGGCTACTACGCCTCGTATGACGGCTTCCTGGGCAATGCGAACACCACCGCCACCGCCGAGTCCGTCATCGGCGAGTACGCCGGCTACGGCCTGACCGGCATGACGCCGCTGACGCAGTACCCGCAGTCGCAGCTGGCCTTTGACTACATGGCCAGCATCGACCTGCGCTACCAGTTCGACCTGAGAGAAGACTACGGCAACCTGACCTGGGTGGCCGAGCAGGTCACCGCGGCGCACGAGAACGCCGCTCTCTTTTCCTACTGGAGTTCGGATGAGTATGTTCCCCATTGACCAACACAGCGAGCGGCCGCACGCAGTCGCTCGCCCCGTGTGGGCACGTTTTGCTCACGTCCCGCAGGCCCGACGGCCACCAGGACCCGTTCGAGGAGTCCATCAACTGCCGCAACACCATCCGCCGCATCGACCCGTACCACCCGGTCGCCCTCGTCCTCAACTGCCAGAACTACTACTTTGGTCCCTACACCGAAGGCGCCGACGTCATCATGGAGGACGTCTACCCCATCGGCATCAACTCCAGCTATTCCAAATGGGGCACCGTCTGCAACACGACCCTCGGCGACTGCGGCTGCGACAACTGCGTCGGCGGCTACCACGCCGTCCAGGACGTGCGCGACCGCCTCGACGACCTGGCCCGCTACGAGACCTGGCTCGGCCTCTGGCCCAAGACCAAGGTCCACAACCCGCAGAGCTTCAACGGCGAGGGCTACTGGGGCCGCGACCCCACGGCCTACGAGGAGTGGGCCATGGCGCTGATCGCCGTCAACCACGGGGCCCACGGGATCATCTCGTGGGTCTACCCGGCGGCCACGGGGCTGTCTGTGGCGCACGGCCAGCTGGCACAGGTGCTCTCGCAGCCGCCCGTGGTCGACTTTATTGTGGCCAACGACGTGCCGCATGCCGTGTCTGTGGCCGCTGCGCCGGACGTCGACGTGGCCTACTGGCGGCGCGGCCAGCAGCTGCTCGTGTGCGTGACGAATGGCGGCTACGGCACCGTGGCAGGGCCCGTTTCCATTGCGCTCCCGGGCGGTGCTGCATGGTCGATTGGCAGCGTGCCATGGGGCAATCTGACGTGGGCGGTCGAGGGCGGCCAGCTTTCGACATCGACCATCCACGCTATGGACACGAGCCTCATTGTGTTGCATGGTGCGTAGAAACGATGGTCGTCTGGAATCGCCATCGAAGAAACAGGACAGTAGTCAAGTTGTCGAGAGAATCGAATCCATCAAACTATGGTAGAGCGTGTTGTTGCTTGTGCTCGGTTGGACCAAGAAACATGCATGCCATAACAAAACATGTGAAGAAGAGAAATCAAGAAAGACCATATTACGATGTGTATGCCATTGCCATGCAAACAAAGAAACAGACAAACAAACGAACAAAGAGAAAAAAAAGAAAAAAAAACGTACACGAAAACAAAACCAAAAACTCGGATGTTCACCAGTCTTCCCCGACATGCTCTTTTTTTTGTTTCCCTACCAAATCCCGAATCCCCATTGATGACCGAAAAAAACAACAAAATGAACGACAAACAAATAAAGAAGTAAAAAAAAGAAACAAAAAAAAACCCATCACTTCCAATGCCGTATACTGCTAGATCCCCCACCTGACGGCCGCGGTTGCTGCTGCTGCTGCTGCTGCTGCTGCTGCTGCTGCATCTGCGATTCGACCGCAGCCGCCATGGCCGCCACCTCTGTGCCCTCCAGGTACGCCTCCTCGACATCCTCTTCGTCGTCCTCGTCGTTGTCGCTGCTCCCGTCGCCAGCGCCGCCATGGTGGCCGGCGGCACCGACACCGACACCGACACCGACACCGCCGTCGTCGCCGCCGCCGCCGTCGCCACCAACGGCGCCCGTGGGCTTGCGCTTCTTCTCGAAATCCTGCTTGTGCGCCTCGGCCATGAGGATCGCAATCGACTTGCCAAACGTGCCCGTGCGCCGCTGGCGGACGGTCCCCCCCGGCTCGCCGCCACTCATGTCGTTGTCGTTGTCGTCGTGCCAGGTCCCCGTGCGCGTCACGGCGCTGCTGCTGCCCACCGTGCCGGCCGTCCACTGCTTCTGCAGGCGCGCGGACGAGGGACTGCTGGTGATGGTCGCCGCCGCACCGCCGGCACCGGCGGTGCCGGCGGACCCGGCCCGTCCGGCGAACGAGGGTGTGCGGTCGACACCGCCCGTCGACGACGTCCGGCCCGCCCCCCCCACAGGACTGGCGACCCGGTCCTGGGGCGACATGGCGGCCCCCGCGTTGTTCGTGCCGTTCGTGCCGTTCGCGCCGTTCGCGCCGTTCGCGCCGTTCTTGCCGTCGTCTTCCATCGCCAGAACCGGCGACGGCTCCTGGCTGGACAGCAGCGGGTTGGTCTCGTGCAGGTGGTAGGGCAGCGGGACGTCGCGCGAGGCCTTGTACTGGGAGACGTTGGCGCAGTGTTCGTTCTCGACGCGCAGCAGGGCCCACATGCCGCGGCGGGTGGCCTCGCCAAAGGCCACGAGGAAGGAGCAGATGGTGCTGTGCTGGGTGTCGTGGGTGAAGATGGCGTAGAAGATCCAGGAGAAGCGGAGGAGGGGGTCGATGACCATGATGGCGTAGTAGACCCAGCGGCGCTTGAGGGCGAGGATGTCGCGCAGGAGCGTGTGGGAGGAGCCGGTCTGGAGGAGGGAGAAATCCATAAACAGGTCCCAAATGGCTGAAGAAAGAGGTGGTTAGTTGACTGAACAGGGGGGGGNGGGGGGGGAAGAAAGAAAAAGAAAAAAAAGAAAGAGATGAAGGCGTGGAGAGGAAAAAAAAAAGAAAGGAAAGGAAAAAAAGAAAGAAAGGAAAGGAAAAAAGAAAGAAAAGACGAAGGCGTAGAGAGGGAAAAAAAGAAAGCGCGGCAAGGGAAAGAGAGAAGGCCTCCAACAAAACAGAATAGCCAACCGCGAGCACATACACGTATAGATGCTGTTGAGCACGGAAAAGGTGATGAAGAGGGCCAGGTTGCTGTGGGAGCCGTGGATGCGGTAGAGACTCAGACACACGGCGCTCAGAATGGTCATGCCGTACTTGCCGCAGTTGACCAGATGGGGGAAGATGTTGCGGGTGTCCTTGTACCGGCGGATGCACTGCAGGGCACGCCAGATCGGCGGCAGGGCCGAGAAGAAGCCGAGCAGGCGCGAGTGGCCCGAGTTGCACTGGGGGGGATTGTTCCAGTGGTTGGCGTAGATGCAGAAGAAGAGTTCGATGTTCTGGGGTGGTTAGCGACACGAGGCAAGCCAGACACGCGGAACCAAAGGAGACGACGACTTACAGATGTGGCATAGGTCAGGGAACAGTAGATATCGCCCAGGAAGAAATCACGAAACTCGACGGGGTACAGGCCGGCAAAGAAGAGTCGCCACTGTAGTTGTTAGTGAGAGAGAGAGAGAGAGAGAAAGAGAGAGTCGTGTCAAAAAGAAAACGTACGTGCGAATAGAGGAACCACTTGCGGCTCCGGTGCCACAGCGTGGGCGCCGGGAAGAAGAGAATGACGACGGAGAGGCCGATGAGGATGACCGGGTAGTAGAGGAACAGGACGGGGTCGGTGGCGTCGGAAAAGTTGAGCCAGAAGAAGAGGCCAAACAGCAAGAAAAAGAAGCAGGGGAACTGCGACAGCTGGCGCCAGTCGAGGTGCGACCGCGGGTCGAACTCAAAGATGAAGGGGTAGTTGACCTTGTTGAGCGTCCAGATGCGGCAGTCGAGGCAGAAGAGCACAAAGAGGTAGAGCATGAGGAAGTAGCCGCCGTAGATCTGCAGCACGTAGCTCGTCTGCTGGCGCACCAGCCAGTCCGGGTCGCGCAGCAGCATGTGCGACCCGCGCACGAGGCCCTGCAGGGCGAAGACGGCGCCGGTGCCCAGCATGAGCCCGTTGCGGAACGCGCTGGCCGACTCGTCGCCGGCGCGCTTGGTCAGCGCGCGCAGCTTGCCGGCCGCGATCTTGTGGTTGCCGCGCTCAAAGTAGCGCGCGTACAGGTCCTCGACGGCGACGATGAGCTCGTCGACCATGGTGCTGTTGACAAACCACGAGCGGTTGACCTTTTCGTTCATGTAGCGGTACGGCGGCCGCGCATTGACCGCCTTGTCGTACTTCTTGTTGAGCTTGCGGAAGGCCGTGCGGTTGAGCAGCGCGTACGACTTGAGCAGCTCCAGCCCGCGGTAGAACTCCTGCAGCGCCAGCTTGAGCTTGTGCTTGGCCGTCCGGTACGGGATCTCGTGGTCCCCCGGCCGCCGCGTGTAGTCGCGCCGGTTGTCCACCGGCTGGCTGCCATGGCCGAGGCCCCCGCCATTGCCGCCGCCGCCGCGGCCCGGTGCCATCACCGGCGTCTGCGGCATCTTTTGCAGCGCCTTGGAGTTGGGGCCCGGCTTGAACAGCTTGGCCTTGAGCGGCGCCACCCAGTCCGGGTTGGGGGGGGCGTGCATCCAGAGGCCGCCGCCCTTGCCGTTGTTGTTGTTGTTGTTCTCGCCGTTGTTCTCGCCGTCGCTGTTGTTGGCCGTCGTGTCGTTGCCGTTTTCATGCCCCCCCCCGGAGTCGCCGCCCTCGTCGCCCGACCCGCCGGGGCTCAGCATCATCTCCATGGCCTCGGCCTGCTGGCTGCGCTTCCGCCGGGCCACCTGGATCTCGTGGATGCGGCGGTTGCGCATCTCGTGCAGCTGCTCGCGCAGCACGGCCAGCCGCTGGCTCGCCTGGTCCTCCTTGAGCTTGTAGAACGTCTCCACCTTGTCGAGCTCGCCGTCCAGGAACCGGAAAAAGTCCAGCTCGCGCTCGCGCACCTCGTCCAGCATGCGCAGGTCGATGCTCTCCTTGGCCGTCCCGTTGCGGTCCTGCTGCTGCTGCTGCTGCTGCTCGCCGCCGCCGCGCAACATCGCCGGCGACATGGAGAAGATGCGCTGCAGACGCTGTCGGGGAGTAGCTGCGGTGTAGGCGCTGTTGTCCGTGCCGCTGGCAAACGTGGGCGCCCGTGCCCGGGCCGGCATCGGCATCGTCCGCCGGTACGCGGGGGCGGCCACGGACGCGCTGCGCTGCGCGGGCGACGGCTGCTCTTTCGAGAGCCAAGACGTGCCCGACTTGGCCGCGGCACTGTCGGCGGCCTCCGCGGACAGTGCCTCGACCTGCGCTTGCGGCAGCTGGATGGTCATGTCGCTCGTGTTCGAGGGGATGCGCATGGCCGGGTCGGGCAGCTCGAAGCCGCCGTGGACCCAGTCCGTGGCGACGGACGACGTGCGCGCCCGCGGGCCCGGACCGCCCATGCTGCCATAGTGCGGGCTGGCCCGGACCGACTGGGCGAGGCTCTGTCGCTCGTTGCTCGGGGCGGTGCTCTGGGCGGTGCTCTGGGCGGTCTCGAGACGCGTCAGGCTGGCCGAGGGCGCGGGCCGGGCCGGCTTGCTTGCTTTGGACGAGCGGCCCAGCGGCGCTGGGCTGGTGCGGAGGGAGGCTTCTTCTTCGGGGCCGCCGCCGCCGACGACGCCGGCTTTCGGGTACCTATTCTTGGACGGGCTGAAGGGGCTGCCGGGCGCGAAGAGGCTGTTCGGGGTCGGGCGCGGCGGCAACGTGTCGCCGGTCTTGCGGAGGCTGGGCGTCGCGTTGGCGCGGTTGATGGCACGCGCCACGGCCTTGACGTATTTCTTGCCGGACTTGTAGTTGAGATACTTGATGCGCCATTCTGCACGGGGTCGTTAATTAGTCTGTGTCCCCCCTTTTGTTTCTTTGGTCACGTCTGTCGTCGCATATGGCGATGTCGTCCTTCTTACCCGGCACGAGCTCTTGCTCGAGCTCCTTGGCGAACTTCATGACGTCAGTGACGCGGATGAGAAAAACACAAGCTGGATTCTCGGCACAGACAGTCGCATGGCCACAATGGACCGTCTAGAAAACCGATCTCGTACTGGCATGGGACCTCGGACGTGGGCAGACGAAAGACCGGGTTTTCACGAGAACACTATGTAAATTTAAAAAAAAAAAGGCAAAAAAAAAGCAAAAAAAAAAGGAAAGGCCACAGCTCGGCAAGTGTGGAGACGAAAAAGGGAGGACAAAGACCAGGGCCGCCCAAATTGCCAGGCTCAGCCAGCCAGTTACGGCGCAAATTTCTTTATGCCCATGCAACCCCCCTCCCCAACAGCGTCTAACACAGCCCAACGGGGGGGCCACGCCAACAGACAGGCGCCACGGGGTTATGGGGGGGGGGGGCGGAGAATGAATGCAAATAGGGAGTTCTTGCTGCTACTACATAGCCCTCTGGAGCAGCCAATCAACAGGGGCCAATCGAGCACACCCCTTTCTTGGACTTCCTCCGCCCTGGGGATTCTGGGCTTTCAGCGGCCATTCGCGACGGGGCGGCTCTAGCAAAGCGGAGAAGTACTGGACCGTTCGGGGATACAGCAATAGTCCTTTTTTTTTTTTTACAGCTGCTTGCATGGGCGAATCACGAGCCTGTATAAAGCCGCCTGGGACGTCCGTCTCGACTTTTAGTGGTCGCTCGGAATCTCCAGCCCGTGATCAGGGTCACATTTAGCATATCGCCCATCTGGCATCGTGCAGCTTCTTTTGCGATACGCCGTTGCGTCGCCACCCACCCTCGTTCCGATGAGCGACTTTGTGGTTCACACAAAGATATGCTTTTTTTTTTGCATACTACATGGTGCGCGTGTGTGCGTGTGTGCGTGTCTGTGTGCATGTCCATGGTGCTTTCTATATACTGTTATACTGCAGGAAAGTGCTTCTGCAAGCAGAGAAGCTAGAGGCTAGTCTTCGAGGCTGTCGACGTATCCAAACGTGCTTACGTATGTCCTCTTCGCCTGCTGCAACTGCTTTGCTGACCGCTTGCGTGTGTGCGATGCGTTTGTTACATGGACCGTAGTTCCGAGGCAGCTTTTTTTTTCCCCCTCTCTCTCCTTCTTCCCCAACGCCGTTGTCCGCTTGTTATTTTCCAAAGATGCATGTCCTTCCTCTCCGAGACCTCTAGGAGGCTTCTTGATGGCCCGTCATCCTCCTCTCCCCACCCTCCCCAAATTTCTTCAGTGGCCGCGGCCTAACCGCTCCTCGTTGTCTGCCATGAGCTCGTAAGCCGGTCGGTAGCCATGGGACGCTCCATCCACGGCCAGGGCCGGGTTGGGCCGTGTGTCTGTCGTCCCGCCAAGTGACGTGAAGCCCTTGTTGTACAGGCTACAGAAGGGGATCTCGAGGTGTCGGATAAACTGTGCAACGTTAGCATTCTGCACGTCCGAGCGTGTGTGTACAAGACACAAAAACATACAGCCCATATCTCGGCATAGTGCCAGTCGATCACTGGATGCACCCGCATAAACTGTGGCCAGCCTGCGTCTGTCGGCGTAAAGTGCGTGAGCAGCTCGCCATGCGGATCCGTCCGCCGCGTGCCCATGAAGATGGCCTTGACACTCGTCCGCTCCGCGAGGTAGGCGTCGAGTGCTTCCCGCATGGGCAGCGGGTACCGCGACAGGTCCAGGTGGTACTCCCTGACCGAGACGGCCACAAACTCGTCCACCTCGGGGAACGGGTCTGGCGGAACAATGTATATTGCCTGGAACGGCGCGTGCTCCGCGCTTCTATCGGAAGGGGTATCTGTGGTGGAAGTCGGAGGAGAGGTGTGGTTCGGGGTATCATCATGAGAGGCTCGGTCGTCGGAGGTGGTGGTGGCATCCGGGGAAGTCGGCAGGCAGGCGAGAATGAGGATCAGGAGCACGAGACAGTCTTTGCCGCCGTTGTAGGAAAGCGATAGCTGGTCGAACCTAGAAAGAGAGGAGGATCACGCTACTGTCAACAGCTGCACCACATAACATATACACGCGCCCATAGCATCAGATACATGAGATGGAAGGGACGTTCCCCAAGCCGGGGGCGGAAACAGCACAGTGGGCACATCTCCGCCCCGCCCCAGCGAACATGCAACAACAGAGCCACCTACTTGTATCGTTGCAGAGCCTCCTCAATGACTTGCATGGACACCCGCACTTGGCTCTGCACGCCCCTCAAGAGCTTGTCTTTCGTTGCCTCTTCCAGGAAGGCCAGGATCTTCTTCCGGAGCGTGTAGCAGATCTCCGGGAACGGCAGAGCCTTGCCCGCGTCGTGGTTGGCGACGCCGTTGGTCTGCGGCGGTGCCGAGGCAAGTCCGGCGCGGCTGTCGCCCCGGTCCTCGATCCGTGTCATGGCGGCTGCGCTGTGGCTGTGCGCATGCAAAACTGGCACGGCAATGGCGAAGGGGAAGTAAGGGGGCGGGAGAAGAAAGGAAAAGAAAGGAAAGAAAAGAAAGAAAGGGAGAGGAGGCTGCGCAAAGCAAAAAGAGACCAACGTGTGCGCAAAGCAACAACCAGTTCGTCAGCCACAAGGGAAAATGATACCAGAGAGAGCCAAAGAGAACACCAGCGAAACCAGGTTCCAGGCCAACAGGGCCAAAGAGGGGTTCACTTGGCCCGCAAATCGTCGTCGCCTATCGGCCAGCATATGACAGCAGAGGCAAAGCACTAACTCACTACTCCCACCAAACAGCTACTGCCGGTGGGGCTTGGGGAGGGCTTATCGAAACTTTCGATAGGCTTCTGTGGCCTCTTTCTCAAACGGTGCAGGACCCGAGTCTGCCGCGGGTGTTCCAGCCGAGTCAGTTTTCCCAGCCGGTAAGGCGCTGTTGTGGGGGGAATGCTGGGATTAGTCAGTGCTGTCACGATACCGGCCATGTGACCCATGTCCTATAGATCCTATCCGGCGTCTTTGCACTATATCATTTGCGGCTCGATATATCTATCCATTGTGGCCCCGTTGCTGGCTAAGCCCCGTTCCCCAGCAGTTAGTACCACCGGGTACGACTTGCCCTCCCATTTTTTATTTAATTTTTTTCCCCTTTTGGTTCCCGTTCGTCTTGCCTTTCCCATTGCGGGGGGGTTTGCAGCGGGACTGAGAATGGATAGAAAGCAGGAATTTTAGGTTGGAGGTGCCCCCGGTCCCTCGCCGGCCATTGGCGGAGGTAAAGCAAAGCGAAGAAACACAGAAACGCACGACACGAGGCTCTCCTGGCGATCCTTTTATCGTCCGCCTTGGGTGTCGTCGAAACCCACTCCCCCACTGAGCTGCTGCTACCTGGCTCAAACTGCTTGACGTACTCGTACTTGACCACCCCCTTTTTTTGCTCGTAATCGCCAGGGGGAATACGAAGTGAACCAGGTCAGCCGTGACACCTCCCGCGCAAAAAGGGTCCCAAAGAAGTCAAAGAGGCAGATCAGATCAGAGGGCTCCTACACGGGCTCCATCTTCGAGGTGGTCCCCGCCAGAAAAACGAACGAGACGACGACATCGTTCTGGGGCGGGTTTTTTTGGCTTTTATTTTCCGGCTCGTTTCTTTGCTTCTTCTTGCCGTTTATTGCTTTTTGAAAATCGATTTTTTTTTTTTTTTTGGCTGCGGCGATGTGAACAAGCCCTCGGATCAAGGCTGGAATGATGTGTCGAATTCTCAGCGGCACCGGCAGGAACGTCCCTTCTCCTTTGTTTTTTTGCCCCTCTAGAACTGTTTGTATGGTGTCTGTGTCTGTATCCCGCTTGGCGGCTCTCTCATCTGATTTTGCCATCGCCTCTTGGCACATCACAACTGTCTCCAAAAGCCCTTGATGGGCAACAGACCCTGACGTCATGACCATGGGACTTTTGTTCCCCTTTGGGAATGTGGACAACCCGGACTGAGCCTGTTTGCAGCAAGTCCCGCTTAACTGTGCAATTTTTTTTTGAGATATCTGATGATACCATGTGCGTTCTGCAGCTACCGCAAGCCAAATAAGGGCTTTTCCGTCCTTGCAGCAGTTTCTGTGTCGGTTCGGAGCGCACACAGCGCATAACAACTGAAGGGCAATGTGTAGAAACCCTGAAGGCCAAGCTTTTTAGAGGTTTGTTACACTTGGGGTTGTCCACATTAGTGGACCAATTGGTGTGCCGGTCTGCCCGTATCCCAGCTCTTGTCTACTTACAAGCCGCCAGTTTCTGGTTTTTTGCGAGGTTATCTTTTTCCATGTGGCGGAGAACTTTTTTCCCCTCGGGTTCTTTTTTTTCTTGCAAACCACATTTTCAATATGGAGAAATATCTAAAAAAGCTCGTTTTAGTCTGCTGCGCGCAGAAACGGCCAGGCTGTAGAATGGCAATTTTATTTCGTTACCGGCTTGCCAACTGCCATGATCAAACGGCTGCCTCCCCGAGGCTTCCCAAGCCCGTTGGCGCTTAACAGAATCATCCCTGTTCACCACTCACGGCCACTTCTCGCCTATTCCAGTTCCCCAACAGCGCCCCAGAGGCGTCTCGCCATGCTCAGCTGTCACGGTCGTCAGACTAGTTCTGATAACTAACCATCGTCATACATAGTACATGCCGTAGTAGAAACTCCCGGCGGATCAGACCTTGGTCTCTCTTCTGGTGCCGGCCGGTCTCTGGCACTACCAGCTCGCCACAACACCGCCAGCGGCGCACCAAGAAGCACTACAGAGAAAGATTTGCTGGTTGGTGCGCACTATGACGTGAACAGCTGGAGACTTGCCGCCCAAAGAGGGCCAATATGTGCCGATATCACCAAATTCGGGGTGGTAGGCGTGTGAGAGATATAAGGAACATCCTTGCTCATAACGGCCATTGCGTCTGAAACGCTCTTTCACTCTCTCGGCGACTGTCGGCCTAGGGAGGGAAAGCGGTGCTTCTCGGAAGGCCTGCAAGAAAGACCAGTGGTCCATGCTGTTTGTCCTAGGTTGGGAGGGACAGGAAAAGCGCCGAAAAGAAGCCCGGATTTTGCCTCTTCCCAGGCGAAGCCAGTCAAGCCAGGACAATCCGAACGCAGCCCAGCGAAGGGCTAGCGAACTGTCGGCCGCCGGAAGTCGTAACAAACAGCATCCCAAGCACCAAAAGAACCAAACCCGGACAAAAAGGGCGCGAACAAAGAGCAGCAGCTGGTTGATCCCAGCGCTAGCAACCTAGTGCAGGCTAGGGACCCTGATGACCGCTGACGAGATTCCTGCGTCTGACAACATTTCAGCCCATCAGCCAATATTGGCGCCGAAGCGGTTGGCATGGTGCGAGATATGGGATTGTGCATGGGGGGTTGTGTGCGACCCCTAGCAACATGCTTTGTAGCAGATGCCCAGCAGCAGAAAGAGCTGCTTCGTTCCCCCCATTTCCCCATCTTCCGCGCGCTGCCTGGTAGGTGCGTCGCGGATTAAGGCAATCTGTTTTGGGTTGAATAAACCCGCAGCGCCGTCCTGCCGACACTTTCCCAACAAAGCTCTCTGGCTGGCCGTCCCGGATATGCCCTCCGTCCTGCGAAGGATTGGGGAACCTCGTACGATCCCTCCGCATGCTGTAGCCTGCAACGCTATCTCACCCACTTCCTTGTTCTTCCCTGCCCTACGGATGCAAGCTTGAAGCACAGGCCGAATCGGGAAACCTAGGCGCTGGTCGGCGAGAGGGGAAATACGCCCCAAATGCACCCACAGGCACCGAACTGCAGACTGATGCGAAAGCTTGCAGGTTGCAGCGAATTACTGCCCGCCAGCAACCACCCTGCGCCGGTGAATGACATCCTTCTTTTTTTTTCGCTGTTTTCTTCATTCGACGGGCCTAGCACTGGGTTGCCAAGATGCGGTCAGCATATCTTCATGACGATGTGCATCTCACTTGCAAGGATACGTAACATCATTAAAAAAAAGGAAAGACGGACGCCAGAGAACCAAGAAGTGTGGAAAATAGCGCTCGCTCATAGGACCGATATTGATCGACGCTGGGGCATCCCTAAGAAGCGTACCAGTATGTCACTGACGTTGTGTCCTTGGAGCGAAAAATAAAAAAGCCCACGGGCGACTCCGCACAGCCGTGGAGCGTATTTTGTAGTGTGCCTTTCCATTCCTCGCTTCCTGCCCGAGGGGCCAGAGTGCCGGGTGCAGAGCCTGGAGGGAAAGAGCGTCCAACGTCATTGCCCGTTCCCTGAAAACATTCTTGCATTTTGTGTATCTGCCCGCGCAGCAGCACCTTCCGTAAAAGGAAAGAGAAAACACTGTCCCATCACATCGCATCACGATCTTCCGCCAATCCGCCAACAAGGCACCGTCCCTTTCTTTCTCAAAGCATAGCATAGCACAACAGTGCTGCCGGCAAACTTTTCTCCTGGCGGAGGCACTCACCGCGCTGCACTAGCTGGCCTGCCCGCCAATTGGGCCTTTGGCCAGTAGCGTGTGCCCTGGACCGCCCAATCGCACCCCTGTTCCCAGTAAGCCGCCCGAGTGCTCCACTGGTCTCGCATCCACCTCAGCCGACTCAGCCCACCCACACCTCCCAGGCCCCTCTGGGAATCGGGCATAACATCATCAGACAAGCGCTATGCAACGTTGATGAGGGCCACAGCGAGCGAGAAAGACGCCGTGCTGTGAAGTCATGTCCAAGACCTGCGTGGGCAGCCCACAGACCTCCGCAATAAAACTGTCTAGCTGCCCGCCTCTTCCAGCGTCTGTGCTGCCTTCCCCCCTTATCTCTTGTCTTGCCTTTTCTGAAGCCTCTTTACTTTATTTCTTATTCGCATCTTCAGTTTCCCCTGCCTTGCTTTCTTTCCCTCCCTGACAATTTCAGGCTTGCCATGCTCCTCTGACAGAACAAATTGGCCGCCTGCATAACAATAACGACGGTCCAACAGCGCATGCGCACCCGAATTCCGGCCCACTACAACCCACCTGTTACGCAATAAGGGGGCCTGTCCAGCTGCTGGTTCTTGTCCGACTGGATAAAAAATCTGGATCAGAATCCGGGGCCTCCTCGCCTGCAACGATTGTTTCCCGTATTGAGAACAGCCGCCGGCCAAAAATACTCCAAAAATACACTCGGCCACTAGCAGGCTGTCCATTTCTCTCCTTGGCCAACACGACCCGGCTGTTCTTTGGCAGACCAACAATTAAAAAAGAAGAGAGGGCACTACCGCTTCGTGTATCTGGCAAGCCCTGCCTGCCTGCAACCGCGCGCCCCTCCGTCTTTGACCCACCATAAGGCGCCCTCTCGCCAAGAGCTCGCTGAGTTTGCTTTTTTTTTTTTGGCTTGTATCCCACCAAATAAATTGTCCAACCGCCCACCGACGCAAATCCCGCGGCCACAAAAACAAGGAACAAGAAGGCACAAGCAAACAAAGGAACGGCAACAGCAGCAGGACCTCCTGATCGCTTAGAACAAACAGGAGGGCAGCACCACTTAACGCATCCTCCATTTTTTTAATCTCCCGACCTCCCTTCGTCTTCCTTTTCCCGTCTCTGCTGCGCCGTTGGTGTCTGTACTCGTCCGAGGACCATGTACGAAGCTCAATTGCCTGTACGACGGCGACCTCTTCCTTCCGAGAGACAGACATATTCCCACAACCACACGCGCACGACTTCGTCCAACGTCTTCCCCGCCGAACCTCCTCAAAAAACGTCTACGATGCAACTCGCCCAACCGCCCTTGAGCCACAACCGTCGCTCGCCATCCGTGAACACGTTTAGCACCGTCTCGAGCTCCGGCATGGCACCTCCTGCCGCCTACCGTACGAGCCCGACAAACGACAACATTAGGAGGTCTACGTCGTCGCGTTCCGGCGGTCCCGGCGGCCAGCCCTCGCAGCCGTCCTCTTACGTGGCACTCTTGCGACGCCAAAAGGCCACGGTGTGGAGCGAGCGTGCACAGCTTGAAGACCCACGTATTGTGGCCCAGCAGCGGGCGGCGCGCGCGCGTGCTAACCGCGAAATCGTCGCAAGCGGTGGATATGTGACTGCCGGCTCTGGCCGCACAAGCACGGGTCTTTCAACTGGCGGCAAAGTCGCTGCGAAGATCCGTCACCACAAGGGATCGACCCTTGGCTTCGGCTCCGACAGCAACTACGTCGGTATTGGCGGTGTCCCCCTACGTCTCAGCGCCACCGAGGTCGAAGGCGAAGATAGCGACGATGACGACTTCACTGCGACAAGCCGCCTGAACCACCGCAGGACCGGTAGCAGCGGCCGCAGCAGCACCGCTAGTGGTCGGCGTGGGCCGCAGTTCCGCACCTCCTCGGGCGCTCTGGCTTCGAGCTCGCAGGCCGGGTCTCGTCGCTGGAGTCCAGGTGACACCCCGGAGCGCACCGGCAGTCTCGTGGACGACCAGGCTACCGTGAACGCCGGTATCAGTGCTTCCAACAGCCAGGCCGACCTTGCCGACACTGCTAGCGGCAAAGCCCGCAGCACGGCCAGCGGCAGCAGTGCCGAGCGCCAGGACAACGTGCCCGATCTCTCTAGCACCGGACGCCTGGCGACCAACAGCGCCTCCCATGCCACAATAACCCGGGAGAAGAGCGTTCGGACGGCCGAAGACCTTCGCCGCCGCGGCAGTGTTGACGAGCGCACCATGACTATGTCCACTGGCCGCCTGTTTATTGCCAACCCGGACTAAGGACGGAACAAGACTGCTCCTGCTGTCTCGCTCTGCTTCCAATTCTACCCGGTTGCCATTGCCTTTTGCTTCTGATTTATGAACACTATATCCTTTGCCTCTGTTTTTGCTACTCTCTGTCTTTGCTTGGAATACCGGATTCTTGCTAGCCAAGAACCATGATGGATTATGGATCCCACTGCCACGGCAGTTTGGAAGAGGGCAGCTCCCTCCTGCATTTGCTCTTTTTGTTTTCTGCTTGCTCTACATACTCTAATAGCCACCACCCGACCCCATTCATTTGCATTGTCAGGCGTTTATAGGCTTCTGAATTCCAACTCTTTGGTCCGAAAGGAACATAGTGTTACTTTTCTTGTCATTCGATACTCTGCACCGGTTTTTTTCCAATATAATTTCTTTGTCGCCGTCTGTCTCATATGCATACGAGTACCCTCTTCAGCTTGCGTCATGGTCTGGTGATTCCGATGGTTAGTTAGCGACCTCATGAGCGACTTTTTTCAAGACATAACTATGCGGTGTATCCAGAAGGTCGCAAGCGTGGGATAATCTCCGCTAGAGATGCACGATCTAGTAGGAACCAAGTGATCCTTCCAGTCCCTACAGCACCGTCATCGGCCCTCGAGGAGTGGGTGGGCTGCACAGATAGTGACCGACCCGCATATCGTACAGAAGCCATTACAGCACGTGATGAAGCTGAATAAGAAGATGAACAGCCACAGACAAGCCACAGTAAGACGCGTGAACACGCCAAATTAACGCGTCTCCTTTTCATTCTATTGTATTAGCCCCCGTGGGTACCTGGGGAACGTGGACCCGTTAACGCGTCCACCCACCCACCTTCTGGGCTCTCGTTCTCGTGACATTTGTCCACACCCTTCCTCTACCCTTCTTGGATTTTTTGATGCGAAGCTCCCAATTCGACGTCGCCAATCACAACGAATTCTCCCACCAAAGACGATTCTGCATCTGCTTTTCCTCATTTGGATTTTGCTTCGCATTCCGCTCTCTCTGGCAAATGATTTCTGGTGCACAAGTTCACAAGAAGGACGATCTGTCCCTCCACTTGTCTTAATTGCATGCCGGCCAGCCCTCTTTACCTCCACGCCTCGACCCTCTGTCTCGATGCCTCTTCTTGTCGTGTCTCCCAATATCCAGGACGGAGCTGAATCCCCGTCCCGGAAGAGGAGCCACGAAGAATACCTGGACGATTCCACGGGCAAGAGCAACGTCCACGTTGTGCAGGACGTCGAAAACATTTCTGTCATTCGTACGTTTGCAACCCCGACAGTTCCGTTTGTTGGAATACCTGACCAGCTCTAACACAACGCTTTACCCTGCAGCATCAGAAGGCCGCACGTCTCCTACCTTGCCCTCCATCCCTGCCGACTCTCCTCCTTCTGGGAGCCCCGAATCTCTCCTCACCGACGTTGGCACCAGCACTCCAGCAAGACCATCCCCATCTCCCAATCCTACACCCTCTCGAGCTGGCCCCTTGACGACGCCACAACTTGTCATCACCATCGATTCCACCATGCCGTCCGGTCTGTCGGCAAGCCCCAACGCCCAGGGCGCAACCAGCACTCCTCCGCCTGCTAAACGCAAACGTCTTACCCCAGCAGAAAAGGAAGAGAAGGCCAAGGCCGATGCTGCTCGCCGGGAAGAGAAGGCCAAAGCGGACACAGCTCGCAAAGAAGAGAAGGAGAAGGCAGAGGCAGCCAGGAAACTCGAGCGGGCAGCAGCCGAAGCCGAGAAGAAGGCACGCGCCGAAGAACGGGAGCGTGAACGGGAAGAGAAACGCAAGCGAAAGGAGGAGGAGGACCGCCGGCGCACAGAGGAGAAGGACAAAAAGCGCAAGGAAAAGGAGGAAGAAGAGCGAAAGATCCAGAAGGCCAAGGAGAAGAAGGAGCGGAGCCAACTGAGACTAAACTCGTTCTTCAAGACCGGCGCACCCTCCACGCCCAAGAAAGCAAGCCCGTTTGCCGAAGCAGCGGCGGCGGCGGCAGCGGCAGCAGGATCACCAGCGTCTGCAGGGAACAGCCCGGTCAAGGCATCCCCACAAAAAGCAGCGGTGTCCGGCGTGTCCGAATATGACCGGATATTCAAGCCTTTCTTCATCAAGGAGAATGTGATCATGGCCACGACACTCTACGGCCTGGACGACGAAGCCAAGTCGGCCAAGTCACGCACACTGGACGACTATGTTTCTGGCAAGCGTGGCTCCTTCACGCCAGCCAAACTCGATGCCAGCACGGCCGTGGATTATTTTCAGCTGCCCTGCCGTCAACCTCGGCGGGGACGCACACGGCCCAGCGTGAGGAAAATCATGACACTGATGTCCGAATCGGGCGATGCACAGGACACGCAAACGAAATTGGCACTGAATCTCTTGAGAACGGTACCTATGAAATTTCTGGGATTTCGTGAAGACGTGCGGCCAGCCTACTACGGAACGGCCACCAACCTCCCGACGGATGCTCGCTTGCCAAAACTGGCACGCAACCCCATGGCTAAGACGGTGGTGCCCCTGAATTACGATTACGACTCCGAGGCTGAATGGGTGGATGACGGTGACGGTGAAGATGTTGACGACTTGGATGACGAGGAAGAAGACCTGGACGAGGATGAAGAGATGGACGACTTTTTGGACGACTCCGAAGATGCAGCACCCATCCGGGCTGCATTCACTACAGGCATGGAGCCAGAAAGCACAGGCATCTGCTGGGAAGACCAAGGGCGACCAGCATCTGGACTTGATCTGGATGCCTTCCGTATGGAGTTTATTCTTGGTATGTGACCGATTGTTATTGTGATTTAACACAATACTTTTGCTCACTCTGACTAACTTGAACGACAGAACACGACGAAGCTATTGATCCCTTCTCAACCCAGTACTGGGAGCCAGTTCCCGTCGCTGAACCCGCGCCAGCGCCAACAACCGCCACGAGCAAAGCGACTGCCTCGAAAGAAACTACTAGCACAAACGTCATGGCACCACCACCAGCACCAACCGATGCCTTTGCTGCACTCGGCACGGCTTCTGCATCGGTCACCAACAGCAAGCCCGACCCGAAGAAGGCCGGCGTGGCTCCCGAGCTCGTGGACGACTTCAAGAAGGCGATTATGCAGTATGCCAAGCTCAGCAAGATTGGCGTGGTGGAGATTCTCAGCTCCGAGTTCCCCAAATGCACCAAGAGCCAGATCAAGAACTCGCTGGAAGCCCTGGCAGAGCGGACGGGTCCAGGGCAGCAGAAGACATGGAAGCTCAAATAAATTAAAAGGAAAAGAAAAGAAAAGAAAAGAAATAGCTCATGATTTCGGGTTTGTGAACCGGAACTGAAAATTAGGTTCTTTCATGGGGTATCAATGGGCGTTGATGGGACCTTTTTTGTGTCTTTTCGATGGGATCACGGGTATGATTTATATTGTTGTTTGCATTTTTCTTTTTTTTTGGATTTTTCTGGGGCGTCGGCTTTTCTTCTCGCTTTCTCATCCATTGCATCCTGTAATGACAGACAGCACGGGTGTGCTGTCCTTAGAAACGGCCCTGTCTGCAAATAGAGGCAGGAATGCCTTCTCATGTAGATCTTTTGTTGAAATCGAAAAAAAGTCTACCAAATTTCGAGTCACGAATCGATTCACGAACGCAACACATTTTGATGTACATCTCATGGCAATTGCCAAACGTGCTTTGAACATGATCCTACAGTCCCCAACATCGGACAAGACATGCCACTTAAAACTAGTACGTCGCCGGCATCCCGCTCAGCCGTCCGCCATCGCTCAGAATGACCATGCCGTTGCAGTAGGATCCAGCTGTCGACGCCAGGAACAGAACGGCGCCGGCAATGTCGTCGACCGTACCCGTCCGCCCAGCTGGGATGGTGGCCAGCAAGGCTTCACTGTCCGCGTCGAGCGCCGGCTGGGACATGTCGGTAGGATACACTGAGGAAGGTTAGTTGAATTCATCGTTGGTTTCTTTCTTCATTTCCTTGTTTCCTTTTTTTTCCCGGCAGAACCACAGGACGTACACCCCGGCGCAATCGAGTTGCACCGGATCCCATACGGGATCAGATAGGTCGACAGCTGCTTCGTCAGGTGGACGACAGCCGCTTTGCTTGTCCCGTACGCAAACCCGCTGGGCACCTGCCGGTTGAATGCGGTAATGCTGGCGGTCGTGATGATCTGGCTGGGGTAGGGCGTGCTTTTGTCTTCCCCTTGCTTGTTGCCGGCGTCCAGCAGCTTCAAAAAGGCCAGCGCCGTGTAAAAGGTGCCCGCGTTGTTGACCTTGTACGTGCTCAGGAAGGCGTCAAAGGGGACGTTCCAGAGGGCATCGACGACTTCGGACAGCGAGGCATCGCGCGGAAGAGGCGGCGGGTACGGCCCTGGCGTGCCGGCATTGGCCACCAGCAGGTTGATGTAGCCGACTTCGGTTTCCACCTGGGCGGCGGCCTCGCGGAGGCTCTCTTGGGACGTGATGTCGCACTTGATGGCCGAGATCCTGCCGAATTGCTGGGTGGAATAGAATTTGTGTCAATCAACCCAAAGTGGCCTACGAACGAACACACAACACGGCAGCTCGCCCTCTTCCTCATATAGCTCACCGCAGTCTTGCACGCTTCGGCCAGCTTGGCTTCGTTGATGTCCAAGATGAACACGCGAGCTCCATTGGCCTCGAGGGCTCTCGCCATGAGCAGGCCAATGCCTGCAGCAATGTGTTCAAGGTTCGTTAGACGGGAAACCAGAAAAGTCTTTTTTCTTTACCCACCTCCTGCAGCACCGGTCACGACAGCAACCAGGCCGTCAACCGCGAAAAGACGGCCAACCGTCGGGATCTCTATGCTCGAGGCCATTGTTTGTTGGTTTCCTGGGATCAGATCGTGCTGAGGAGGTTCAAGCACAGAAACGATGCAAGGGGAAAGGAAAGCTCCCTCTCTAGCTCCATCTCTGCGGGAAGCTCTATGTTGCTATCGTGTAACGACAGTCCGTGTGCCCGCATGCCTTCCCGATGGTTGGGGGAAAGGGGAGGGGGGCCAATCCGAGGTTGGAGTTCAGTCGGGGCTCCGGCATTGGACGCCGTGGTACGGAGCGCCGAGAGGGAGGGGGAAGGGAAGCTATGGGGCCAAGCTAGGTAAGATGGCGCTGTACTACGCCGTCTTGGAGAGGGTCCCGGGTAATATAATCAATCTACAGGGAAGCTGGCAACCAGGTTTGGGAGGGAAAGAGCTACTAAGCTCATTCATTATTAAGCCGGCAACTCAAAGCGGTTCTTATTGGGGACTGAACTTTGGGTTCGAACTTTGTCCTCTAAACGAAAACACTTACACTTGGACAACCAAACTTCCGACACACCGCGATCTTGACAAGCGTTTCTCGCAGCCTGACTTTTTCAGCTTTCTTAAACAGCAAGCTCGAAAAAATAAAAGAAAGAATTCACAAGCAAAAAATAAAAATAAAAGCCAGAACCCCCCCCCCCCCCCCCCAAAAAAAAATGGCCCCAACAGACAACTTCATCGGCAAGCCGGTCAGCGTGCCCGCGTCCAGCGAGACCGTCCTCAATATCGCCGGCTTCCACCTGCACCTCTACGGCGTGAAGGAGCTCACGGCCGAGCAGGCCAAGGACACCACCGTGCTCTTCCACGTGCACGGCCGCACGCGGACACACCTCGACGCCGAAGCGTTGGGGCACCAGCTGTTGCACGAATGGCGCCCGCGGAGCTCACCAAAGAAGGGTCTCGTCGTGGCCACATTTGACAACCGCAATCACGGCAAACGAGCTGTGAGTTTTCTCGGGGGAAGCAGTTTGCTCTTCTTTTTTTTTTGCCTTCCTTTCTTTCGCCTTGCCACTTTCCCCTGTCTCGCAATCACTTTCGCCATAGTCTGGCCATTGCTAATAAATTTCCCGCAGATTGATACTCTTTCTATGTAAGACGGGCAGCTATGTGGAATCCAAACGTGTCGTTCAATGATTAACGTGGCATCCTCGTCTGCACAGCCAGGACTGGAGGGATGGCAACCCGAAACACGCGTGAGTTCGACCAGTCACGGAGACACAGTCACGGAGACACAGCGGCTCGGCTACAAAGACATACGGAGACTGATCCATGCGATGAACAAAATAGACAAGACATGCTGTCGACAATTGGTAAGCCTGCCTATACGGATCACTCGGTCTCCCGCGGACGTCCTGATCCCCTCCTCATGGGGCCAACCCACCCCCCCGATGTGAGCCCAGTGCAACTGATGCCCTCTCCCCTTCCCTCCCTCTTTCAGATGGCATCGTCGACGATCTCAAGATTGCCATGAAGTACCTTCCCAGCTACATCGAGGGCTCCTTTGTGCTCAGCGAGTTCATCGTCACCGGCCTGTCCCTCGGTGGCCACGTCACCTGGAACGTGCTGGCCTCGGAGCCGCGTGTGACCAAAGGCATCCTGATCATCGGCTCGCCCAACCTGACCGCCCTGCTGGAAGAGCGCGTGGCCGCACACAAGGGCGTGCCCGTCACGGACGTGCAGACACACGCGTTCCCCGAATGGAGCGCGTCGATTGCCCGCATCTGCCAGGAGCGGGACGCGAGCCTGGCGACGATTGCCGGCAAGAAGCTTCTGATTCTCAACGGCGCCGACGACACGCTGGTGCCCAGTCGGTTCACGCGCGCGTGGCTGGACCAGTACGGCAGCCAAAACGACGTCGACTTCAGCGAGCAGGAAGGCGTGGGGCACGCCCTGTCGCTGTTGATGGTGAGCAAGATTGTCGACTGGGTGGTGGACACGGTTGTATAGTTTGTCTAGTTTGTCCCGGGGGGAATAAATGACAAGCGCTGCACTTTTTCCGCATTGGCTACCTAGTCGTACGAAAAGTACCAGAGACCGGCTGGCTGGGCGCTGTGAACTCCAAAGGGGCTGTTGTCCATGGCATGCGGTTCGGGCGTGGTCGAGAATTGGGGATCCGACAAGACTTGGAAGGCCAAAGCGTTAGCAAAAAAAAAAAAACACACAACCATACACAACGTTTACGGTCAGAAAAACAAAACAAAAAAACAGAGGTAGATTTCTCCACCCACATTTGTCCAAGTCAAGAGCCGACTCGTCAAACAGTTGGTCTTCGTAGGTCAGGTCGGCATTTTCAGGGAAGCCCATCATCAACCAGGACGAAAGACTGGACTGCGCCGGGTGGCCGGCGTGCCCTGTCGTCCCGAGCGGATCCTGGCCAGCCGTGATGTGCGGATGGTGGTGAGGATGTGCCGGCGGCTGCTGCTCCGGCTGGTGGCCGTGTGGTTGGCTGTCGTCGAGTCCCAGGGGCACGGACGTCCACGGTGGTGGTGGTGGTGGTGGCGGTGCGGTTGTCCCAGAAGAACCGGCATGGGCAGCAGCCGCCGCCGTAGCAGACCCGGTCAGCCATGGATGGTGGTGTGGGTGTGGGTGCAGGCGGGACGATGCGTGCCGCTGCATGGCGACAGAGTCCTCTGGCGGATGGTTCTGCTGGCCTTGCTGGCCCTGCTGGCCCTGCTGGCCCTGCTGATCCTGCTGTCCCTGCTGTCCCTGCTGTCCCTGCTGCTCCTGGTCGTCCGCGTCGGCGGCGGCGTCGTCGTCGTCGGCCAGGATCGTCGTCATTTCCTTCTTGACCACCTCGCGGGCCAGGTTCTCGAGAATGCACAGCCCCTGGCTGGACACGACCACCTTTTTCCGCAGGATGCGCTGCATGCGGATGATCCGCACCAGGCCCTGCTTGGCCTCCCAGGCCCGCTTGCTGAGCGGCGCGCTGCTCCCAAACACGCTCAGCACCACGCCCGCCGTGAACAGGTGCAGGCCCACGTACGAGATGGCGTGCGCCTGCTGGTTCTGCCGGAAAATGTGGTGCTTGCCAATCTGCGACAGCCGCAGCGCGGCCTGCCAGCAGGTCTCGACGGACCGGCGGAAGACCTGAGGCGGCAGCCACGGGGAGGAGGAGGAGGACGACGAGGAGGAGGAGAAGGAGGAGGCCCCGCCAGCAGTCGTCCCTGCATGTCGCAGGGTGAGAATGAGGCGATGGATCAGGATGAGGGCGTTGTCGTAGGCGATCTGCAGCAGGAGGGCCTGGATGCCGTAGATGCCCTTGCGGATGCGGTTGGTGCGGCGGCGTCGGCGACCGCGACGGCGGCCGCGCGCCTGGACCGACGACCGGGCGTCGGCGGTCGTGGTACCGGCGCCGGAGTAGTGGCCTCGGACCATGTCGTACGCAAGGATGCCATCGTCGTCGTCGTCATCGTTGTCGTCATCGTCGTCGTCGTCGTCGTCGTCGTCGTCCCCCACCTCCTCCACCTCGTCGTTCGCCTCCCCCTCCTCCTCGTCCCGAGCCAGTCGGTCATGCTCGGGGTAGGTCATGTCGTCGGCCAGGCGCAGGGCCGGCGGCAGGTCGTCGTACCAGTTCTGCAGCTTGGCCTCCAGCCTCTCGGCCGCCTCGAGCTGGCTGCGCAGCCGCGCGCGGGGATCCTGTGGTGCCGCCGCGCGCGCGGCACCGGCGTCGTCGCGGTCGCCCGGCGGCTTGCGGTCGTATTTGGAGGCGATGGGGACGCCGCCGCTGGCGTTGTTGGGCTGGAGGTAGAGGGCGGACAGGATCTCGCCGAGGATGATGTAGCTGTGGATCTTGTAGGTCTGGTAGGTCAGCAGTGTGGCTCGGGTGGTGGTGGTGGTGGTGGTGGGTGGGTGGCTGCTGGGGGCAAACTCGTCTGCCACCTCGAGAAAGGACGTGCGGCCCGGGGGCGGGTAGACGTTGTCCTCGCAGGGCGCGGCCTCTTCCACGCAGTCCTTGTCGGCCATGACCAGCGGGAGGCCGTAGCACATGGCCAGGAAGCGGTCGGACGTGTGGACGGCCCAGAAGAGGCGGCGGCGCAGCTGGCACCGCTCGGCCGCGTCCATCGACCCGTAGTACCGCGGGCTCCAGCGCAGCTCCGAGTGCTCCTTGTGGAGGCCGAGCGCCTGGGCCGCGCGGATGGTGCAGCCCGAGTTGATCCAGGCCAGGTTGGACTCGCCGTGGTACAGGTACACGCTCCCGAGCAGGAGCGACGACTGCACCGTGGCCAGCGTGCCGCAGGCCAGCAGGTCCGTGTAGCTGTTCCGGATTACAAAGTACATCTGCGACGTCGCCTGGACAATGTCAAAGTCGGGCGCCCTGTCCTCCTCCGGCAGCAGCATCGGCGACGGTGACGGCTGCGACGGCTGCGACGGCGGCGACGACGACGACGACGACGACGACGACGACGACGACGTCGCCAAGGGAGGCAGACAGGACGACTGCCGGTAGGCGGCAAAGAGGCGCTGGCACTTGCGCGTCCGGGCCGGGTGGGTGGACGCATAGCGGCCGCCCAGGACGGCGACCATGAGGATCAGATAGGCAAAGGTAAAGTCGTCGTCGGTGTTGGCCACCAGCCGGGGGTCGCGGGCGTAGCGGTCCATCATGGCGTGGTAGTGGTGGAGGAAATGGCCCTCATGCAGGACCACCATGAACCAGTGCACGGTGCTGAAGTACACTGCCGCCAGATAGTCCGTCACGGGCCGCGGCGGCAGACTGGCCAGCAGCGAGGCCGCCGACGCGCGGGCGTACGTCCACGGCAGCACGCCCCGGTACCGCGGATCGACCACCGTGCTCACGGACGAGGAGACGTTGGACGCCCGGTCCCCGCCGCCGCCGCCGTGGAGGCAGGATTGCGAAAAGGACACGGCCGGCGAGTCGGCCGTGCTCGTGGGCTGCAGGTGCTGTTGCTGCTGCTGCTGCTGGAGCGGCGGCGACGTGTCCATGAGATGGCCGGGCGTCTGGGTGAAGAGCCGCGTCTCCATGCCGGCGTCCTTGAGGCTGCTCATCGTGGCGAGGACCTCGGCGTCTTCTTGGGTGGCGTCTTCTTGGGTGGTGTCCTGCGCTTCCTGATGCGGCTGTGGGGCCGCAGCACGGGCGGGCGAGGGCTGGCCGTCGCTGGCCGGTAGGCTGGTGCTGGCCGAGGCCGGGACGGCTTCGTTCCTCGGCTGGCGTGGTCGTTGGGGCTGCGGTTGGGATGTTCTCCGGACCTTTGTTGGGCGGCCCGTCCCTGCTTGACGGCCCGGGGCTGGCCGTGTCGAGCTGGTGTTCCGGCTGTTGCCGTTGGTTGCATGTCTGGTGCGGGTGCTGGTGGCATCGCCCTTGTCACAAGAAGGGGGTGGCCGGCTGATGCACTCGGCCCCAGCCTTTACACAGACAGAGCACGGCCGGAAGGCATCACACTACATCACCTGCATTAGCAAGGGGACACGGCACCATTGAGGGGGGGAAAGGGGGAGGGGGGGGGGGGTTGGTTCCCGACAGGACGGCTCAGGCTTCTCCAACTGCAGACGTGCATACCTTGGATTTCTGCTTCCGGCAGCGCATGCATGCTCGCACGATCTGCCGTGTCGTGGCCGAGATGTCCTGGGTCGTGTCCCAGGCCGGCCGGGAGGGGGACCTCCGGGAAGAAGCTGGCTCGGACATGGCCGGAGACTCACTGTACACGGCGATGGAGGTCATGCCGTCTCGCTGTCCGATCCAGGGGGGTGGTGTTGTGTTTGGGGAAGAAGAGACGGCGGCCCAGCAGGCAGATCGTGAGATTGGAGACCATGTCGCAGTATTTGGGCCCGTCTGGGGAAGAACAGTTTGTGGGGAATGCGGGGTTGGGGGTGCGGCCGAAGGGTTGGAGAGGCCTGTTCGAAAGAGACAAGGAGTCTTCGCGACGGCTACTGGCTCTGCCAAGGTGCCGAATAGACGAGGTTGATAGGGCGGGCGGACGAGTGCAGCAGGCAGGCTAGACGCTTCCATTACCGCAGACATGGGACGGACAGACCTGGCATGGACGAGCCTTTCCCAAATGGAGTCACGGACAGACAGCCACAACCAAGTTCCGCGCCCGCTTGGCCGTGTGGCCAACGCTCGCCTTTGTCAGGGCTTCGTAATCCCAGCATCGAGAAGCCATCTTGGCCTCGGTTTGTGGGACCGGCAAATGCATGCTGGGGGGTTCTGGGCTGGCCAAGAAGCTGCGCGCCATGGATGGCTGCCAAGGCCCATGCCTCGATTCGTCCTCTGCACACGCTCGAGCCGAGCTGCCTCGCAATTCCGGAGATCCGGGGACGAAGACGAAGGATTCGGCCAGTCGTGCCAAACTAGCGCAGCTGGGCAATACACTAACTAACTCGCACCAGTCGCTTGCTCCTAGCTGCAAACCGGAGCCCCGCACTCGACCGGCGCTCCGGCCGTGCCTGTCGCGGAGACCCATTGTGGAGAGGCAGGCGGCGCTCCGGTGTACGTGGGTGAAGGGCCAGATGCTGCAGCGCAGCCCACCGCCGAGGCTCGACAATCCAAGACATGGACATGGCGTGAGGCGTCGACACTGCCCGGGATAGAAAAGGGCCGCCGGGATACACAGAGGGCCCGATGCACGACGTCGTGGCCGGGCTGGTTTTCCATTTAATGCAGGGGAGCGCGAGACAGCAACGGAGTCGATCACACAAAGCGTGTTCTTGTCGAGGCCCAACCACCACGTCTTGGATGCCCACGATTGCCGACCCTCCTCATACTCTCCTGTGTGTACGCGAACCACGCAAAATGCCTCATAGCACCCCAGAGACCCCGGCGGCCCATGGCGCCAGCAATGGCACCACCAAGGTCGATCCTGGCTACGTGGAGATTGACGACGCACGTCCCATGAAGGTGATTGTGGTCGGTGCAGGCATTTCTGGCATCCTGGCCGCCATCCGACTGCCGCGGCGCGTGCCCAATCTGGAGCTCGTGGTCTACGACAAGAACGCGGACGTGGGCGGCACCTGGTTCGAGTGTCGGTATCCCGGCATTGCATGCGGTACGTTCTCTACGTGCTCTGTTTGTGGCCCCATGCGTCTGGCGTCCCATCTGCCCACTTCCAGAGGGGGGAACCTGCCACGGTCTGGGCAACGGTGTGATCTGTGCTGACCCCCCCCCCCCCCCCCCCAGACATCCCTGCCCCGGTGTACCAGTGCTCCTTTGAGCCGAACCCCCACTGGTCGCAGTTCTACGCCTCGGGCCAGGAAATCTGGGAGTACTGGAAGGGCATTGCCGACAAGTACGGCGCGCGCCAGTACATGCGCTTTGGCCACAAGGTGCAGGAGGCGCGCTTCGACGAGGCCGAGGCGCGGTGGCACGTCCGGCTCGAGAACGTCCAGACGGGCGCGGTCGCCGAGGACACCTGCGACGTGCTCTACGCCTGCATCGGCGCGCTCAACGACTGGAAGTGGCCCGACATCCCCGGCCTGCACAGCTTCCAGGGCAAGCTGCTGCACAGCGCCGTCTGGGACGAGAGCTGGGACGCCACGGGCCAGACGGTGGCCGTCATCGGCTCCGGCTCCAGCGCCATCCAGATCGTGCCGGCCCTGCAGCCCAAGGTCCGGCACCTCGACAACTACGTCCGCGGCCAGACCTGGATTGCGCCGCCCATTGCCGAGGACGAGGTGCGCAAGCACACGCAGACGGGCGCCAACTTTGCGTTTACGCCCGAGGAGAAAGAGATGTTTGCCGCGCACCCGGAGACGTATCTGGCCTACCGCAAGAAGCTCGACTCGGAGATCCAGTCCATGACCAGGGTCACCCTGCGCGGCGCCCTCTCGGAGCAGGCCGCGGCCGACTTCACCGCCAGCATGCGCGCGCGGCTGGCCAAGAAGCCCGAGATCCTGCAGAAACTCCTGCCGTCCTTCATGCCCGGCTGCCGCCGCATCACGCCGGGCCCGGGCTATCTGGAGGCGCTGGTAGAGGACAACGTCGCCTTTGTGTCCGAGGGCATCGACCGGATCACCGCCGACGGCATCGTCACCGCCGACGGCCAGCTGCACCGGGCCGACGCCATCGTCTGCGCCACCGGCTACGACACGTCCTTCCAGCGGCGCTTCCCCATCTACGGCGCCGGCGGCCGCGCGCTGGCCGACCAGTGGCGCGACTACCCCGCCACCTACCTCAGCCTGAGCACCCACGGCGTGCCCAACTTCTTTGTCGCCCACGGGCCCAACTCGGGCCTCGGCGTCGGCTCGCTCGCCATCGTCCTCGAGCGCACCTGCGACTACGTCTGCCACGTCGTGGCCAAGATGCAAAAGGACCGCGTGGCCACCATCCAGCCGTCCCAGGCCGCCTGCGACCGCTTTGTCCAGCACTGCAAGGACTACTTTGCCGACACCGTCTTCACGCTGCCCTGCCGCTCGTGGTACAAGCGCGGCACCGTCGACGGCCCCGTGACCGCGCTGTGGCCGGGCTCGGCGCTGCACTACATCAAGGCGCTGGAGAAGCCGCGCTTCGAGGACTACGAGTACACGTACGTCGGCGGGAAGAGCATGGCCTGGCTCGGCAACGGCTTCACCGTCTGCGAGCGCGACAACGAGCCGGACAAGTCCAAGTACCTCGACCCCGAGAACGTGGACTTTCCGACCCTGACGGTGGCGGCCTCTTGAAATAGACACTAGCTAGTTAGACAAAGGACCTATAAACACAGTTGACACCACACACCTTTGTTGCTTTGCTCGGCACGCGTTCGATGCCAGGGCGGCCGTTCCGCTGCTTGTTTCTCGCGCTATACGTATGGTGTGGCCTTTCCGTGCGCATCCAATGCCAAGAACTGGTTCCCATTTGCCATAGGCCCCTTCCGTGACACCGAGCTACGAGTGGCCACTGACATGTGTGTCTTACGCGGGCGCAGGCCACCGAAACACGGCCGACAGGAACACACATCGCGTCATGCTGGCTGGAAACTGCCATGCGCTTCTCTGCTCGTCTCTGCGAAAACGTGGGGGAAACCATGTTCCCGTGCGGAGGAGCCCCGGAAACCAATAGCTTGGTCGTGTTCTCCATCGCTTGGAGAACTCCCGCACTGCGCCGCATTGCCGAGACTGACTCCGCTCGCGGATGTATATCTCGTTCTGTTGACTCCAAAACGCACAGATCATGGCGATCGTAGACCAACCCTCTCCTCCCCCCTTCACCTCGACCACCTTGGCGTGCACAACAACACACTCTTTGGCAGCAGACAGTCATACACCATGCCGTCCGTGGCCAGCCCGACAGCCCTTCTTCCTTCGACGCAGACGGCAGTGGTAGTCAAGACAACGGGGGCGAACTGGAAAGTCGGCGTCGACCATGGCTACCCTGTGCCGACCCTCGAGCCGGGCCAGGCCCTCGTGCGTCTCGCGTACACGGGCGTCTGCCACTCCGACCTCTCGGGATTCAACGGCGGCTGGAACCGGACCATGACCTGCGACGTGCCCGGCCACGAAGGCGTCGGCAAGATCGTGGCCTACCACCCGGACACCGACGGGGCCGCCGTGCCGCCCATCGGCACCCGCGTCGGCGTGCCGCTCGTCCGCAACCCGTGCGGCACCTGCGCCGTCTGCCGGCTGCCGGACGGCGAGGTCATGTGTCCCCACACGGGCTTCCACGGCATGCACCACAACGGCACCTACCAGGAGTTCATCGCCGTGCCGTCCGCCTACCTGGTGGTGCTGCCCGCCAGCGCCGCCGTCCACGACTCGCTCTTTGCGCCGGTGCTGTGCGGCGGCGTGACCGCCTACAAGGCCCTCAAGAAGTCCGGCGCGCGCCGGGGCGACTGGGTGGCGGTGGCCGGCGCCGGCGGCGGCCTGGGCAACTTTGCCGTGCAGTACGCCGTGGCCATGGGCCTGCGCGTGATCGGCATCGACACCGGCGCCGTCAAGCGGGACACCACGCTGCACCTGGGCGCCGCCGTCTTTGTCGACTTCCGCCGCGTCGCCGACGTGCCCCAAGCGGTCCTGGACGCCACGGGCGGCGCCGGTGCCCGTGCGGCCATCGTCATCGCGCCGAGCGAGGCCACGTACAACCAGGCGCTGCACTACGTCGGCTACCAGGGCAGCCTGGTCTGTGTGGGTCTTCCGCACGAGGATGTGCGGATGGCGGTGGCGCCGGGGCTGGTCATCCACAAGGACCTGGCCATCCGGGGCTCCATGGTCGGCACGCGCAAGGACATTGGCGAGGCGCTGGACTATGTGGTCCGGGGCCTCGTCAAGCCGGATGTGGTGGTCCACCCACCCGCGGACATCGAGCAGATCTACAAGGACATGGAGGCGAACAACATTGTGGGAAGGGCGGTTTTGAGCTTTGGCGAGTAGGTATGGAGTAGCCTATGGGAGTTGCTATGCATGTCATTCTCGTGTTTGATGTTGGGGATCCTTGGGAGTGGACGAGAGCGTGGAAGGCGAGGAGTTTGGAAAGCGTGCGAGTCTCCATACGATGTTCCATAGATGTCACCAAGAACGAGATTACGAAAAGCCCTGTACATCAAGGGATACATCAATTTGTGTGTATAGTAGCGGCGCATGGACGGCTTTGTCCCCAACTGCGGCACCATGCTAGGCATCCGCCCAACGCAGCGTCCCCCCTTTTACAACGAGTGCACATGGGCGTGGCGAGACATCTTGCGGAACCGCTTGCCATAGAGGTAGAAGACCACACCGCCCAGCACCGACGTGCCAACAATAATGGCAAATTCGCTCATGAACAGGTGCAGATAGCCAGATCGGGCGACCCATTTTGGCACGTAGTAGCCCATACCAAACTACACGAGACAACTACGTCAGCTTGCTTGCGACACAACGAGAGCAGAGGAAGGGCCAACGTACACCAAACGAGTTCTTCAGAACAGTGGCAATGACCATGATCTGGCCCGCCACGGGCTTGTAGCTGTCGATTGCATACTGTGGCTGTCAGCAGAGTTTCCAGCCAAACTTGGTCAAAAAATCAAATCAAATCAAATCAAATAAAAGCAGCTTCGTACCGTAATGCCAATGGTGGCCAGGCTGACGGTCAACAGCCCAATCCCGCCAAAACCAACCACCACCACCGCCTCCCATGGCCACCCGTACTGGAAGCCACAGCCGACGACGACCAGCGCGATCGTGGCGCACAGGACAAACGGCACCAGAGAGAGCAGACGCATTTCCGGCTCGCGGACGCCACGGTTCCGCCGGGTCAGCACCATCGCCACCCAGTCCGACAGCGGACCGGCGGTGAACAGGCCGATCGTGCCGCCGACCACCATGGCCAGGTTGGTGAGGCCCACGCTGCCGTTGTCCATGCGGTACGGGGCCGCGGTCAGCGCCGACGACTCGGTGTAGTTGACCGCCAGCAGGCCGCTGGCGGGGAAGGCCAGCATGCAGGCGCCGAAGACGACGATGGGGTACCGCAGAATGCGGACGGGCGTGAAGACGTGCAGGACGAGCATCTCGTTGACGCTGTGCTTGCTGGACTGCAGCAGCCGGAACTGCCACCGCTGCGGGCGCCCGCGGCCCAGGAACTGGTCCCGGTCCATGCTCGCGGTCCGCGTCACCACCACTTCGTCCTGCTGCTGCTCGACGCCCGGCTTTTCGGGGGCCGTGCGGGGGGTGCCCGGCTCGGCCGAGCTGCTGCTGCTGTGGCTGTTGCTGTGCGGGCCGTGGCGGAAGTACCGGGTCTCGGGCAGGGAAAACACAATGACCAGCCAGGCGAAGCCCGAAAAGGCGGTGATGATCCAGTAAAAGGTGCGCCAGGTGCCGAAGCGCTGCTCGCAGACGCCGGCAAACACGGGGCCCAGGAACATGGCGTTGAAGAGCGAGAAAAAGTAGAAGCCCATGTAGAAGCCGCGCTCGTGGAGGAAAAACACGTCGCTGACCACCATGGGCATGAGGCTCTCGCCGATGGACATGCCCAGGCCGACGAGGACGCGCGCGCCCATAAACGATCCGTACGACTGCGCGGCGCCGTGCCAGATCGTGGACCCGACGCAGATGGCCGAGCACACGATGAGGATGAACCGGCGGCCGTAGATCTCGGCGATGGGGACAAAGACAAAGTTGGTGTAGCCTGTGATGAGGACGAGAGAGCTCGTCTGGGGGGGGGTTCAGCAGACGGAACGAACAACTGAGGGGGGGGGCAACGACGATAACGGATGCAGTCACGTACCAACAGCGCAATGGCTTCCTCGTCTTTGTGAAACTGCGCCTCGAACACCGGGGTCAAGGGCGAGACAGAGAGGGCCGAGATCACCGAGGTGAAGATGAAGAAGACCTGGGCAAACACAACCGTCCATTTCCAGAAGGGGGACCAGTTCTGGACAGCGTCAGCAACAACCGGGTGGCTTGGACGGGGACGGCCATCCAGGATGCACGTACGAGAGGATCGTCCGGACTGTGGGAAGGCTGGGGAATCAGAACGGTGCCGGACCGGTCGTTGTGGCTATGGGTCAGATGACTGCCCAGGTAGTCGTGCATGATCTCCGTGCCAGGGTAGACTTCCACCTCTGGCAGATCCGCCTGCCGTTCCGTGTCGTTGGCCATGATGAAAGAGCTCGTTGGAGAGAGAGGACGTAGCAAACCGGTTGGACAAAGCAATGTCGATAGGGAGTTTCTTTTCTTCTTTTTTTCAATTTTTTTTTTTGCTCCTCGGGCGAGACACCCCCGGCTTCTTATACCACCAACCCTGCACGAGGAGAAAACAGAAAAACAGACATCGACCGGAGGCTGCACCAGACGAGACAAGACAAGAAAAAAAAACCCAAAAAAAACACACAACTCCATGCCAAAGAAAAAATGAGCAGGCGGGGATTGGATGCTACCCAGACAGGGCCTCCGGAGCTCCGGTCCTCCAACCTACCACGCTGCCACGAGCTCACGAAGGGGACCACCACACGCCCTCCCCCCTCCCCATGGGGCACTGCTGCGGGGGCCCCGTGGGGCCGGCCTGTCTCCTCCTCGGCTAGGGCCCCCCCCCCCCGAACATGCTAACTCTCTTTTGCCTTTTGGTGCTTGGCCACAACACGCATCGCCTTCTTTCTGTCTGTTCGCTAGTTTGGACGCCATGGGCGAGCGATGCGGAGACGGTCTTGCTGTCCGAATGCGCGCAATCCAAGGGCACCTGATTTGCCGAGGGGGGCGCTACATGGATTGGAGGCGATTCCATTTTCCCCTTTACAAGGGCGGGCTTCTGTTGCCCACGGATACACAAAAACGTCGGACGGGTGACTTGCTTGAAGAAACATCTGTTGCCCGTGCGACATCGTCAGATTCGATACGTGGTCGCTGGCCACTGTTTGCCAGTGTCTCGTTTGCAGAAAGACAAAGACACACATGCCAGCACTCGCACGTGGCGCATGGTTGGGCGTCGGTCGTGTGTTCTCATCAGAGCGGTGGTGTGTTGGAGGACGCTGCCGGCGTCCCGCTCGTGCTGAGGCGCGCCCATACCAGACGCGTGCGGCAGATAACCATGCCAAGCCTACACAGGACACGGACGCACCAGTGCTGTCATTGAAAGTGGGTTGATTCACTGCTCGTCTACTAAGATGCTTGTCTAGATTAGACTCTATATTAAGTCCTGTCTCACTCCAGCCCTGTGCGGCCAAAGTGGAAATATTCTATTATTATCCACCAGCCTTGTCCCTGATGCACAAACGACCCTCCTAACCAGGTATACCACATGATGCTGAAAAAAAGGACGACCCGACACCGCTGCCCATGACGACTGCAGAATGCAGCTCTCAAGACAAAAAATGAAAAGAGGGGGAAAAAAAGTATATGCTATATATGTACAGAAGCAAAGAAGAGCAACAAGATCGCCGCCATGCCCGCTTTACGAATCTCTTGACCGCGTGGACTCGGACGACTTCCGAAGATGGGACGACTCGGACGCATCGGAGTCGTCGGACTCGGTGTCGGAGTTCTCCTCCAGCTCGAATTCGTGGGTTTCTTTGAGGAGATTGTTGCGGGCATCGTCGTCGTCTTGCGGGATGGGCTGGTGCTGCTGCCGGCGACGCCGCCGCCGGACGAGAAGGAATCTGCGCGACGTTAGCATGGACAGTGATGGAAAAAGGAGGAAAAGGGGGGATGGAAAAAGGAGGAAAAAGGAGGATGGAAAAAGGAGGAAAAGGGGAATCGTACGCGACCAGGCCCATGGACCCCGCGGCCACAGCAAGGCCGCCCATCCCGGCGGCTACGGCGGCGGCCGAGGGCGTCGTCTTCTTTCGGCCCGGCGGAGGGGGACGGTAGGGGTTGACGATCAGGGTGGCGGGCGGGTCGGTCGGTTTCGTGAAGGCGACGTCCGTGATGGCATAGTCGACGAGCCGGACGTCGCCGGTGGCGATCTCGACCAGCGGCGACGAGCCGAGGATGCGGCCCTCGGCGTCCAGCGCGGCGATGCGCGCATAGGCGCCCATGTCCTTGAGGGGCACGACGAATTCGGTCTCGAAGCCGGTGCGGATGGACTGCGCCACCGTCTTGGCTGGGCCGTTGATGTCGTCTTCGTTGTCGGAGGAGAGCTGAGTCGGTTAGTTTTTTTTCTTTTCTTCTTCTTCTCTCTTCTTTCTTCTTTCTTTTTTCTTCATTTTTTCTTATTTTTTCTTATTTTTTTCTTCTTCTTTAACGAACCAGAACATAGTGCTTGGCCTGGGTGGCGCCGTTCCAGGACACGTAGACAAAGGCGGTGGTCATGTTGGCGAGGCTGGCAATGCTGGGCCCCCAGGTCGGCTTGCCCTCCCACTGGTCCTTCCAGCCGCGGTAGGCGACGATCTCGCCGATGCCGTGCTCGATGGACAGGACCTGGCCGCGCTGGAAGTCCATGGCGAGCTCGCCGTCGGCCGTGTACTCGGTGAACAGGGGGTTCTGGCCCCAGGTGACCAGGACGTTGCCGCCGCGGGTGCGCTGGACGCCGCCGCGGGACGCCGAGATGACGGACTGCGGGTGGTGCCACTCGTTGACCATCCAGACGGTCTTCTGGACCGGGTCGTACTCGAGCTCCAGGCCGCGCGAGCACGGGCCGGCGTCGCAGAAGCCGTTGTCGAGGCGGTGGTTGTCAAAGAGGGTGAAGCGGTTCGGGCCGGTCATGCGCGCCTCGTGCTGGTACTTGAACTGGGCCGAGCCGTGCTTGGAGACGTCCTTGAACATGTTCCTCTTGCCGCCCATGATCCAGATGATGTCGGACGTGGTCCCGTTGACGAGAACGATGCAGCTCAGATGGCGGTAGCTGATGATGTAGTTGCCGTCGTCGGTCTGGGCGTGTTAGCTCTTGGAATGTATTTGCTGCATTTTTGCATGCATTTTTGCATGCATTTATTCTTAGGATTCTCATTCCCCCCTTCCTCTTCTTCTTCCCTACCTTCTCAACGCTGTTCATGTGGCAGTAGTCCCACACCTCCTCCTGGTTGTAGAACCATATGCTGTCGGCGGCGCTGAAGTGGTCCAGGGTCGAGAACTGGAAGAGCACCTCGTTGGTGACGGGATCGATCTCCTGGGCGACGCCGTTGGCGACCATGCCGTCTTCGGGGCCGCCGACGGCGCGCAGGTCCGCGGGCTGGAAGGGGAAGCCCAGCAGCAGCACGGTGTCGTCCTTGGTCAGGATGCCCTCGTGCGCGTCGGGCGTGACGCCCAGGTAGTCGCCCTGCATGCCGATGGCGTAGAGCTCCTCGTAGCTCTCGCTGTAGATGCGCACGCAGTCGCCGACAAACACGGTCAGGACGCGCGCGCCCTGGAACATGAAGGTGCGCGCGCCCTGCGCGATGCCGCCAAACGCCTCCAGCGCCCAGACCAGGCTCAGATCCGTGGACGAGACGATGCTGGGCCCCCAGCCGTCGCCGTAGCGGCCGGCGAAAAAGAGATAGGGACTCGCTTCGGTGTCGACGAGGTCGATGTTGAAGGCGTTGATTTGGTAGACGGGCGCGACCAACGGCGACGAATGAAAGGTCTGGCTGGGCTGGTCGCCCATGACGCCATCTTGGTAGGATGTGAGGTTATAGCTATAGGGCTGGTCGGCATCGACTAAGGCCGGGAAGACCCAGCAGCCGAGCGCGACGAGATGCCGAAAATGCACCATGGCCGGGGGCGGGTGGTAGGGTTTCCCAGGGCTGCTGTTGGAGAAACGGTCAACACGGGTCGACGCTGGGTGCTCCTACAAGATGATTTTCCAAAGAAAAAAAAAAAGGGACGGCGGTCGGCGGTCGAAGCCCGTTCGAATCACATGGGGGAGGGGAGGAAACAAGCTGTCGAGCTTTGTCTACAGAGAATTTTTTTTTTTTTTTTTTTTTCTTTCTTTCTCGTCTACAGGACCAGAGGCACGAGACAGCAGGGAAGGAGAACATTGCGTGTACGAGTACGAAGTACTTTGTGTGTGTGTGTTGTGTGTGTTTTCTTGGCCCCTGGGCCACCTGCCCACCTTGTTTTCCTGATATTCCGGGCGACTTACGTACAGCTGACGAAAAGACTTACGCGTTATTATCAGATGGATACATAACACCAAGCGACATCCAGAAGGACCAGTTTTTTTTCCCTGGGTTTTGCTTTTGTACGCTAGACCTTGGGCGAAAAGGGGACCCCCCCCCTCCATCATCCCAGCTGCCCAGACCCACTGCAAGGCTACTGGCGGAAGTCGTGTGGTCCCTTGGGGCGCTGGAGTGGCTCTTGTCGGGCTCTTGCGTGGCCGAGGCGTCGTATCGTTGGTTCCTTGCCTCCCTACTTGGGTTGGCTAGCGCATCCCAGCAAGAACCTGGCAACACCTGGCAGCAAGATTCAGCTCTCGGCTGTGCTTGCTTTTTCTTCGTCCCTGCCCATCCCAATCGATAGATCCGTCTCCTGCAGTGGGCCATGTGCCCAGAATAGAAGGTTCTCCTGAAGGATTCCCGTAGAAAGAAAAAAAAAGAAAAAAAAAAAAGAGGAGACGCAGCCAGACACAAACGACACAACACAACCAACACGCCGCGCACACACCGGAGACTAGAACAAAACGAGGTACGTGGTTGCTGGCCACGCGGGCCGGGCTAGAGCAGGTTGGTTACATAGTATTTGCATGGCCCCGGCTAGTTCGGATGATCCGCCCCCTGCACCCAAGGCACCGCAGGTCGAATGCAGGAGGGACAGAAGGCGCCGCATATCCTCCAACAGGGGACAAAAACGGGTGCCTCGGAAATATAATCTACATACTCTCCCCCTCCTCCTCCGACGGCTTCCCATCGACCGTGACCAGATCCGCCTCAAAGTCGGACACGATGCGCCCGCCGTCCACGGCCAGCACCTGTCCGGACACGTAGTCGGACGCGGGCGAGGCCAGGAAGAGCACCGCGCCCTCCAGGTCGGCCGTCTCGGCAAAGCGGCCGATGGGGATGCGCCGCAGGAAGGCGGCGCCGTTCTGTTCCAGGTTCGTGCGCGTCAGGTCCGTGAGGGTGTAGCCGGGCGCGATCGCGTTGACGTTGATGCCGCGGCCCGCGAACTCGGTCGAGAAGGACTTGGTCAGCGCGTTGACGCCGTGCTTCGCCGCCGTGTAGGCCACCGTGTTCTTGCTGGCCAGGAAGCCGCCCACCGACGACGTGAAGATGATCTTGCCCCGGGCGCCGCGCTGCTGCCGCCGCCGCCCCAGCACGTCCCGCGCAAACGCCTGCCCCAGCACAAACCCGGCCGACAGGTTGACCTGCAGCACGTCGTACCACCGCTGCTCCGGGTACGTCGCAATCGGCTCGCGGTGCGCGATCCCCGCGTTGCTCACCAGAATGTCGACCACGATGCCCTGCGCCCGCACGCGCGGAAACAGCGCCCGCACCTGGTCGCGGTCCAGGAGGTCGGCCCGGAACACGTGTGTCGTGATGGCGGCCCCGCCCAGCGCCCGCACCTCCGCCACGCCCTGCTCGTCGTCGAGGGTCGGGTGCAGCACAAAGACAATGTTGGCCCCCGCGCGTGCCAGCGCCCGCGCGTAGGCGAGGCCCACGCCGCGGCCGGAGCCCGTCACGAGCGCCGTCTTGCCCGACAGGGAGAAGAGCTGCTGGAAGTACGCAGCGCTGGCGGCTGCGCTGGTGTCGGCGCTGGTGGCGGACATCTTGGCGATCAGGAATTCCTTGCGCAAGGATATGGGCCGATCGATCCGAGTCGACAGGGAGATCTCAAGTGCGCGTGTCTCACAGCAAGCAAAATCGGGGGGGGAAAGCAACAGCAGCAGCATTCCTTCCACCTTGGCTGCAGGGGGGCCCGATTGCGTTTTAAAGCCCGTACGAGCCCTTTTTGTGTGTTCTTGGCGTTCCGACCGGAGCGCCGTGCTGGTTGGGCCCGTGGGCGCTGCCAATCGTGAGATTACATAACAAGCGTCGTTCACTGGCGAGTCTCGACCGGATGTCCGGGATGCTGCTGGTCAGGCAGCACCTGTTTTTGACTTGCTTGCACAAGAGAGCTCCATAGACAATCAAAGTGCTACCTGAATCAAACCCCATCGCATCGTCATCTCCAATCTGCTGCAGCTACCGACAAAACATGCGCACCCTGTCGTTGACCACGCCCATGTCCAGCATCCCCCCTTGTCTGACCACCCTTACTACACACAGACCCCCGCCGCAAGCCTCGCAGCTCACAAAGGAACGCATCTCGTTTTCTCAGGCCACTGATTGTGATGGCCAGGGCTAGTTGTGCCGGTGCGAGACAGGCTGGTGCTCGACACGCCGGTTCGGATCACGGCAGCGTCGGACAGGCCGGTGCTGTCATGCTCATGCCAGTCGATGTGAGAGACGGCGGCATCACGGGTGCGCTTGAGAATGTGGTCCCCATGGTAGGCACGGGCAGAAAGCCCCCGGCGATGCATATGTAGTCGCCGGAGACGATGTTCTCGCAGTCATCCCCAACATATGGATTCCACGCGTGCAGCTCGATGAGGCTGATGCCGGCTGCCGATGCCAAATCTGCGCATGTGCCGGCCTTGGCAACCTGGTAAACGATATCACAGCGAATCGTCTCGTGTTTGACAGAGGCTGCGGTGGCTGTGGTCGCGTTTTTGCCCGAGCCTGGGGTGGCTGTGGTGGTCGCGACCTCCGTGGTCCCGGCAGTGCTCCAAGCCAGAGCCACAGCACCGTCGTCGCTGGGCCAGGACCAGGGCGCGTCGGACGGGCTGGGTTGAGGGTCCGAGTATGAGTACGATGGCGTATGCGTGCCGTTGTAGGGGCTAGCCGATCGCAGCGTCTGATGCGTTCTTTTGGCTAGGCGTCCGCGCCGGCCTTGTGTTTGCTGTTGCTGTTGTCGCCGTTCTTGGCTACGGGCGCGAAGAGGACCCCGAGAGCGACCGATGTAGCCATGGGTCTGGTTGGCAGCGTCGACACCGTCTCCCTCGTCTCTGTCCGTGCTGGGCAGGCTGCGTTTCCAGTCCCGACCATGGTTTAGGCACGTCAGCTTTGGTCCACCAGCAGACACAATAGCGCGCTCCATACAGCCGCCTTTTCTGGTCAGGGGCAGGCTGAAATAGACGAATGGGAAATCAAAGTCCGTTGCATCGTTCCACTGCCATGTAGTAATCAGGCCGCAGCCGCTCTCCTCATGGTGCAAGGCTTGCCCACCATCCGAAGCCCAGCCCTGGATGTTGTATATCTCCACCCAATAACCCCAGCCTTCGTTCCTAGATCGAGTTAAAATTGATATCGTTTTTATTATAAATAAAATTCTAGGTCTTACCAGAACTGGCAGTCGGCCGACTTGGCCAATAGAGTGGCCGGTGGGGTGGCTGTTACCGTCACTTGGATATCTGGCATAGTGACGGTACTGGTCAGCTTTGTATAGGCGTCTATCCATCTGTAGTCCATAGTGGTTTGGCCTTGCCAAGTGCAAGACTGGACAGTCGTCTGTCACTGTTGTATACTGAATTGGCGGGGCTGTGGTGATCTTTGGACGGTATGTTCGTGTATGCACAAGAAGTTCCCGGGTCATGCAGACGTTGTCTTGCCGGCGACGGGTTCGGGGCAAACGCAGTAGTCTTATATAGAGACGAGTCCCAGGTTCATAAGAGTCTGGACAAAAGCCGGAAAACGAGAGGAAGGCTGCCCTGGTCAGGGTCTTCTCCTTGGTGTGTACACTCTATGTATGACGGGGAGGCAGTGCACGACGGATAATGAAAGAGGAACGGGGTCGAAAACCAAGCAGCAACCCAGCAAACATCCCCCTCCTCTACCTACACGAAGGTTTCAAGGGGCGAGCGAGGACAAGAAACAAACAACAACCCACCAAACAGCGCATCCAACCTACAGGAAAGTCTCAAGGGGCGCTCCATGATATTCTTAGTTATGAACGCTCCCTCCTCCCAGTGCTGGGACCACGAGCCGACAGGAGAGGAGGAGAAAATAGTGGGAATATGACCAGGACGCTTGGATCAGAAGGCAGCGCAAAGAAAGGGAGCCTCAGGGGGCTTGTATTGTGGCCATTAGCCCGAGTGTCGTACAAGGTGGTCGCTGTATCGCCACCTGTCGGAGTGGGGGAAAGACAGCGACGTATCAGAGTCCCTTGCCTTGAAACCAGCATATAGTGCTGTGAAACTACATCGCCCAAAAGGGCCAGTAAGGCCAGTCTTGGGAAAAAAACGGCAAGTAGCCAGCCCATCTTTGTGCACGGATTACTGGCTGGTGTTTGGCGAGCAAGAGTCATACAACAAGGTGGCAGACCTTGGTGGCCACCTCCCATATTATCCACTGAGCTGGACTCTGTAGAACTGGCAAAGAAGTGCACCTGCTAGCTGTATAGTTCTCTATCGTGCTTGGTCAAATTGTTCCATTGCCCTTGCAGATGCCATGTGTTGATAACGAACTCTTCCTCCCAATAGAAGAGAAGAAGAGAAGAATCCCAAGCATAGCATTGGCCGAATTGGACGACTGGTCAGCCCGATGTTCTCTATTTATGGGCAGGGTACGACGGGAGGCACAATTCCCCCGGCCCGGTCCCCGGGATTCTGAAATCCGGGGCCCCGACAACGGTGGACCCACAACCAGTGTAAAAAAAGATCACCTAAACAAACAAGTCGACAAAGTGCGCGGCCACGGATTGCTGCTTGGTCTCCTAGGACTCCGCCATGGACAGGGCCCGCAATGTTCGCTTCCATGACGCGAGACCTCTTTCCGCGAGTCGCTGGGGCAAGTCCGCGTCCGTGGCATAGAGCTCCCGACCAAACATTTCCAAGCTGACCCAGCCACGGTATCCAAGATCTTTCAAGATGACAGCGGCGACTTCGTTGACCGGCAGATAGCCACCCTCCACTGTGTCATTGGCAAACAGCCGGGCATTGCGACCCCATATCATCCGCCACGGCTGCGCAGGATCGTACCAGGCATGGGCTGTGCTCAGGGGGGGGTCCAGCTTCCTGGCATCCCCGACCTGGAGATAAAAGATTTTGTTGACGTCCAGCTCCCGCCTCATTTTGTCGAGGGAGGCCCGCAAGGCCTCCGCACCGCCTTCTGCGCGTCCGGAGGGCTGGGTCGGGTCGCCCCAGAGACGGCCGGCGATGTGGAATGTGTCCATGCAGTGCCCCAGGTTCGGCAGATCGACCGCCTTCACCACGTCCCAGGCCCCGTCCCAGGTGTCAATGTGCGTGCCCCAGCAGAGGCCCTCGTACGCGAACCGAACCACGGGATCCTGCTGCCGTCCCATCTCCGCGACTGTGCGCATGTCCGACACGATGGTGTCCCAGTCGCCCGTGGAGCCCGTCTGCCCAAAGTTGGTCGGCACTTGGATCAGGTCGGTGCCCAGTATCTTGACGAGGCGAAACCAGAGCTGGAGTCGCGCGAGAGCCTCCTGCCGTGCGTCTTGGTCTGCAAGGCCATCGAGAAACATAAAGGGCTGGAGACAGACCACTTGGATGCCGTGCGTGTCGCAGGCCTGGCGGATGTCGTGGGCCGCCGCCACGATGTTGTCCTCGGTCAGGCCGCCGGGAAGAGCCTGGGCATGTTGTTCCAGGCACTCGTAGAATATCTCGATCCCCGCAAATGAGTGCTGTGCCGCGGCAGCAATCTTGTCCAGCACGCCGTGGCCGGCTGGCGAGCGGCCAAGAGCCATGCTGACGATACTGAGCGGAAGCGGCATTGTATGAAGACGCTGGGCAACAGGTGAGTAAGCCGATGAACGATCACCGGCATTTTTCGCCAAGCGTATTCGTGCCGTGTTTAAGAAGCGTGTTCTTTTTTTTTCTTTTCTTTTTTGACAAAAAAGGCTGTGTGGTCTATTGGTAATTATTGTCACCTTAGCTGCTGGTAAACACAACTCCGTCGTCGGTAGAATTCAATTCCGAGGAACGATTCATCTCCAATGAAAAAACAGAGTCCTTGTCCCCGTTTCAGAGGAAGTTTGCGGGGATTCGAGATCGACTCGGGGTAAGAGCCCGGAGAGAGAGAGCGTGCGGTCTCTCCAACGAATAGCAGGAGATCCAATAGATTCTATCCATGCAGGATGTTTGCAAGAATAGCTAGTGGCTCAGGTATGTCTCCAAAGTCGGGTGCTTCGGCCACTCAGCAGTGCAAGTTGATGATCGTTTTGGTTATGTGGTGTAGTGGTCAGACCTTTATCGTGTAATGAAAAGAGTGTCACTTCATCCAGATGGAGATTTTTTTATCTATAAAGCGTTACTTATAAATAGTCAAAGAGAAATCGGAACCACAAATTCAACAACAACCCAAAGGACGGTTCCTCAGTCACTTTCTTGGTTCTTGAAATCCCGGAAATCTGCTCGTGCCGAGGATCTTCTAGAAACATGAAATGTCTCCTGTTTTTCCGTCTTTGGTTTATGACAATTGTTTGTATCCCTTTCCTTCACCAGCTGTGCACCGAACAGGATTTTCCAAGGTTGACAACATCCCCGCCTCTCCGGGTGGAGGGGTCGCAAGGCTGAGAACATACTGTAATCTCACTGTTCCTTGGTCTCGGTACAAGTCGCGTCTCTGCTCGTGTGTAGTCTGCCTACCCTGCCTGCCCTGTTCCAGGAAGCCAAGAAGAGAGAATTTTGGCACATCCATGGACTATGGCACCGACTCGATGGCACCATGCGTCTTGCGAGCGCCCTGATGTGCAAGTCAAGGACAACATCGTCTCTTGCCGCGCCTGCGGTGGTCAGCATCCCACAGGCCAGCGTGGCGTCGAGGAAGCGCCGAGCTCGTCTTTGACGGTGCCGCCGAGCCGGCCCATCGGCCAGCTGAACTTGCACTGGCCGGCGGGTTTTCCCTACGTCAAGATGGGCTTCAACCTCCGCAGCACGGCAAGCGACAGGGCCGACGATCCAGGACACCCCGAGCGGGCCGACGACCGCGACGTTCGCGGGGACCCGCCAGACGCAGACGACCGGCCGCCCGCCGCGACGATCCCGTTGCCGGTCTATGGCAAGACGTTGGCGTCCGACGACTTTCGGCTGCTCTGCCTGGCGGCCGAGTCGGCCGAGTCGGCCGACGACGAGAACGGCCCGGTCCACGTGGCGCTCGAAACCTTTGCGCTGACACACTGCCCCCCGTACGAGACGGTCTCCTATACCTGGGGGGGCGAGGACAACGATTATGCGCCGCGCTGGCCCATCTTTGCCGGCCCGTACTGGGACGTGATCTGGCAGACGCGCAACTGCCGCGACATGCTGCGCCACGTGCGTCCGCCCCGGGGGACGCGCATGGTGTGGGTGGATGCGCTCTGCATCAACCAGGACGACCTGCCCGAGCGCACGGCGCAGGTCGCCTGCATGGGGCGCATCTACATGCAGTGCGTGCGCGTCATTGTCTATCTCGGCGCGGACATGGTCGGCCCGCCGCAGCGAAGCCCCCCGTTCCCGGAACGCCGCCGCCTCGACGAGCTCGACGCCTTGGCGGCCGCGGGCACCCTGACCCTGCCTCTTCCTCTGCAGAAGCAGCAGCAGCGAGACGAGCCGTTTGGCCTCAAGGACGTGCTGGCGCGCAAGTACTTCAGCCGGGTCTGGGTCATCCAGGAGCTGGTGCTGGCGCCCCAGGCGGTCCTGCGCATCGGCAACATGGACTTCTGGGCGGACGCCACCACGGCCGGTCGGCTGGCCCGCCGGGGCTGGGCGTGGGACACCACAGCCGCGCCGTGGGTCCAGTACCTGGCCCAGGCCGAGTTCCCGGCGGGCCGCCATGTGTACGACCTGCTGGGGGCCACCGTCCACGCGCAGGCGTCCGATCCGCGCGACCGTCTCTTTGGCGTGCTCGGGATCTTCCCGCAGGCAGCACAGGAGACCAGAGGCGGCGGCGACATTGTGCTGCAGCCCGACTACTCGCTCGCACCGCAGCAAGTCTTCATCGGCCTCGTGGCCTTGTGCATCGTCAAACTGAAAATGCCCTGGATCCTCGTGGCCGCCGCCGGACAGGCCGCACCGCCACACTTTCCATCGTGGCTGCCCGATTGCACGAGCCACCATGTCTGGAAGCGCGTGTTTGCCGGGCCGCCGCCCGCCCCGCCCGCCGACGACGGCCCCGACGGCCTCGGCGGCGCCTCGACGTGGTACCGGAGGCCGAACCCCCCTTCGGTCGACAACCCAGAGACCGAGGGGGACGGTGGTGGCGACGACGTGTCGGGCACCGTGCCCGCGGTGGGGGCGGAGCACGGCGACGACACCCCCGCGGCGGCCGACCACGACAATGTGTGGTCCGCGATTGTCCAGGACGGGGACACGTATGCGTACAAGCGCAAAATCTACCTCTACATCGTCAAGATCGCGCAGGGCTACCTGCACAGGAAGCCCAGCGACCCCCGGATCACGCCGCGCCGCATCCGCATAGACACGGACATCGGCGCCCTGTCTCTGCGGCTCATCCGCCTGTGCGTGGTGTCGGCGCCCCTGGTATGCGCCTGGCGAGGAAAGACGCTGCGGCTGTTCAAGATGCAGCCGGCCCGGGACCAAGAAGAAACGCCGCTGCTGTATGTGGTGTCCGCGATGCCGCTGGACACGATCGCGCGCCCGGGATGCGACGAACTCTTTCTTCTGAACCTGGAACGCGAGAAGACGATTGTGTATCTGGTCCTGCGGCCCGTGGGACGTTCGCACATCTACAAGATCGTCGCCGTCTGTCCGCACGTCTACATGGCCTTTTACCGGGGCGTCGACGGGCATCTGAAGGACCTGGACGTCGGGGGCCTGACAACCACGCTGGCCCAGGCGGTCCGGGAAGCGCGGGCGTCCCTGGACAACATGACGCTCGACACCTACGACCACTGGGGCCCATGGGGCCGCGCCGGCGTGGGCTTCGTGCCTCTGGCCCGACAGCGGCGGCAGCTGCTGCCGCTGTACTACGGCCTGATCAACGAGCGCCGGGGTGCGTCGCCCGACTTCCCGACGGCGTGGCTGTCCTGCATCGATGCCCAGTTCCGTCCGCGCGTGGCGGACGGGGGCTTCTTGGAAGTCTCGTATGGGCCGGCGGACTGGAAGCTCGCCCGGCCCTGGTATCTCAAGGGACGCGACGGTGCCTGGCAGTGGCGGGTGGGCAGCAGCCACCTGTGGAAGGCGATTCCGCAGACCGAGACTCTGCTGCCCGAAAGCACATGGGGCCGGCGGATGCACGTGCGCCTGCCGCTGGCGTCCGCGTCTGCCGCCGTGCGCGAGATCTTTCCCGAGGTGGTGGTCTTGCAAACGTTCTTGGACAATGGCCTGAACGCGTTTGGCAACACAGCCGCCGATCTGAAGCTCCTGTTGGAGAGCAGCGAGAACGACGCGCGCTACGAGACCATCGGCTGCCCGGGCGCACTGGGAGGCAACGCTCGCCACTGGACTTGGTGGCTCGTGTCGCAGCGCATGGAGTTGGACGGGAGCGTCATTCGGGTTCACATTGTATGAGCGGTGCGGGCGCGCTCTTGCGCCTCGCCAGCGGCGGCGTCGCCGTCCTGGGTCTATGTTCCTGGTACGTTGTATTTGTTTTTGTGGTGGCATTGGTCTGTGTAAGTCCTGCAACCTGATTGGCAGACCGTGCCGTCGGATGTGTACGAGAAGGCCATACACATCACAGGGGTGTCTACTTTTCTGTACGAGAACGGCTCACGGGAAAACGTCCAGTCTCTCCTATTCGTCCATGTCAGATAGGCAGGCCAAAACAGCGAATAACATGGCTGGGCGCAGCCGTGCACAAACAGTGGGTTGTAGCTTCAGATGTGTATTCAATTGTAACGTATGATACCGGCACCTATGTTGTTGAAACTGGCCGATGGCTATCCTAAACAGTCTCCAGGCCTTGCTGGACGGCATAATGTCTTTGTTGAAAAGCATTTTTTGAAGATGTGGTGATCTTGCTTTTGGGGGGGATGTTGATGTTGATGTTGGTGTTGATGCTTTGAAAAATACCACGCAGGTGGTCGCAGCCCGTCCTTCCAGCGAAGGCTCGTCCGTCTTGTGCCCGTTCCTCCTCTCCTCCTCTGCACCGCCGCTCGCCTGTGCTCTCGTCGCCCGGGGCATCCCGCCCCTTCTTAGTCAGTGATCTTCCTTGATGGTGTCCTCCTCGCCTAACATATCCGGGTCGTCGCTGCCGCTTTCGGCAAAGAAGTACGCGCCAAACACGCGGCGCTCAATGTCGGCGTCTTGACAGGCGAGGCCGCCGACCTGCGTCGGGGACGCGTGGCGGAAGTAGACGCGCTTGGCAAACTTCCACAGCTCGACGCCGGCAAAGAACAGGCCGGCGGCGAGGAAGACAATGGCCCACTCCCAGCTGATGCCGACGTGCTTGAAGACGCGGTCGTTGATGACGGGGATGTACAGCGTGGGGAACAGCGTGACGAAGCCGAAGACGACGGCCCAGAAGAGGAACTGGTTGCGCCACACGTCGTGCATCCACTGGGTCAGGTAGCGCGGCGAGCCGGGCTGCATGCGGAAGAAGGAGCGGCGCATGTCGATCATCTCCCAGGCCAGGAACAGCGCGAACCACGTGAGGCAGGCAAAGGTGGTGGCGCGGGCGCGGAAGACGACGGTGCACGACGGCCCGTAGGCCTCGTTGCAGCCGTGCCCGAGGTCGCCGCCGCCGAAGCCGAAGACGACGAGCACGAAGCTGGCCAGGCAGAGGGCGGCGATCCACAGGCCGTAGACGACCATGTCGACGAGAAACTCGGTGGTGAAGATGCCGGTGGCCAGATTCTGGGGTGGGCGCTCCATGATGTCGGGCACGGCGCGCTCGAAGCCGAGGCCCATGTCCGGCATGCCCGACGTCACCATGATGATCCACACGACCTCGACCGGCGCCAGCGGGAACACGGACAGCCCGCGGGCGTCCTTGAAGGCCAGGCCGACCAGCAGCGTGCCGGCCTGCGCAATGTTCTCGGCCAGCACGTGCAGCACAAACTTTTGGATGTTGTCAAAGATGCGCCGGCCCTCCTCGATGGCCGCGACAATCGACGCAAAGTTGTCGTCGGCCAGCACAATGTCCGACGCGTCCTTGGCCACGTCGGAGCCCGCCTGGCCCATGGCAATGCCCACGTCGGCGCGGCGAAGCGACGGCGAGTCGTTGACGCCGTCTCCGGTCTGCACAAGAAAAGAGCATTAGGCATCCACAGCTGGTCGAGAGAAAAGAGTATAGGCATCCACAGCTGGGTCGAAAAGACACGCACTCTCCAACGTCCCCCCCTCCCTATACACGTACCATGGCACAAAACTTCTTCCGGCGGTGGAGCGCCTCGATCATGCGCACCTTGGTGCTGGGCGCACAGCGCGCAATGACCAGAGGCAACACGGGCAGGGCGTCAATCTCCTCGTCGTCCAGGGCGTCAAAGTCGGTGGCCGTCATGACCATGGCGGCGGCCATGGTGCGGCTGACCCGGTCCATGCGGGACGGCAGAATGCCGACGTCCATGGCGATGGCCTTGGCCGTCTCCGGGTGGTCGCCCGTGAGCATGTGCACCGAAATGCCGGCCCGGTGACACTCCCGCACGGCCGGGGCCGACTCGGGTCGGGGCGGGTCATACAGGCCGATGAGGCCGCGGAACGTCAGATCGATTTCAATGGAGCGGCGGGGGATGTCGTCCTCATTCGTCTTGGCGTCCTTTTCGTGGTCCTCTTCGTTGTCTTTTTCCTCGTCCTGTTTCCGCTGCGCCTTCTCCTTCTTGCTGGCCAGGACGGGGTCCTCGTCAAACTGCCGGCTCGCCAGGCAGAGGACGCGGAGGCCCAGGCTGGCAAAGGCCTCCATGTTGCGCAGGATCTCCGTGCGGACGCTGTCCGTCATGGGCGCCGTCTCGTGGCCGCGCGGACAGTAGCGTGTGCAGTCCCGGATGACGCGCTCGACGGCGCCCTTGGTGAAGACGTGGTGCTGGCCGGTGGCGTTGTTCTTCATGATGACGCTCATGCGCTTGACCTCGCTGTCAAAGGGCAGCTCGGCCACATCCGTCCAGGGGGCGTCCTCGCCCTGGACAAGCTTGGTCCGGGTCCAGCCGAATCGCCGCGCAAAGACGTGGATGGCCAGTTCCGTCGGGTCACCGCGGCCGACCCATTTCCCGCCGGTTTCGTGGACCGTGGCCAGGTTGGCCAGAGTGGACACGTTGAGGAACTCGTGGAGCGGGGTGTCGTCGTCACGGTCGTCGGTCTGCGACGACGGGAGACCGGCGGCGCTTCCTTCCGGGGCGGTGTCTGACTGTCCGGTCTTGTCCGCTGCCAAACCCTCTTTTTCGTCCTCGTCGGCAGCATCCTTCTGGCCGGCGATGTGCTGAAAGTCAATGTCCCCGGGCTGCTTGCCCGGCAGACGGCGGACGTCGCCCTGGGTTGGGTTGAAGACCTCGCTGGCATTCTCGACGACAAAGGTGCCGGCGGCCGGGATCCAGGCAGCGCGCGCAATCATCTTGCCCTGCGTCAGCGTGCCGGTCTTGTCGCTGCAGATGTCGGTGACGGCGCCCAGGGCCTCCAGCGACTGGAGGTTGCGCACGATGACGTGGCGCTGCACCATGCGCTTGGTGCCGGCGGCCATGGTGATGGTCAGGACGACCACCAGCGACGCCGGGATCATGGAGAGCCCCGTGGCCACGGCGTAGATGACGACCTCCTGCTGGCGGTTAAACTTGTTGGCGCCGAGGCAGATGACGGCGCAGACGACGGCCACGCCAAACAGCAGGATGGCCAGCTTGCTGAGCTTGCGCTGCAGCGGGGTGCCCTTGCTGACGCCGAGGAAGCGGCCGGCCGCGTCGGAGAGCGTGAGCGTGTAGGCCTCGAGGTAGCGGTGGGGGCCGGCACGGCCGTCGGGCCCGCGCTTAACCGGGCGGATGCGGGAGTCCTTCTGCTGCAGCGCCGAGGCAATGGCGCCGATTTCGGTCACGATGCCGGTAGCGAACACGATGCCCTGGGCGCGCCCCTTGGTGACGGTGGAGCTGCTGTAGGCGACGTTGAGGCGATCTCCGGGGCCCGTGTGGGCCGCGAAGACGTCGTCCGCCACCTTGCGCACCGGCAGGGACTCGCCGGTCAGAAGGGCCTCGTCGGTCTCAAAGTTTTTGGTTTCGATGAGTCTGGGAAGGTGGTCCTGTGTCAGTTTTCTGGGGGGGGGTGTACGATGGGCTGCTCGAATGCTGCACACGGCCTGCTGCTCACCGGATGTCCGCGGGCACCGTGTCTCCCATCTTGACCTCGACGAGGTCGCCCGGGACAATCTCGCCAGACGGGACAACGGCCGCTTCGCCGGCACGCACGACCGTGGCCGTGGGCGAGCTCAGCGACCGGAGGGAGTCCATGGTCTTCTCGGCCGAGTACTCTTGGAAGAAGCCGACAACGACATTCAGAAGAATGACGGCGGTGACGACGCCGCCTTCAATATACGAGCCAATGCCGTAGCTGACGGCCATGGCCATGATGAGCACCTGCAGGAGACTGGTCAGACTTGCGTTCGGGGGTCGAGCCGGCGGTCGGGTACTTAACTAGGGTCATGGCATTGGCGATTTGGGCGATGACGATCTTGATGGGCTGCACGCCCTTGTCCTCGCCCAGCTCGTTCCTGCCGTACGCGTCCAGACGGGACTTGGCCTCGGCCACCGACAGGCCGTGGACCGGGTCCGCGTCCAGCTCGGCGACCACCTGCTGGTAGGTGAGAGCGTGGGCGGGGGCCGACATGGCCTTGTTGGACTGGCCGGAGACGGCGCGGTCGACCTGCTTTCCTTTCTTGCTTGGTTTGGCCATCTGGAGCGGGGGGGCGTTTGTGAAGTTGTTCCGTGTGGCTGTCTGCCTGCTTGCGAGACGAAAGATGGAAGGAGCGGCAAACGACAAGCAACCAATCGCTCTTGCCAATGTAGATCAATGGAAAGAGAAATCGGAAGACTGTCGGACAATGCGGGACGAGAGACTCATAAGCAAGGAAAGTGCACGGGGCGAAAATCTCGTTATCGAGGCAAAAGCGTGCAGCATTGGCAAACCTTGGCCTTGCCTTGGCCTGGCCTTGGCCTTGCCTTGGCGATGAAGCCCCGGGGTCCGGTGATTCGCCTAGAGCTGGTCGACGGCGGCGCGGCGTTCTTGGTGTCTGCTTGCCCGGCCCTGCCAAGGCTCGGCATGCCAACATCGACCCTCTTGGCCAATACGGTGCCTCCCAGGGTTGGTGGCTACCAACAAATGGTTTCGGATGGCCAAGATCGTACAGGTTTCTAGCCTTACCGAGAGTACCCGGGGCAGGCGGGTGACACGCGTACATGTACACCGTATTTGTTCTTTGTTTTACTTCGAAAAAAAAATATGAAAAAAATAAATAAATAAAAATCTATATACTGGTGATAGAAGCTTCCATCTCTCTTGTTTCGGATCATGTACGTCCACCATTGCTGGACAGGCATCTATACATCATACGGCTCCAAATCCACCGCCTGGCCGGTGGCCAAGGACGTCTTGATCGCCTCGCACACAATGAGCGCCGCCAGACCCGACCGGGGCGTGCTGCGCGGCGCCGGCGCCTGGCCGCGGATGACGGCGACCAGGTTGGCCAGCTGCTGGTCGAGCGGCTTCCCGCGGCTGTGGTCCACGACCAGGGTCTGCTGCGTCATGGCGTGCGACCAGTCCTGGACCGGCTGGCCGTCGTAGGACCAGCGCGTCATGTCGGGCACGCTCAGGGACGCCGCGGAGCCGAAGAGGCGGTAGCAGTCCTGGCCGTGGGCGGCCAGTGCCGGGTTCTCGCCCGTGCCGCACTCGAGCGAGTACGGCGCCGGCGTGTTGTCCGACAGCAGACAGGTGGCCACCACGCCGGAGCGGAACCGCAGGACCATGGCCGCGCCCTCCTCGACGGGATGGCCGCGCTGCCGGAGCAGGCCCTCGGTCTGCACGCGCGCAATGGGGCCGGCAAAGTAGTGGAAGAGGTCGACGTCGTGGATCAGGTTGACGAGCACGGGGCCGGCCGACGGGGTCCGGCGCCAGGCTGCCTGGTCAAAGTAGGCGTCCGGCTTCTTGAGCATCCAGAGGGCGTTCAGCGCCAGCAGCCGGCCCAGCGCGCCGCCGTCGATGGCCTGCTTCGCGGCCACGGCGTACGGGTTGAAGCGGCGGTGGTGGCCCACCGCGGCGTGGACGCCCCGTTCGTCGGCGGCCTTTTGCAGAACGGCCAGCAGCGTCCGGCCCTCGGCCACGCTGGCGCAGAACGGCTTCTCGATGAGCATGTGCACCCCGGCCGCGGCCAGCTCCGTGGCCGCCGGCGCATGCGTCTGGTTGGGGGTGCTGACAATCACGAGATCCGGTTTGCACGCCGCCAGCAGCTCGGTCAGGGACGGGTAGTAGGCCACATGGAGGCTGGCGGCGGTGGCCGCGGTCTGGGGCAGCGGGTCGACAATGGCCACCAGCTCGGCGTCCGGGTTGTTCTGGACGGCGAGCGCATGGCGGCGGCCAATGGAGCCGTAGCCCAAGACCGCGACGCGAACCGGGGCAAGATGCGGCGAACCCATGGTGTTGGTGCAGAGCGGCATGCTTGCTGGGCGTGGTACATCCTATGGGGCGGGAAGGAAGCAGCAGAAATTGCACGCCCTATTGTGCTGCATTCCCGGGTCAGGCAACGCGTGGACTGACAAGCGAGAACACCGATCGGCTTTGCCATTATCCGCGGTTAGCTATTAGTTACAAGCTGCTCGGTTCCCCAAAGGCGGAGGCTTCCGCGGAACCGGAGAGGGAGGGGGTGGTTGGGGAACAGCGGAATGATGTTGCGGGCAGTGGAGAGGGGGGGACGACGTGTTGTGACTAAATAAACAAGCGTTTAAGCTTGGATCTCAAGCAGTTTAGCGAACCAAGGCTAACAAGCACTGTTCCCTAGACCTGCCTTGGCCGTATGCTGTGAAATGCAAATGTAGCCCCGGCCTCCGATGCTAGGAGGCCTAGTGTCAAGCAGTCCGCTGTGTTCGCCCGGAGAGTTCCATACGCGTACAAGGACACACGATCACGTAAAGGAGGGACCACCAGCCGGGTTCGCTACCCTGCCGGGCTACAGTCTATGCTGTTTGGTGAAGTAGGCAATGAATTCATCCAAAGAAAGTAGGCCAGCGAAGCCAACCGAAGGAGGCTCGAGTCATCCATGCTCGAGTCATCTATGCTCGAAGAACTCCCCCCCCCCGGTCGCAACGACTGTCCGTATCGATGTGTCGAGTTCTGTTTTTCCAAAGTCTCATACTTTTCGAACACAAATTTCCATTTTTGTGTGGTTTGCTGTTCTCAACGGTCTTTCCTCAAAATAACTTATCCTTGACCGACACGTAAATCCTTCCCCAACCTCTGACGGCATCGGAATATAACCGGCTGCTGCCCTGGCGAGTGCGGCTGCCATTGCTATACTCCCCGCAATAGTCGTTGCGTAGAGAGTGACCTGGGTCCTGGCCTGGCGAGCCGTGGCTGTGGTACGATGGACTGCTGTGGTGATAGGAGCCGGGACCGGTGTCGGGATAGCCGTGGCCATAGTGAGAGGAGCTGCTGCTGCTGGGCGGAGGCCTGGGTGGCCGGGTATGGCTGGTGGCGCTCCGGGAGCTTCGCGCCGGGTGCACCTTGAATGGCCGCTCGCGGTAGGTGGCCTGGTGGGCTTCGGCGACGCCGTTCTTGACATCCTGCAGCATCTTGCCGAAATGCTGGAGACGGTAGAGATCCTGCACCGCCGCCTCCACGCCCGCCTCGTCCAACTGCTCGCCGCCGCCGCTGCTGCTGCTGTCGGCCATGCTGGCCTCGAGGACCTGGACAAGCTCCATGTGGGATTGGCGGTCCTCGCGCAGGCCCTCGAGCTTGGCCGTGTCGCGCGACACGCGCGACTTTTGCTCCTCCTCCCGGATCAGCATGTCGAGATACTCGAGCGTCGCGTCGTTGTAGGGCGTGATGGAGTGCTTCTTGAGAAAGAGGCCGAACCGGGCGGCGGCCTCCTTGATCTTGGCATGCTCCTCTCTGTATTCGGCCGCGCGGCACTCCAGCCCCGTGACGGCCGCCTGCTTGACTTTGATGTCGCTCTCGTTCTGGCGAAACAGCCGCTGCGCTTCCGTGTCTGTGACCAGGGCCGTGTATTCCTAGGAGCAGGTGTCAGAAGGGAGCGCGTTTCCGTAAAAGAAACGAAAAGGAAAGAAAAGAAAAGGAAAGAAAAGAAAAGGAAAGAAAAGCTTCTCCAAATGGACGTAGACAGTCGCCAACGTACCTCCAGCTCGTAGTAGATGTGCAGATGCTCCTGCCAGCTGTGTCCACAAGCAGGCCTGCGGCAGAAGTTGCCGTCCCCACGGAACGCCGTACACCGCATCAACTCGGGGCAGTTGACGCGGTCCACCTCGACGTTGGTCAGGTGGCACGGGCTGTGGCAGGGGTTCTTGTACATGCGCACGACGGAGCCGCTGCCGTCGTCGCGCCACTCGACGCAGCGCTCGTTGCGGCACACGGTGAGCGGCCGGTCCAGCTTCCTGGTGCGCAGGTGGATCTTGGGCACCTGCAGGCGCTGGCGGAGCTTGTCGCCGGACAGCTCGGTGTCGTGGAGCTCCTGCATCTGGTCGCCGCACACCTTGATGTTGGCGGTGATGAGGCTGGTGATGTCGGCCATGGGCTTGGTGAGCTCGGCGATCAGCTGGCGGGTGCCGTTGAGGCTGAGCGTGCTCCTGACCTGGTGCGGCGTCTTGGACTCGAAGAAGGCGACCAGGCGCTCGGCCTCGGCGCGCGAGTGGTCCCAGCTGCGCCGGAAGTCCGCCTCGTTCTCCATGGCGAGGCCGTCCTGGAACGCGGCCAGGTAGCGGAAGCTCTCCGAGTCGAAGCAGAACGTGTTCTGGTTCGCGAGCGCCAGCCCAATGTCCGTGTGCCTGGCCAGCAGCGTCGACAGCGGGCCAAAGGTGTCGCCCGGGCTGTAGTTGGAGACGCGCGTGTTGGTGAAGCCAAAGGCCATGTTGCGCGCCGCGCTGCTGTGCAGGTGCGTCAGCAGCTCCTGCATGCAAAAGTTGAACGTCACCGTGAGGCGCGCGTTGTTGCTCTTGAGCAGGATGAGGATGCCGTGCAGCTGCTCGTAGCTGCTCAGCGTGCGCAGAATGTCGGCCATGTTCTTCTTGTCAAAGGCCAGCCCGCGCGTGTCGCCGATGCCGGGCGTGTCGATCAGACGCACCGTCTTGCTGCCCACGTTGACCGGGTACACCGCCGTCTGCTGCGTCGCCGACGCCCCCGCGCTGCCGTCCTTCTCGTCGTCGCGCACGCCGACCTGCACCTTGTGCTCCTGGATGGCGCCCGTGGGGCGGGAGCGGTCCATGGTCTGGATGGAGAAGGCGCACGGGACCACCCAGCTGAGCTCCTCGGCCTGCTGGGCCTCCGCCAGCGTCGGAAACGAGAGGTAGTTGACGAGCGCGTTGATGAACGTCGACTTGCCCACGCCCGTCTCGCCCAGGATCAAGATGTTGACGTAGTCGGTCTGCTCGAGGCTCTTCAGGATCGACAGCAGCTGTTTCTTGTTCTTGTACGCCACGTATTCCGCGCCGTGGTGCGTCTTCTGCTCGTTCTGCTCGTTCTTCTTGTTCGTCCTCTTCGTGGCGGCCTGGCCGGCCTTCTTCCCCTTCTCCTTGGTGCCGTGGTCCGGGCTGTTGCACTTGAATGTCCACGCGCTGAACGCGGCCCGGCCACAGTCGCAGTAGAAGTAGTCGTCCGTGTAGCCGAACTCGATCGCGCCGCTGCACCGCGAGCAAAACCAGCTGCAGGCCTGCAGGTTGTCGCATCCCGCCCCGGGGCAGGGCACCTTGACCATGCGTCGCTGCACCGGCTTCTGAATGTCGGGACCCGACGCGAGCGCGCCGTCGTTCCAGCGCGCAAACGAGTGGCCCGTCTCAAACTGCCGCTGCTCGTGCAAGTCGTGTGTCACCACCTCGCCCTGCTTGTTTCGGTGCGTGATCTGGGCCCTGTCCTGGGGCTGCGGCAGCGCATCGGTATCCATCACCACGACCACAGCGTCCGAGGCCTGCTCTGTTTTGCGGGCCAGGAGATCGAAGAGCAGCGTCCGGTTGCCCTCCCAGCTCGTCTCGTCTGCCGCCATGGCCTCGTGGCTGTAGCTGAGCACAAACGTCTCCCTCCCCGGCTCATGGGCGCAATGGCTGAGCAGAGACGCGAGGCTGATGCCGTTGTGCCCGACGTAGACGGCTCCCTTGCGCACCGCCATGTTGGCAAACGCGATTTTCTCGCGGTGCACGGCCGCCACGTCCAGCAAGTGCTCACCGCGAGACTGGAGCCACTTGAGGCTCTGTGACAAGTCCATCACTGCAGCTGTGTCTGGTCCACGCATCCTTCCAGACGTCAGCATATGGGCGAATGATCGTCTCAGCTTCATCCACTCCTCACTGACCATCTCCACGGCGTCGTCGACGTCTTTGGCATGGCTGGGAGGAACATAGGCCTTGAACATGGCGAGAATTCGGCCATGAGCTCTCATCTGGAACCAAATCGACTCGACTTCGTCGAACTGATCCACCAGTCTGCCAAGGAACTCCTGCGAAAAGGCAAAACTGCTGTTCCTTCCACCGTTGTAACTTCCCCGGGCGGGCAGGCCGAGCAGACTGGCCACGGTCTGAATGGGAAGCAGGGTGTACGAGATGAACTCGCCCCTGCCACCATTCATGTCATTGTGCTGCAGAAGTGACGGAAGCAGCTTGATGAACGCAAAGGCCTCGCCCAGGTCTTGCAGAGCCAGACTCTCCTCCTCCACTATCTCGCTGTATGCGGTCACGCTCAATTTCATTCCCTTCAGACCGGTGCCCTGCAAGTCCAGGTCAGGGGCGTAGCGAAGCTCATCCACCGCATTCTTGAACGTGACCATGGCATGAGAGAAGGACTCCTGCCCAGATGCCGGTACGCCATCATCGTTGTCCGTGGTCGCATCACCACCATCCTCCTCGCCGGTGCCACGGGCCACGATGACAGTTTGACAGCCCCAGGCAATTTCGGTGACAACGTGCGTGAACTCGCGATAACCGAGACTATCTGTGGAGACCTGCTCGCGCAAGGCCGGGTGGTTGGGCTGGAGCTGATGCCTGACCGTGACGAGTCGATGATGGAAGGCACCATAGTAGTCTTCGGCAGAACGATCCCGCATCGAATCAGCACGGTCGGTCAGGCAGTTTCCCGATCCTCCCCTCGGAGCGAGATCCGAGAACAAGCTTGCCGCAAGCTCGGAGCCAATGTCCATGAGAGCACATCGTCCGTTGTGAGAATCAATGTCGTTTATGGCAGTCGATGCCTCGTTGATCTGGGACGTATGGACAGTTTCGGGAGGAAGGCTGCCAAAGAAGAGCGACATGTTCTGAAATGTGTCTGTATGGGCATTGTAGAGGGTCCCAAGAGGAACCTTTTGCCCAAGGGCAGGCCGCTCTATGCGGGAGCTCATGGTGATCAGATGCAGTCACAGCGGATAACAATCAACTGACTGGCCCGTCGGCGTTGTGTCTGGATCTTCCGTGCAGCAGCAGAGACGCGAGGGGGGAGATAGAATAAAGACGTAGCGTAGTTGTTGTTGAAAGCAGAGACTTTTGTGCTTGGAAGCAACTCGGAAAACACGAGGGCATAAGAAAGGGTGGGACAAACAAACCCAAGGACAAAACGAATGTCGAGAAGGGGGGTGGGAAGCTGGGTTGGCCTGACCAACACAGCGCTGTAAGCCTGGCGGACTGATCCTGACAAGTGCACTGAGGCCTCTTGGCAGGCAACCTGCAGGTCGATTACAATGCGGCCCGAGTGTGTGCTGTTCATGCAGGCGTGGGGGGTGTGGCGGTGGTTGTCTGGGTGCGCAATTGAAAAGGACTGGATGAAAGAGATTCCATTGGAAACCAATCTGAGAACAAGGAGCAAGGATGCTGGCATACGTAGGCCTGGATTCAATGCATAAGCAATTTATGGAAGCGAGAGACCGGGGAAGCTACACACTCTACCCGAGAACGCCTTGGTTTTTTTATTTTTTTTATTTTTTTTTTGTTGCTGTGTTTTCCAAAGTCTTGCCAGTAGGCCTCCTTCTTGAGATACGAGGAGGGTTGACTACCATTGGACAAGCCAGAAAATGCTCCCACCAGCCTAGCTGGTCTCCAAACTCTCGTCGCCCGTGGTTCTCGCCTTTCGATGCACCCCCCCGTTCTAGCTGGCCCCTTTGCGTACCACGACTTCGTCCGCCCGGATATCCACAACAAACTCTTCTTTTTCGGGACTGTCGTCTTCTTCAATCTCTCGGTCGTCGTCCAGGTAGACCTCGACAAGCTCGTCCCGAAGCTCCTGGACAGCCTTGTAGAGACTGCGCGCACCCAGCTCCTGGTTGTAGTCATCCCGTGCCATCTTGCTGCACACGCTGGCGTCGCGACGCATGCGGAGCTTCACGTTGCCCAGCAGCCGCTCTCTGCCTTTGGGTGCCAGCAGCACAGGGCCCGCGACACGCTCCGCGAGCTCCAGGGCGAACTTGTGCGCGACCACGGCCTGTTCGCCGTCCGAGAAGGGCAGAAAGGGGATGAAATGGGACACGCGGCCCGTGATGGGGGCGCCAAAGTGGTCTTTGCCGGCATCGCGGAGGCGGTTGGCCAGCCGCTTGGAGAGGAGACGCGCCTCGGCCTGGCTCGCCTCCGTGCCGGCATGGGCCCCCGAGTTGAGCCGGAGAATGTCGGGGTGGTCGTCGCAGAACTGCAGAATCGTCCGGTCCAGCGCATTGGTGGCCAGGATGAAAATGGTCCGCGAGCAGTCCACGGTGGCCAGGGTGCGGCGGCTCTGGTACTCGCCGTTGGCAAACGGGACCAGCAGCGCTTTGTGGATGTTGGGCGAGGTCTTTTCAAACTCGTCCAGGAACACGAGGGACGGCCGGCCGGCGTGGTGCTCGAGGAAGTTGTTCAGCGGGCTGCCGCGCTCGCTGCCAACGTAGGGCGCGCGCGGGCCGAACAGCTCCCGCTCCTCGTGGAAGATGGTGCAGTCGACCACCTCGATGTCCAGTCCCAGGAGGGCGCCCAGCTTCCGGGCCAGCTCCGTCTTGCCGTGCCCGCTGGGGCCCACAAAGGCCAGGACGAGAGGCGCCTGGGCGCGCACGGTGAGGAAGGTCATCAGCTTCCGCAGCAGGTGGTTGGCGGCGATGGTCTGCCCGATGAGATGATAGGGGATGCCGAGGACGCTCTCTGCATTGCGCAGGCGGGCAGCCTGGCGGCGGCGGACGCCAGGGCGCTTCAGCTTCGTGGCCCGGTCCAGGTGGTAGCGCTGGGTGAGGTGTGTGGTGCGGGCCATCTTTCGGCGGACCTCGGGAGCCCTGCACCACTGCCACTCCGCTCTGGTCGCTTGCTTCGCCCCGGCTCCATTGCTGGCTCCACGGCCGGCCTCGTCCAGACCCTCCACGGCTTGCAGCACCTCGGCCTCGAACAGATCGCGGTTGTACGGCTTGTAGAAGACATCCGGAATGCACGTTGGAGGCGCCCCGAGGCTGAGCAGGGTCACCACGACAGGCGACGTGTCGCGGTCGTCCAGCTGCTCGCTGAGCATGATGGCGTAGGCAAGCAGCGGCGTCCCGCTGTCTGGGTGAATCGCAGACACATTGGCGTCGTATTTCGCCCACAGATGCAGGAGAGACGCATCGTTCGCCTCGACCGCGTAGAAGATGGACGGGATGCCCTCGACCGTGCCGTTGATGCGGTCTTTCACCGTGGTGTCAGGGAAGTCTTGCAGATATCCCTGGATGGCCTGGAGGTCGGCCTGTTGCTGCACGGCTGCACACAGTTCGCGCAGGTTGAACTGAGCCAGCCATGCTCCTGGCATGTCCATGCCCTGGCTGGTCCCGGCTGGGTTGAGGGGGTGGAGGATGTCCTCGGCCTCCTCCTTGGGCAGCCGCGGAAGCTGAAAGTCCCAGGCAATAACGGCTGGGGCAGCGCCTGGGTCTCGAGGCTGGCGATCTGCTGAGCCCACAAGAACGGGCTCGGCAGCGGCCGATGCTGTTGTGTGGTCCTGGAAGCCCGAGGACCGATCCGACACCGGCGTGGCGCACCTCTTGTCGATGTCCGAGTCCGGCGATGGCAGGGCTTTCTCCGGAACGATGTTCTCGAATGAAGAATTCGAGCTAGACATGGGCGCAGACGTGGTCACGATGCCCGGGCTCGATTCTCCCCCCTGTCCGCTCGTGGCCGGAAGCACAGGTGGAAGACTCTGTGGGCGGACGTGTTCGCTGCTTGGCAGCGGCATCGAAGGCGCCCGCTGGACAAGGGAATGTCTTCGGCTCGCAAGCATGCTGGACATTTTCTGGTGATGCTTGACCGCCCTGGTGGGATCATTTCTGTTTTTCTGTTGGCGAGCTGGTCAGCCCCAAGCCCATGGGTTCACTTTGTGCAGGGAGTTGAGCCTACCTCGAGCAATGTTTTGGCCCGGGCCTGATCGCAGCCACACTCCTTCATAACAAAACTGATATCGGCATCCATTTCAGACAAACAAATCGGGGCTGCTGCCATCGTGACAGTACGCATGCAGTGGTGGATGGTTCGAACTGGGAGACTCGGATTGAGAGAAGCGCAAACTCTCCCAACACTCTGGTTTGGGCGAGATCTTTCACAGAGATGGTGCAGGAAAGACAAGAAAACAGAAGGGCAAAAACAAAAACAATCAAAAACGGCAGTCAAACGCAAATGGGTTGGAACTGGCTGCTTCGCAGAATCAGGAGCGGGCAGCCTTGAAAGTACGGTTGGTGAATATTTGAAACACCATGGTGTGCCTATGGCCTATGGTGTGCCTGCGGCCTCTGTTTGGGCTGGGCAAATAGTCAGCCGCCGCTGCTCAGAGGCAGACACGTAGCAGGCGTCGGGACCCCTGTAATGCAGGCGTGGGGGTGCTGTTGAGGCCTACGGTATGCATGCAACCCACCGTTCTCCTGCACGCTGCCTGCTTCCCACCACATCCCCAGCACCACATCGACGGGCGAAAGTACTTTTTTTCTTTTTCCTTTTTCCTTTTTTTTCTGGGTAGTTTGTTTTTGCTACATCTGATAGGTTTTGATGCCCCGAGCAAAGAACCACTTGCAGGCATACCATTTTTCAAGCCACCATCGAGGCCACATCGGTCGAGGGGCGCCAGGTAAAGCAACCACCTACAGATGTCCCTGTCCTTGCTCCTATGTGCCAACGTCACATCTTGTGCCAGCACAGCATTGTGAGATTGCAGCATATATCACCAGCATCTCGCCAGCTTGTTCGAATGAGAACAAGCTCTGCACTTCACCGGGAATCATGACCATCCAGACCATTGACAGTGCTGCTTCCACAATGGCAGAGAACCGCCAACAGCTCGTCTTGCACGACACGAGCAGCATGGCTGTTCGAGAAAGCCCATACCAGACCATCGCAGACGGAATGGACATGGGCGCGAATGGCATCCAACAGCAGTCTCTACAACAGAACTCGGCGGCCTACGGGGAGGAAGGCGATGAGAGTGCACGGCTCCGGGCGGAAGTCCAGCAGCTGAAGTCGGATGCCGTGGCCAAGGAGGCCGTACTGGACGACATGATGGCCGACCTTCTCGACACGGAAAACAAGCTCGACGCGACCAAATCGCAGCTGGCCGCCAAAGTGTCCGAGTGTGCAGACCTCCGATCGCAGCTAGACCAGACTGTCAACAACGACAACAACAACAACAGCACAGCACTCCAGCCATGGGGCGCGCTGCAGCCCGCGCCCTACTTCGGCGCCCTGGGCCCTGCTGCCGCAGCCGGCGGGATCACGGCGCCCGGTATGATGCAGTACCAGACGCAGCAGAAGCAGTTCGACGACTTTGCGGCCGCCCTGCGCAGCCGAGACGAGCTGCTGCGCCTCAAGGACAGGGAGCTGGCCGACGAGCAGTCTGCGCAGCTGCAGCTGTCCCAGACGATCGCCAGGCTGGAGCAGGAGAAGGAGACCGCCTGTGCTGCGCAAGCCCGAGCGGAAGGGGCCCTGGCTGAGGCGACCGCCGCTGCGTCTAGCCAGCAGGACGGCCGGGTGGAGGAGCTGCAGAAGCATGTGCGCTTCTTCAAGAACAACAGCGAGCGGCATTCCCAGACAATCCGGGAGCTCACGGACCGAAACAAACAGCTCATGGAAGAACTGGGTGTCGCCAAGGAAGAGCTCCAGTACGAGGCGGCGATGAACCGCGGGCTGAAGGGGAAGGACATGGTACCCGCACCAATGCTCTAGCTATGCGTGCCAGTGTATGGTCTAGAGATTTTGTGCGGAGTGGCCAGCCCAGAACGGTTACGCGAATATCATCAAGGGCCAGGAAAGAAGGAAGGGAGCACAATCGATACAGGGTAGGCTATTGCACGATGGGGTGGAGTGTTCGAGTAGTAAGAATTCGATGCAGTCAGTTGTCCTACCTAACCAAGCACGTGGATATTTCTCCCCTTCTGCGTATCGTGTCAAACTTCCGCAAATTGAAACTCGCAGGTAGAATTCTTTCTATTCCATTACACATCATCACGTCCGCCGTAGAACCACCGCCGGTAAACGAAAACACAGGCAAATCCACTCTACAAAGGTGTCTATGCGGCCTTGCAGCGGCCCTTTGCAATGCCTTTCGAACGCTGCAGCTGGCGCTTTCGGTTTGCTTTGCCATTTCTTCCCAGTCCTTTCGTTCCTCCCAACGTATGATCAGTGCATTAGGTACAGCACGTTTCAGCTGTTAGTAATAGGTGACTTCATCTTCTTCTTTGATAAAGAGATGCTGAATCATTGATGAGTGCCATCGTATAAAGATCAAACTCCCTTCTTACCCTATACCGTTTATGGCCATAGATGTACACGTTTGGGTCGTTGTTGGTATCATATAGCCTCGTAAATAGCTCTCATAGGAGGATTCCACGCCACAAATAACGTAGGGGTCATAGTGAACCATAGGATCCCGTGTCAGGTCACCAACGAAAGCGGAACGAGGACAGCAACCAAACAAACAACCCAACTAACGGCTCCCTACCCACAAGCGAGTATTTGAGGGACTCTTTTATTACTCTTTTATCAAAAAGGCAATAAACAGGCCCCCTTCCTCTCATTGCTGGTATACTGGCCGAAAGGAGGGAGGAGGTTTTACTAATAATGGTTTCGGTAGGTACGGATCAGATAGGGGGTAGCACAAGAGAGCCGGCTTGCGGCTTGTTATTTTCAAGATGCCGGAAAACATCGAAAAACAGCGTTAGAAAGAGCAAATTAAAAGCAACTAAGACAACGCAAAAAATCTGTGTTTTTTTTTTTCTTTTTTTCTTTCTGGCAGAGCCTCTGCTTTATATATACGTGCCGACTAGAAAGAAGGGAGCGCTTCCGTCAGAGGACGGCGTTGTCCAGCCATCCTCCAAGGCCGAGGGTCACCATGCGGCCCAGCTCGGAGGATCCGTCCGCTCGCACGCTGTTTTCTTCCACGTCTCGCAAGCGCACAGCCGCGCGGTCTGCACGCAGTTTGGCATCGCGGATGCCCGGTCCGCGAGCAGCCTGCACGGGCGGGACCAGCGGTTGTCGCGGCAGACGGCGCTGGCACTGGGGCCTCTCGCTGTGGGCGGCGTGGCCGGGGACGCTGTGGAGACGGGTGGGAAATGGATGCCAGGTGCTCTGGCACAAGGAGAAGTAGGAGAATCCAACGAATGTAGCTGCGCGCTGTCCAGCGCCCTCTCGCCAGGCCAGCCACGCCACACGACCGCGCAACGGCGAACAGGTCCGGCCGAGCGTCCTGCTTCGCCTGGCGTAGGGACCGCACTCCCGGCTGCCGTCCTGCTGCGCGCAGGTCACTGTCTTGTGGGTGATCTTGTCTCCCCGAGATTCTGATCAGAAGCCATGCCACCCGCTCAGGGCGGCTGGCGCATCGCCCGGTCCCCCTGTACCAGCAGGTGGTTCCTCGGAGACGGCCACAACCCAATCAATGGTTGGCGCCGACGAGTCAGGGCACCGCCAGACGTCTCTTGCCAGTGGTGGCATTCCCAACCAGACGTTACCGCACAGGCCCTTGCAGCGTCGTCCAGGAGGCCGAGATGCGCGACGGCATCCTGGCATCGGTGCCGCCGATGCTAGGACATGTCCATTGCGACGCTGCCCTGGGCACGTCCTGCCTCGACTGCAGCAGCGATGATAGGCAGCCTACGGCTCCGGCCTCGGGTGCCTGTGTACGTCTTGCTGTGGTCCCTGTTTCTGGCGGGTTGCTCGCCGATGAACCCGCCCCGAGACGCGGGCGTGGGTCGTGGATCGGCTGCGGGCCATCCGGCTGGCCACGGGGATTCAGCCAGCCTTCATTCTGACTGACGCCTCGGAGCCGGAGCTGTTCACCACGAAGTCGATCCTGGGCTTGAACGAGCGCCAACACATCTTCCAAAGTCTCTGTATGGCCCAAAAAATTTCGTTCCCGCCTACATGCCTTGTCGGCTTGTCTCGTACTGTACCTACTTCTAGGTGATATTGCGATGTCTTGCGCATCTGCTTTGTCACGATGCCTACCCATCACGACTTTGGTTGATCTAGGAGACGAAAGCACGCCGGAAGAGGCAGTCGTTGTGAAGGAGAGGCGAGAAGCAAGACTCGCGCTAGTCCTGATAGGGTATGCAGCGTGTAAGGGCGCCTTCAACACGTCTTGTATTTAGCATCTCAACAACAACCTCGACACTTTGTTGAAATCGTTGTAAATTCGTCTATGGATCTTTTCTGGAGCATTTAGTATTTCCTCTTTGTCACATACATCCTTCATTGGCATCTTGTTAACATCTGCGTGGGACTCGGAGCAAACATCTCCCCAGCTCTCGACGCCATCCTAGCCATTGCAGCCACCATGGCCGTCTCCAACCGAACAGGACCCGCCATTCTACCAAGCATCTTCTTTTTCCCTTCCATGATAGCGGGTGTCTATCTCTGCATACGCAATGGCCTGAAGATGGCCGGCACGTGGCGTTGCATTGCCACTTTGTGGGCACTCGTGACAAGAAAAAGAGCAGAATTGAGAAAAGGAGGGCGGGTTGTCCAGCAAACGTGTTGTAGGAATACGGACTTGGGTATGTCCAACAGCACTTGGTAACTTGTGAAAGGCTGTCAGAGTGGCAGAAATTGGAGGAGAAAAAGCAAACGTCTAGGTTTGGAGATGGTCTATTTACTATTAGATGTTTTTGTTTTCTTTGGTTACTTTCTTTATTTTTTTTTTCTTGTATTTTTTTGTCTTTCGTCTGTTATTTCTTTGTCTTTGATTCATTTTCGCAAACACGAAAGGAGTTCGTATCATCAAACAGCGGGTTATGCGTTTCACGGCGAATACTTGAAACGACAGCTGAAAGGCCATGCTCTGGAATATGTTCTGGTATCCGGGGTCGGCCGCTTTCATTCTCGCCCACCGGACTGTCAACAGTCGGCGGTGGTTGCCCGGACGGGAGCTGGCTGTGTCGGCTCGTATTTCGAAGTGGGTCCAACACCCGCCTTCCTATTTGGGTAGTCCTTGGTTGCGCCGGTTGCTGAAATGTGTCAGCCGCAAAGGCATGCCGGCCGACGATGCAAATCGGGGATCGCAGCAAGGCCTCACAAAGAGGCCGGGCGCTCTGCTATGGTCTGTTCTCGTGTCCGTGACAACTGGGGATCGCAATCTACGCAATCCACGGACACATTCCTCGGCCTGGGCCATTGGCAGCTGTCAAGGCTGGGCATAATCCACATTGGCCTGAGTCAGACCTGTGAAATTGTTCTACCAACTCGCGACCAGTGCTGCAGAAGACATGCAGCGTTTGCACACGACGCCTGAAGTCGGCCCCGTCATTCGGAGGAAAGCCAAGCCATCTTTCCAGGTGGCTTCATGGCCAGGCTCTCCAACACACGTCCTGCCAGGGCCACATGCATGCCCCTGATTTCTCGCACCCGTTTCGCTGGGCTCGCCCACCACAAACTCGACCCCCTGTCTCAATGCCCAGTAACAGAAAACCAATCAGCCGCAGCGAGCCTGCCGTGCCCCAGCCTCCCGCGTGGGGTTGCTGTGCTTACTGTTAGCGCCCGGTGGGTCTTGCCGAGCTCTGGCCAGCTGCTGCTGCCAATGGCAACCTCCAGTGTGCGAGATCGCCATTCGTCGCCATAGATAAGGCTATCCGGAGCCCCTATCTTCTTCTGCCTTCCTCTCTGCCCTCTCGTTGTGTGTGAGCCATCACTCTTCTGTGCATCTACGAGTACGTTCCCAGTTGTCGCCTCGTCGCTTCGTCGTATCGTTGTCCGCTCTTGCTTTCCATCTTCGAAAAAAAAAAAACCACCTTCCTGCCTCGCTCCTTGTCCGTCCCTTTTCTGGTCCTTCCCCCATCATGGTCCGGCAAACAGCCCAGCTACCCGACCGAGCGACCGGCTCCCGCCACTCGCTGGTGTCGACCACAACCGACTCGTCGCTCGACGAGGTCAATGACTTTGCCGACGGCCTCAACGGCCTCAGCGTGTTTGGCGGTAGAAAGCGCTGTGGCAGCGAGGAGGGCCAGGTTGTGGCCGGGGACGAGCACCCCCAGCCGGACTTTCAGGGACACCTCCACGAACAGCTCCCGGAGCCTGTCGAGAACAATGGCCAGGAACGGCCGCCGCCACCGCAGCAGCACCAGCGGCACCCGTTCACGCTCGTGCCGGCGCCGCCGTCGCCGTCCATCGAGTCCCAGTGCTTTGTCATGACGGAAATGGCCTGGCGTCATGCGACGGAGAACCCCATCTGTGCCAACTGTGCCAGCCACATGCGGCTCAACGAGGTCTACCAGTGCCGTGTGCTCCGGGACCACCGCCACGCGGGCCCGGGCCAGGGCCAGGCCGGGACCGTCGGCGCTTCCTCTTCCTCCTCCCAGCCCGCGTGCGTCATCTGCGCGTGGAAGAGCGGCGCCCCCGCGAGCTTCACCAAGCCGTACCTGCACTTCATGACCGAGAACCCGACGATTTTCCACACGGTCCACTACTTCCAGCAGAAGCTGGCGGCCGTCGGCTTTGAGGAGCTGAGCGCCCGCGAGGACTGGACGGCGCGGCTGCGGCCCGGCGGCAAGTACTATGTCTCGCGCAACGGCAGCGCGCTGGCCGCGTTCACGGTGGGCGGCGCCTACCAGCCGGGCAACGGCGTGGCCATGGTGGCGGGCCACATCGACTCGCTGACGACCAAGCTCAAGCCGATCAGCGCCAAGCCGAACAAGGCCGGGTTTGTGCAGCTGGGCGTGGCGCCGTATGCGGGCGCGCTCAACTCGACGTGGTGGGACCGGGAGCTGAGCATCGGCGGCCGCGTGGTGGTGCGGGACCCAGACACGGGCAAGACGACCACGCGGCTGGTGAAGCTGGACTGGCCAAGTGGGTGCCCAACGAGTTGACTCTTGAGAGAGGCGTATCCTTGGTCTACATGGGAGCTAACCTTTTTTTTTTTTTTTTTCCAATAGTCGCCAAGGTCCCGACGATTGCTCCCCATTTCGGCGTCTCCATGACGGGCAAGGGCAACAAGGAAACCGAAATGGTGCCCATCATTGGCCTCGACAACAGCGACCTGCCTGGCGGGCTGGGAACGAAGACGGCGGCGGCCGAGGCCGAGCCCCTGGGACCGGTAGGCTCCTTTGTGGCGTCGCAGCCGCCCAAGCTGGTCAAGCTGATCGCGTCCGAGCTGGGCATCAAGTCGTACACGTCGATTGTCAACTGGGAGCTCGAGCTGTTCGACCCGCAGCCGGCCACCGTGTTTGGCCTGGACAAGGAGCTCATCTCGGCCGGGCGCATCGACGACAAGATCTGCTCGTGGGCGGCGCTGGTGGGCCTGATCCGGGCCCAGGACAACGACACCTCGGGCGTCATCCGCCTGCTGGCCGTCTTTGACGACGAGGAGATTGGCAGCCTGCTGCGCCAGGGCGCGCGCAGCAACTTTTTGCCGCTGACCATTGAGCGCATCGTCGAGGCGCTGGCGCCGGCGAACGAGGCCTTCGGCCCCGGGCTGGTGGCCCGCACGCTGGCGGCCAGCTTCCTGGTGTCGTCGGACGTGACGCACGCGGTGCACCCCAACTTTTTGGGCAACTACCTGGCGGACCACGCGCCGCGGCTCAACGTCGGCGTGGCCGTGGTGTGCGACAGCAACGGCCACATGCCGACAGACAGCGTGTCGACGGCGCAGCTGGACCGCGTGGCCGAGAAGTGCGGGTCGACGCTGCAGCGGTTCATGATCCGGAACGACTCGCGCAGCGGCGGCACCATCGGGCCCGCCCTGAGCTCGGCGCTGGGCGTCAAGAGCGCGGACGCCGGCATCCCGCAGCTGAGCATGCACAGCATCCGGGCGACGACGGGTGCGCTGGACCCGGGCCTGGGCGTCCAGTTCTTCCAGGGCTTCCTGGAGAACTGGGAGGCGGTGGACGGGGAGTGGCAGCAGTAGGAGGGGAAACGAAAAAGAGTGAAGAGGGGGGGGGGATAGGCGTGTGAATTTTTCGACGTGTAGCTGGACTGTGTGGTTTGGTCGGATGGTGTCACTCAGCGTCGAAGTGTCGTTGTATCATAAAGAGATTTGTTGTTGAAGAGCCGACCATGGGACTGCGAAATATTCGGCATATATTTGGGGTATGGGCATGGACGGACATGCAATTAATGGTAGCAAGTTGATTTTTTTTGTTTGTGTTTTTTGTGTGGACGGAGCGGAACTGTATTTGTCGGTCCGGAGTCGTGCTGTGATGTCAGCAAATCAGAGTGTCGTTGGCCCGGCGGAGTGTTGCGCGTCTTGCCTGCCTGCCTGCCTGCTTGCCTGCCTCGTACTTTACGGTCGTCCTTGTCTTGGGGGAGGCCATTGAGCAAGAACCGTATCGGGGGAGTGTCTGGAGAGCATTGGAAGAGCGTTGGAAGAGCATCGCAAGAGCATATCCATTGCAGACGAGAACGAGAGCGTCTCAGCATCGTCACGAAGATCACCAAGCAAAATCAACCAACATCCCCCCCCCGCCATGAAGGTCATCTTGACCGGCGCCACGGGCCGCATCGGCCGCGAAGTGCTCCGGCAGTGCCTCGCCAACGCGGCCATCACGTCGCTGGTCGTGCTCGCCCGCCGGCCTCTGCCGGAAGCCGCCGCGCACGACAAGGCCCGCGTGGTGCTGGTCCCGGATTTCCTCCACTACAGCGTCGAGACCCGCGAGGCTCTCCGCGGGGCGGATGCGTGCATTTGGTGCCTCGGCGTCCCGGCCATGCGCGACCTCGCCCAGTGCCGGGTCATCAACTACGACTTCACGCTGTACGCGGCGCGCACCCTGGCGGCTCTCCGGGCCGAGGAGCAGGGGGAGGAGGCCGGCAGGGACGACGGCAAGCCGCGGCCGCTGCTGCGGTTCGTCTACGTGAGCGGCGCGTTTGTGGTGCGCGACCAGACGCAGACGCTGTACTTTCTGCAGGCGACGAGGCGGATGCGGGTAGGTTGGCCGTCTGTTTCTCGTTCCGCACTTGCCGTTTGGCAAACACACCCATTCTTCACCCACTCCTTTCCAACTGTCAACCACACCTCCCCTGTTTCTACACTTCCCTGTCCTCTTATCTAACCTGGACCAGGGCGAAGTGGAAACGGACCTGCTGGCCCTGGCCCAGACCAGCGAAGCCACGCTCGCGGTGTTGATCGCCAAGCCAGCCACTGTGCTCGAAAACGACAAGCCTCTGCGAGCCCTGCTCCGGTTCTTGGCGCCGGCGATTTGGCAGACGCCATTGGCTCGCAGTCTGGTCCAGTTGGCCGAGAACGGGTTTCGCGCAGACACCATTCTGAACGACGACCTGATAAGGCTGGGGGGGTCCGAACACACGCCGTGAACCGACGTTTCTTGCGCCAAGAAGTGTCTTGTCGTTTTGCCTGACAAAAGACACTGACTTGCATGCGGCTTGCATCGTGACAGACGGTCTCGCTAGTGTGGGGTGAGCTGTGTAGAAACTGGATTTCGTCCAGGGATGCCGTGCTGCCACTAGCACAAAGGGGGGACGAGGTACTTGTTTTTTTGGATGTGGCTTGCTCAACTCTGGGCATCCTTGTGTATCTGTGGATCTTGTCTTTTTTGTGTATCTGGTGTGTCCGGCGTACTTGCAGACCATCCCAGCCAGGCCTCTGAGATAGAATCTCGATTCGTCTCCGTTCCCAGTCAAGATCGGCACAGAGCCTTATCAGGTTCCCACAGCGTGCACGCGTAGACATTCGAAGCTTGCTGATTGGCGAAAGCGCGCGGCGAGAGCGAGGCGAGAGGAAGAGGAGAGAACCCCCCAATGATGTGATCTTCGCAATGGTTCGCCTTCTTCCTCGCGTCATCCAGTCTCATCCAGTCTCCAAGACTCGGCTCACCACGTGTGGACGGTGGACGGAAAAAAAGGTTCGACCCAACGCCTGACTGGAAACGACGGGAAAACTTTTTCTGGCCCTTTTCTTCGTTGTGCTCAATGGATTGTGAATTGAATTCTGTCAGTGTTCCATCAACATCGTCAGGCAGCAGCTTTTTCTCTCCCCCGGCGCTCGTGGCCTGCTCCGTGGTGGGAGACGCCTTGCGGAGCTGGCCGGCCTCCGCCCAAGTCCATCAGGCCAGCGGAAACGGTGGCCCCCGCGGTAAGGTAGCCTCCCCCAGGTCCCTGTAAGTTGCATCGATCTCCCCTGAAAAGGTGGGCAGATCCACCAGAGCTGTGGCGTCTGTCTGGGGTGGCCGGGCCAGTTGACAGTGCAAATTTTTTTTTTGGTTTTTTCGTTTTGCTAGCGCTATCGGGCGAACGAAAAATGGGATGTGCAGAGACAAATAGGGAGCGAGGACAAAAAGTTGTAGTGGTTTTGACGTCGCATTTGGTGGCTTGTCCCCCCCTGTAATTCGCGCTGTCCCCGGACTGTCCCTTCCCTATTTCGGCGCGGGCGGTGGCTCAACGTTCTGTCAAAGAATTCTGTCGAGCACCGTATTATCGGGCACTGTGAGACTGTGCCCCATACAAGGAGCTCGCTTAAGCGCTGGAGGTCCCCTACGCCCAGGCCCAGGCTCTGGCCGCAAACCGGCGCTAGCACCCTTGACGTCACCCGCTCGGGCATTTTGGCCTTGAGAGCCTTTTTGCTGCTCCAGCCTCTCACACACAGCGCCTCGCCTTGCCCAGCCGTAGCTATGAGTATATTAGACAGATCCACAGCAGCTACACCACAACGGCACCTCTTGGCCTGCCCCCCCCCCCCATCATCTTCTTCCGTCTGCCTCTCCGTTGTATGTTCCTCTTCGGGTTTTCTTGCTTTGTTCTTGTGGTCTTCCCCTTCTCTCTTCCCTTCTCTGTCTACTCTTCCGTCCATTGGCCTCTTCTCCATTGGACTGCCCCATTGGCCTGTTGACGTGCCGGTGCCCGTCTTACACATCGTGTCTTGCCCAACCACACAGCCCGTACACGCTTTCACCTCAGCATGAAGTTCCTCGCTTTCGCTGCCGTGGCTTCGGCCCTGGTTGTGCCAGACCAATTCATGGTCAAGGAGCTCGTCCTCGACGACGGCAACCACGTCGATGCTCCCATGGCCCACCTCCACGATGCCTTCCAGACCGGCCTGGACGCCATCAACGGCTGGCTGCGCGAGGGCATCGCCCATGCCGAGGCCATCCTCCGCCACGAGCAGGACGAGGACCAGTCGTCCGGCGCCCCTCCGTCCCGTGACGACACCTTCTGCGACAGCCCCGAGAACTGCCCGTCCTTCTTCGCCGACGGCAAGAAGAAGCACAAGTTTGCCAACTACACCATCTACCAGCTGCTGACGGGCAACAACTACACCACCAAGTTCGCCGCCCTCGTCGACCAGTACGACGACCTCGTCGACCTGCTCAACAGCACCGCGGTCAACTCGACCCTCTTCGTGCCCGTCGACACCGCGTTCGAGAAGCTGCCCGGCGGCGAGCTCAACGCGACCGGCGACGCCCTCGAGGCCATTGTCCGCTACCACGTCGGCCTCGAGCCCGTGCCGTACAAGGTCATGTACAAGACGCACACCGTCCCGACGGCCCACAACGAGAGCCTGCTGGGCGGCGCGCCGCAGCGTCTGCGCACCCGCTTTGAGAAGGGTGGCCTGCGCCTCAACTTTTACAGCCATGTCGTGGCCCCCAACTTTGTATGTGAATCCAGAGACGGGACGTATGGGAAAAAAAAACAAAAAACAGGGCCGGTCTCTCTAACACACACACACAGGTCGCCAAGAACGGGGTCCTCCACGCGGTCGACACCATTGTCACGCCGCCCACCTTTGTCGGTGCCCAGCTGGCCCGCCTCCCCCTCCGCTACTCGACCCTGATGCTGGCCATGCAGAAGACCAACTTTGTGCAGTACATCCACGGCCTGGTCATGAACGGCTCGACCGTCCTGGCCCCGACCAACGCCGCCTTTGACCAGCTGAGCCCCAAGCTGAACGCGTTCCTGTTCAACACGCCCAAGGGCCTCAAGTACCTCGACGCCCTGCTCAAGTACTCCATCGTGCCCAACGCCACCGTCTACAGCGACGCCTACTACGGCGCCCCCAGCGCGGCCGAGACCGTGCCCTCGCTGGACGGCCTCGTCAACCGCACCCACTACGAGCTGCCCACCCTGCTCAAGAACGCCACCGTGTCCGTCAACGTCACCACCTTCCCCGGCCACATCTTCATGACCGTCAACGCGGGCGTGCGCGTCACCGTCCAGGACGGCGTGGCCAAGAACGGCGTCATCCAGGAGGTCAGCCGTCTGGTCTTCCCGCCGCTGCCGACGCCCGCCCCCAACAGCACCGACGAGGACACCGGCTACCCGTGGCACGACAACGTCCACACCATTGCCGACGTCGTGGCCCGTCTGGGTCCCTACGTCGACGACGCCGACGATGCCGGTGACAACGCCGACGATGTCGTCGTCCCGGAGGAGTGGGCCTCGGAGCTGTGAGCGACCGACTGATGGGTCAGGAAGAACTACAATAAAACAACAAAAAAAAAAAAAACATCAAGGAACAAAATGGACGAGTGGTATCACTGGATACACGGGGATGTGTTTGTGGGGAAATCCAAAACAACAGAAAAATTCTCATCACAGGACAATCAAAGGAAAGCAAACTCATTTTCTACGCCCATGTCTTTATTTTTTTCTCTTTTTTTTTGCATGTAATACTATGATAGCAACGGATAGCATGATCTGTATCTTTTCACGTACATTGGGGAGTCTCCGGATTTATTGAGACATCATTCACAAAAAAAAAGGGGGGGGTCGGCATTGCTCTGTTTAGTTTGTAAATCCATATCAAGATTGGCATTTTGGCATTGAATCAAGAAAAGATCATGAAGAAAGACAAATGCATTGTGTCGGGCCAGCATCTCTACTACGGACCCATCACGAAAAGAAACTCTGAGCAACGCATTCTATGTAGACACTCCACCCTGCAAACACAACCAACACGACCGTTGCCGTTCTTCACCCACCCACACACAGGTAGTAGCCCGGCCACAAGCTCCCGCACTCGATCCGACACAGCCCCGTAGCCAGCTGCACCAGCTGGCCCCGCTGGCAAATCGTCGTTTCGTCCGTCGTGCTGCCGATCTTGGTGTTCCACTTGCGTCTGCACGCGGTCAGTTTGGGGATCCAACGATGGTAGTAGAAAGAGAAACAAGACAAAAATGGAAGAGAGTCCACGCACAGATCATCTTGGCTGATGCTTGCTCTGCCGGCCACGGAGCGGCACGTGTCGCCTTCCACCGTCTTGTACCACTGGCGGCCTACACGTGTTAGCCATGGTTTCCGTGCTTCGCACTGTCACCAACGTATGCGTCTCCTTGGGCACGTACAATATCTCACCACCCCCGGCAGGAACGGCGACGGCGTCGGCTCGGCTGTGTCTGTGCTCGTCCGCGATGGCCCTGTACCGCCTCCGCTTGTCACCGTGCTGACCAACGTGATCGTCTTGAGGCTCGTCTGGGTCAACGTCGTGGTCACCGTGTGTGTGTCGGTTTGCGTCTGGAGGACACGGGTCTCTGTTTTCGTATCCGTCTTCGTCTCTGTTGTTGTCTCTGTCTTGGTCTGCGCCGGCCCTCCCTGGGTCAACGTCGTCGTCGACACCACCGTGGTGCTGGCCACGACGGTGGTTGTGTGTATGGCTGCGGAAGGACAGGCCGTCTGTGACGCGGCTGTTGTTGGGGCCGGTGTGGCCGGAGCCCCGGCCGACCCTCCGCCATTCACCGTTGCCGTCAAGGTGACCCAGTGCGTCGCCGTCAAGATCACGCGGCACGAAGACGGCACTTCGGTCGGTGTGGGCGACATGCAGATCTTGCAGACGGGGCAGACGGGGCACGTCCGGCTGGGCGCCGGTGCCGTGGGTGACGGCACTCCTGGGCCGGTGCTGCTGGCTTTGTCTTCGCACTTTCCAAAGGCCGCGTTGCACCCTTGCCCGCAGTAGGTATCCGTGCTGCCGCAGTATCCGTGGGCCGAGCAGCACTGGCCCCAGGTCGAGCCGATGCAGGTCTGGTTGGTGGCGCCGCCGCAGGTTCCGTCCACGCTGACCTGGAGGGTACTGTTCTGCGCAAGAGCGGTCGCTGCCAAGAAGAGCACAAGGAAGACAAGTCTGGGCGCAGAGAAGACAAAGGCCGGGACCGGCGGTCTTCTCATCCGGACAAGTGGTCGTGCCATGGCGGTTGTGCAGTCATCTTTCTTTTTTTTTGCATTCGTGCACACTTCCATGAGAACCAAGGGACAGAAAAAAAAACCCCCCAAATATTATTACGGCAGTACAGCAACGCTGGCCAAAGGATAATATTGCTCCAGCTTCCGGACTCTTCTGTACATTAATATAACACTGCCAAGCATTTTCTGCCTCTGTTCACGTTCCCGGGTTAAACTGTCATCGGCCGACTCTATTCTCGGTACATCCACGTGGTCTCGGGACATTGTTGACAACTTACCATGATGGCCACACACACTCGATCTTGCCATAACTCGAGTCTACCTACTTTATTTCATCTTCTTTTTGTCTTATCTTGGACCGCCAGGAGAATTTTTTTGGCTTTCTTTTTTCTTCCACCCGATGTTGTTCTGGCGGCTCGAAAGCGGAAGAATCATATTGACTTGTTATGGGACGTCGGCACTTTATTTTCAGTCTGGGGCTTCAGCCTAAATACACAGTAAATACACAAATAGAAGGGCCGTAGGTATCGTTCCGTGACCGCATGCACCGAAGCTCACAATGGCAACCCTCTACTACACACAATGTGAAGAGCACAGCAACACAACACATGGGAATTTCTTGCAACACACAACTTTGGCCCGTACATCTGTACACTTTCGTTCCCTCTCAAGTCAGACAAACGCAATCGTAGACTCACACTGGAAAGAGCTTGCACAACAACAATGTAGTTACCATTCGAAATATCAACACACGCACAAGACGCAAACATTTACATCACATGGCCGGTCAGCAAGATTTCCAGATAGGCCCAGAAGCGCAGCCTCATCTTCAGGTACATGTCTCGGGTGAACGGAGGCATCGGCTTGGGCGAGCTGAGAGAGGATGGCAAAAAGTTCCGTCGCTCAATTCGCAGCATGTGGCGAATGACCCGCATGCCGCCCCGGGCGTATGTGAAACGCAGCCAGTGGTAGCAGTCCCGGTATACTTTCAAGGCGAGAATGTCTGCTGGGGATCGGTAGCAAGAGCTGGGGCGGCTGTCCTGTCGCCTGGGTGGGAAAATGTTGATCCAAGCCCAGTCTTGGGTGGTTCCGAGAGAACAGGAAATCCGCAGCTTGTCCAGGTTGACCAGACGCTGCAGCGTGGCAAATGCAGGAATGGCCTGGCTGGTGATCGATCTCTTGTCTGTCCAGCCCAAAATCTCGACGTCTCTCAGCAGGGCGCATGGAGCTGGCCCGAGCAGCGAGAGAAAATTGAACAGCGCCTCTGTGTCGGAAAAGATAAACCGTTGCGCGTAGAGAATATGAACAGTCTCGGCATACACCTGCCGATTTGTGCACATGATGCTTGGAAAAATCTGGGAATCTCGCGGGCCATGGTCCTAGCGGTGGTCCCGCGAGTATCCCAGGAGAACATTGGTATTCAAGGTCGCTGGGTCCCTCATGTCATGGCGAAGGTCGAGATTCTCTCGAATCACAAACTTGGACAACGCCTCGAGACTCATGGGACGTGTTCGGCGGCGGCTCATTTTTTCATACTCTTTCAACTGAGGCCAATCTCTCTTGGCCAATGCTGAGTGGCAGTGGAAGACTGACGGGCTCCATCTGCCGGGCTGTCCTTGGAGATGAACTCCCCGCCGGTCAAGCAAAAGCTCCTTGTAGATCTTCACGCGAATTTCGGCTGGCAGAGACCTGATGTTGTGCTCCAATTAGTACGCAAAGCAATTTCAGGGAGCGTGCCAGTTTGGGGCCGTCCAAAGAAGATCGCCAACAATATCCTTACATGAATGGAAAGGCTGGCTTTGACCCTGTTCCATGTCGGACGCAAATTGTCTCCTGTGCCAGTCCGCAGTGCGTTAGACTTTTGATCACAACAAATGCATATCGAAGCAGAGAGACACAGTCATACGAGGATGGCTGTATCACTCACGCTCCCTGCAATGCTGGAGACAATCGTCGGAGTGCTTTGACATTCTTTGCGGCCACTTTGGCCGGTCTTGTTGGACTCGTCTGTCATTTTCAAAGCAGAGGAAAGCAGCTGACGTGCGTGCACGCAGTCAAAAACAGAGAAATCAGGGAGTGTTCATGAGTCCTAAAGTGGTAGGATACTGTGCGTCGATATGCTTGCGGAAAGAAAACGAGTGAGCAAAGAAGCAGGTGACGCCTAGGAAAAAGTAAAGAAGAAATGAAGAAGGTGAAGATACGGTATGCTGTCTTTAAGAAGGATGGCTAAGACAGCAGTGCAGACAGTTCATATATACGTCATTGAATAAATGCCCATGGTGACAGTTTTTGCGTGACGAGTTGAATTCGGTCTGACCGGGTTATGAACTAGCATTTGTGAAGTGCATGCTTAATTTCATTCTGAATCGAAGTTGAGATTGTCGCACTTTGCCGGCAGCCGAAGAAGTAAAAAGCAACGAAGTAAATGTTTATTTGATATTATCTGATTTTCAGCAGACCTTTTCGATCTCTTGATGTTGCCGTGTGGTCGGCGGGCGGAGGCTGTAAGTGACAAATTTGGCCATGACACCGTGGCATACCCGTACTTGGTGAGCACGCCTCCCGGCAGCAGCGGTACCGTATCGTTTTCATGATGAGCCTGAGGGTTCTTTACACTAAACGTCACGTGGAAGGCGTGTAAGAGTCATGTGATACAGCGCCTGACTGAGTCACATGTCTGTCCACGTGTAGCCGTCTGTCTCTAAAGCCGCCAGTAGACGCGACTCTGATATCAGAAAAAAAAACCCTGAGCCGAACTCGAGTGGAGGCTAGCACACCCAAAGCCAAGGTCTGCCGCAGCCAGAACAACGGCCATTCAGCCTTGTCATCCCATCACACCTTTCGTTCATTCTCAGGTGGCTGTCAATCAGAGCAGCATTTCCATAACAGCATTCCAGCCTGTCTCGTCCGGCCCCTTCCTGCCGTGGTTTAGTGTAGGGTACTGTTTTTACAAAACGTCATCACCGATAAGAAGAGGACCCTCGATTTTCAGCATGTGTGGCGTCACTGCTCTCCTGGTTCGTAATACCACCCGCACGACTGCAAGGCAGTTGCATCAGAGTCCCCATTGGGCCTCGAATGGTGTCCACTACAGGCCCCGTACTGACATGATGGTATCCAGCTCGGCGATGTGAAGGCCACAACGGCTGCCATTGACCTGCACGAGTCTCTGTACTTTCTTCAACATGTAAGTCACGACGCAGTCTCGTCATGGGGCTCATGAAAGCGTCTGAGATTCGGACACCTTAGCTGTGGTACTGACCTGCTTTGCCCAGAGAGGACAAGAGGCCGCTGGCATCACCGTGTGCCAGGGTGGCCGTCTGTACCAATGCAAGGGCAACGGCATGGCCGCCAAGGTCTTTGAGGAGGGCCGTCGTGTCGCCGATCTGCCTGGATATGCAGGCATCAGCCACCTGCGATACCCTACAGCGGGCACCACATCCCCGTATGTATTCCCATGCTCCCCATCTCCTCACCTCCCCAGCTTCCTAGTGCCGGATGTTGATACCCATGACCCGTCAGGTCTGAGGCACAGCCGTTTTATGTCAATTCGCCCTTTGGTCTGTCCATGGGTGTCAATGGAAACCTTGTGAACAGCGATGAGCTCCGCAAGTTCCTCGATCTCGAGGCTCGCCGCCATGTTAACACGGACTCTGACTCTGAGCTGCTGTATGTACCATGTCCTCCCTCTCTATCCCTTGCCGTATTTTCAAGGCAATAAACGATCATAAAACTTATGATTTACAGGCTCAATGTCTTTGCCAATGCTCTGAACGACCTTGGAAAAGCTCGTGCCAATGTTGACGATGTGTTTACCGCCCTTCGTGACGTCTACAAGCGATGCAAGGGCGCTTTTGCGTGCACTGCCATGATTACAGGCTTTGGCATTTTGGGTTTCAGGTATGCTCAGCTCTTGACCCCTGTCTAGTCAGCATGCTAGGAACCTCTGCTGACTGTTTTTTTTTTTTACTCAGAGACGCCAATGGCATTCGGCCACTGGCTCTCGGATCTCGACCATCCGCCACGCTGAAGGGAGCCACTGACTACTTCATGGCCTCTGAGTCCATTGCATTGACACAGCTTGGCTTCAGCAACATCATCGATATTCTGCCGGGACAGGCAGTCTTCATCAAGAAGGGCGGCACTCCGGAATTTTGTCAGGTCGTGGAGAGAATATCGTACACGCCGGACATCTTCGAGTACGTGTACTTTGCCCGGCCAGACAGCACTCTGGACGGCTTGTCTGTGTACAAAAGCAGAGAGAACATGGGTGTCATGCTCGGCAAGAAGATGCGTCGGGTGCTCGGCGAGGAAGGCATTCGTGGCATCGACGTCAGTAAGTATTGCTTGACAAGAAGCCCAGTGGACACGGGGAGATTTTATTGTACTTCCTACTGACATCTTCTCTTTTTTTTTCCTGCAGTTATTCCTGTTCCGGAGGTGGGCATTTTCCCTTTGAATTTGCGCAACACGCCAGAAAATTACTGACATGAAGTAAACAGACCAGCAACACTGCAGCAGCTGTCCTGGCCAAAGACCTTGACATTCCCTTTTCGAATGCTTTTGTCAAGAACCGATACGTCTACCGGACATTTATCCTGCCGGGACAATCGGCCCGTCAAAAGAGTGTGCGGCGAAAGCTGTCTCCCATTGCGTCAGAGTTCAAGGGCAAAGTTGTCTGCCTGGTAGACGATTCTATTGTGCGCGGAACAACCTCGCGCGAAATTGTAAGCGACCCATGCCAAGTCTGGACACAGCAATCCGATTTTCAACCGCTAATGTCGTTGCTACAGGTGCAAATGGCACGCGAGGCAGGCGCTGTTCGGGTCATCTTTGTGTCTTGCTCGCCAGAAGTCACCCACCCCCATGTTGTGAGTGCCGGCCCATTCAACGTCATAAATTGCGGGGCTGTTACTAATAGAGTGTTTTGTATCCAGTACGGCATTGACTTGGCAGATCGTGAAGGTAAAGAACCGGTGAAGACGTTCATGGATGTATTGGTTCGCGGAGAGATCAGGGGGCTGACTTCATGACAGAGCTCATTGCGTACAACAAGACGAACCAGGAAATTGCCGAGTACATCGATGCAGACGCCGTTATCTACCAGGACCTGGAAGACCTCAAGATCGCCTGCATCGACGCTGCGGTGAGTGGCACAACAGAGATCAAGGACTTCGAGGCCGGTGTCTTCTCTGGAAAGTACCAGACCGAAGTGCCAGAGGAGTATTTCCACCACCTCGGCAAGGTGCCGAACGGCAAGAAGAGGAAGAGCGAGAACGACACCAATGGTGCCAGCAAGCGCTCCTCCTCGAACGGGGTGACGCTGAGCATTGCGACGCGCTCTCCGGGAGTCCTGCACGGCGAGGATGACAACGGCAAGCTGCCAGACAGCCCGGTTGATATCAGGTTCGTTTCCTCCGTACTGTTCTCCCCACGTTTTGCTTGTTGGTGTATGGTGGTTGCTAACATACACAGTCTTCACAATGTTGCTGATGAGCGGTAAAAACGCCGCAAAATTTTCGTTTCCATTCCGATGGAAATAGTAATGGAGTGGTATCTTTGGACATGAACTGTCTATTATGTACATATGCAAAGGAATATGTTCGCAATAAGGAACACTAAGATAGATTTGGATACAGGAGTATGGAATTTGGTTACAACCGTGGGTAGAAGCAACATAGCAATAGAGCCGTGATACAGCCTGCTCCTTGCTCCATTGTGTTGGAGTGGAAAGTTCCTCCTCTTTTTTCACCAAATGTTACCCTTGGACTGGGTACCCTTGGTCTTCTCCAGCTCCTTGATGTTGATGTTCTTCCAGATGAGCAAGCAGATCACCACTGGAGGAATGAAGCAGGAACCGGCAACGACCATCTTGTGCATAACAGTTCCATAGGCGGCAATGATGGCGTTGCGAACGGGACTGCCCATAGGGTAGCTCCTCTGGACGACCAGCGAGCCGTAGATCTCGGCCACAAGGTCTTTGCTGTCTGCCGGCAGCTCCTTGTAGAGCTCCTTTGGCAGCAGTTGGGTCCACAGAGCACCACCGATGGTCTGCCCGATAGCGGCACCAATGGAACCGAAGAGGCCGTACACAGCCATGACGACAGCGATCTCCTGGTGCGTAACTGCGGCCATAATGGCCATCTGGGAGCAAAGAGCAAGGATGCCGCTTCCAAACCCGTTGAACAGCTGGCACATGACGAGGTAGCCGACGGTGCTTTCGGGGGTGCGGAACTTGATCAGAAGCGCGGTTCCGAGGACCATGAAGGGAATGCCAGTCGCCCCAACCCATTTGTAGTTGCCGGTGTAGCGAATCAGCCTATTATGAAAATCTGTTAACAACAACATGGGACGTTCTGGCCGCCATCAGGACAGACACATAGACTTACAAGCCAATGAACGGCGACAGGAAGGCCGATCCAAGGGAAAATGAGTTGAGAACATAGCCGGAGATGGTGATGCTCAGGTCGTTGACAACCTGTAGGTAGGAAGAATAGTACGTGTCCCAGCAGCTGAGTGCGGCATGCGGTCAGTGTCAAAATGAAAGAAGATAAAAGGCAAGAACACCACAGCAGAATTTCCTCTCCTCGCCCCCCCAAAACGAAGCAAAGACACAATAGCGCAGAACACTCACTAGATTGAGGTAAACATGAACCCATAAAGAAGAGCACCGCCTAGGATAGTTCTGTCGGACAGGAACCTCCACGGCAGGTACTGCACCGGGGCGACAAATTTCTCCCACGCGACAAAGAGGACCATGCAGAGGCCACCGACGACAAACATGGCAATAATGTATCCGGTCTTCCAGCCGTTGGGAGCCGAGTTCGCCAGGCTGAAAGGAAGGAGAATCAGAGAGAATGCGGCGGTACTCAACAGAAGACCGACAACTGCAGGATCTTGGTGTCAGCAGCATATTCTCGCCTTACACCAAGAGAGACATTGATGGGGGCTTCTCGTAGTTACCATCAAATTCGATCGCGTAGTACTTGACGTTCTCGACAAACGACCGCTTTGGCGGCTTTTCCGGATACAGACCGAACCGCTTGGCCTTGCGCGCCTGCAGGACAAACACGACCATGATCGGCGTGCAGACACCGACCATGATAATGGCCCAGGAACCGAACGCCCAGCGGAAGTTGAGGTTGTCGTAGTACAGCTCGGAGATCTTGGAGCCGGCGAACACGGTGGCAATGGTGGGCGTGGAGTTGAGAGCAAACATGAACATCCGGTTCTTCATCGTGGTCATGTCGGCAACGACCACGTCGATGATGTACAGCAGACCGAGATGGCCCACCCAGTAGAGCGTCTGGGCCGCGGCATACGTCTCCACGTTCTTGCACACAGCCTTGAGGATCTGGCCGAGGGTGACCAGGAGCAGCATGAAGCAAAAACCCTCGATGCGGCCCCAGATGTCAATGACTTTGGCGATTGTGAGCTTCGCAACGCCGCCAACAATGGTCGCGACGATGCTTGTGGTGGCGAGCAGACCGTGGGATTGGAATGCGGACGTGACATAGGCCGTCAGGTTCTGCTGGATCGACTGCTGCATGGCGCCGACAAAATTGATCAGGTAGATCCTGGATGAATTTTTTTTTCTGTGGTCAGGACATCGAAGAAGGATAATCAGGAAAAGAAAAGAAGTGTATAGTTCCGCAAAGGTGAAGGCACTATCAGGAGGTGGAAGGGATGCTTACAAAATGAAGGTCAAGATGACAACATTCCTGGTCCAGACCTGGGTGATGGCCTCGACCTGCTTCACACCGTCCTGCTTATGCTCCGAGTTCATCTGCGGCTTCTCATCGTAGTCGTGTCCGTCTCCCTGAGTAGTCATGGCTCTCTCGATGTCGTTGTCCTTTTCTCCGGCAGCTTCCTGGACAGCCCGGGGCGTTTCGGAGAGGTCCATTGAGTGTGCCATGGCAAGCAAAACCCCAAGTGGCCAACACGGTGTCTTGTTGAAAAAGGGCAGCAGTCAAGACAAGGTTGTGTCAACTGCAGAGTGCTCTTCCGTGTAGGATCTATACCACGTGTACGTCGACGAGCAACTTTTGGGACCAAACGCAATGTGACTTTGATTCAAAAACCAGGGACCTGGGAAAGACGGGGTGATGCTGATCCAGCCTTATACGCAGCAGCGGTGGGACGGACTCCGATTATCGTTCTCACCCTTGTTGTCATTCTACTTTTCGATATTTTACCGTGGTTCCCAACCCTTGCATAAGTCGGTCTCGACGTGGGAGTGAGACAGAGACGATTAACCCAATACGGGCACAATTTCAACTTGGACGAAAGAAGACATGTTTTTCTTTTTTTCTTTTTGGGCGTAGCAACAAGGTCTGCTATGGCATAGCCTGGCAAAGAGCGAAGTTCAAATTCCGCCAAGGTGGGCTAAGAAATCGACCCCCACGACGGCAATGCAACCAGAGGTCCGAGTATAGGGCCGGTTACACGGGTCCATTTCCTGGAAACCTTTTATTTCGTCCCGGCTCTTTCCCTTCTTATTCGTTGTAAGGTTACAGTATTGTTTCCGCTGTCCGACTGGGTCTCGGTCATGGTGCCATTTCTTGCAACGGGTGATGGCCAAGAGTTCATGGCAGAAGGGAAACCTGAGAAGCTACGAGTTTTTTTTTTTTTTTTTTGCCTTCCATCGTTAGCCAAGACAGACCCAGACCAGGCTGTCAGCACGAGCTAGCCTGAAGCTCCCTTCATGCATAATCCCGTCTCCCACACTGCAGTTTAATTCGCTGTGCCATTTTCCGTGGTCAGCAAGCGAGACGGCGATCGTTGGGGTGGAGAATCTGATAATCGGTTGGTTCCATCTGATAGAGAAACTAAGCTGTGTATGCATGTTCATCCGTCTCACAGCTCTCGCCACCACATTCTCGTCGCATTTTTTTTTTTTGCCTGCCCTTCGCCACAGGGATAAGTACCATGTAGAGCTTGACCGACAAATGTTGCGGAGTCTGAACTGTTTACAACGTTAATATTAAAGATTTGCACATATGGTTGACTGGGCTTAGAGCAACGCATAGTGCTATTGTGGAGTTGCCTCAACAATACCTCTCCGCTGAGATGTGGGCGCTGCAGAGATGGAGTTGACTTGAATGCCATCTGCACTGACACTGGGAAACGCCGTGTCGGATAGGCCATCCAAAAGAGCTACTGCAGTGGCCATTTGTGCGTGGGTGTTGCTGGCTCGTTAGGGACACTCGAGCTATATGCCAAGGCCACCACACCAAGGAAACATGCGTCTCGATTGGTCACTGCGTAATGCAATGGATGAACTACACAATCCTCCTGTCACCTGTGTCTTGGCCAAGGATTTTGAAGTAACAGGATTTTCGTTGTTGGGCCGTTACATTTGGTTTCTGGTAAAAGATACTTGACAGCCCCGTTTCCGTTGGTGCAGGTCATCACAGACGCAAAGCCCACATTGTCTGGTCAGTTTGATTGTATACTCGTAGTTCGATCTTGGAGAAACGTCTTGTTTATGTATGCCCAACCAACTTCTGCCAGGCGAGATGCATTATCAATCAGGCATCACCAACCCATGCAGTTCACCTTAATGTCTTGTATCCAGTAACTAGTGGGAAGACTTCCAGTATTGCCAAGACGGAGGTTGGTATAAGCTATCTTGATAGCTTAATTGTCTCGTTTGCGTTACATACCTGGTTCCCATAGAAGTGCCGAGTTCTGCACGTCTTCTTGGCAGAGGAAATCCGGTCCGGACCCCTCAGGGAGCACATTCCCGTGACTTACATCGTGACTAGTCACATGTAAATTTTCACTGACAAAAATAGATAGTCATGTGACTATTCGTGTGACGGAAGATGTGATCACGCACGTGATGCAGTGATGGACTCGACCACGTGTATCCACATTGGGAAATGTTGGGGAAGCGCGCCTTGGCCCCGACGATCAGGACCTCATGACCAACTTTGCGGTCAGGAGTTCGACGAAAGGCGGAGTATGCAGCACATCCACGGGCACCAGCTACCAAAAGAGGATGCGTGCCCGGAAAGGGAGGAGGGGGGATAGGGGGATGGCCGTCCTCTATGTTCCGGCAGACCACCGAGAAGCCAACACACGATAAGGCTGCGGTTCTGTGTGTTGGTGGTGATCTTCCCACAACGTCGGTAATGAGGCCTGCTGGGAGATTTTTCTATATGCTCATTCATGGTGGTAAGTCCACTGCGTTATTTTTTGCATTCTTTGTCTGTTCTCTCTAACAAATGGAAGACGTCACGATGCAAGTTATCGTCGAGTTCATGGAAACAAGCTTCAATTCCCATGGCAAGAGTCTTTCTTCATGTCACGCTTCACTTTCATATGCTTTCGTCGTCTGGTTATGCGTTGCCATTACCCCGCGCTGCAGACCTACACGGGACGGGCAGCTTCCTCTTATGGCTATGCCGCAATGCACACCACCAGCCGCAGTTGCATCTCGGTTGCCTCTGCAAGGGTTCACAACTCAAAAGCAAATCTCAAAAACAAAACGCATTCTCGCCAGGCAAGAAAGCCGCCTGCGCGCGGAATGTGCACCCTTTCCCGCCTGCGCCGCTGCATGCCCTTGGGGCAGACGCAACCAGTCCGAGTATCCTTCACCGCGCCTCGCCCCCTCATTTCCAAGAAAACCCCGAGGCTCTTGGAGTCTTGGGCGGCTTTTGTTGGGGGCGACTCGTCTGATGCGTGGACGAGTAAAGTTGGGATGGGCCGGCTGTTAAACTCTGTTTAGTCTGGCGCCGGCCGCTAGCACCCAGGCCCATTTTACGGCTCAGGTCGGTGTACTGGCGTACGCGCCAGGCACATGAAATCAAGGGCGCCAGGCAAAGAAAAACTTGGAAGGGGAAAAAAAAAAGAAAAAAAATCACCAAACACTAAACAAACAGGGACTAACACAGTCCGTCCCCGACTTGTTTGTTCGTGACTTCATTTTATTCTGCTCTAACCCTAGCACATGCTTGCCGGCTGAGTCGGTACAAATATGCTATTTTTCTTTGATTTCCAACACTCATCCATTACCGAAACCTGACGCGAACACTCCCAGTGCGGCAAGCAGCATGTCCAGGAACATCTGCAAAAGAAAAAAAAGAAAAGAACCGAACCCCCCCAAAAGACGAAAAAATCAAACAGGCCGTGACCAAGTGGTCTGTGGATGCAGGTCCGCCCGTCAAAGTAACAAAGACAAAAAGGAAAAAAAAAGAAAAAGAAAAACCGCACCAACGGAATCGAAAAAGTCTCCGCGAGTCTTTGTGGAAGACCACGCTGGTGTGTCGTCTGTTGTCATTGATATGCATTCACATGTCATCTCGCGTCAAGTGACGAAGGCTGTCAAGGGACACTTTCCCCTCAATTCGTATCCCCTCTTCCCACTCCCACAGGATGAGCCGTTCCCCACGGAACGACATGCGTGTTGGGAACAAGGGGAAAAGAGCAAAAGAGCAAAAGAGCAAGAGGGCCAAGCGGTTAGGGAGAAGCCACCGACCGGGAAAAAAGGCGACGATCTCGAAGATGCGGGGACGAAAGAGAGGAATGAGGATTGGTTTATTGGTCCCCCATCTTGGCAAGAACCTCTTTTTCTCTATTGTACTGTTGAGATGTTGGCATTCGTGGCGCATTCCAATCTAGCAAACAATGAAAGTTGGGAAAAAACAATGGGCATTCTTTCCGCATCCCGAAAGGGTCTTTCCCCATCCCGAAAGGGTCGTTTCTGGTTTTTTTGATTTGTGTTTTTCTTTTTTCTTTTTTTTTTCACGAACCAACTGCAATCCCATTCCTCCTCAGTCTTTAATGACTCCATTATGATGGTCCTCCTGACTAGCCTCCGCGCCGGACAGACACCGTCGTGGACCAACAACGCCCCCCCCCCCCCCCCCCGAGGGACCTTATTGGGGTTTGTTTTATTTTATTTTATTCTTCTTTTCTTTTGCTCGCCTTGTTCACAAAAAGTCTCTTTTTTCTGTTCTGCATGTGCTTGCCGGTTCAACTGTGCTGCAGGAACTGCCGAGCATAACCAGATAGTATGGTCAGAGATAGTAGACATTACGTCTTTTGTCCGTAGTCTATTTAGACACACGGTGATCCCCTTTTCTGGATGATCTTTTTTCTTTTTGTCTTTCGTTATTTCCCCACCACCCTTCCTTTTAAGCCTTTGGTGTTTCCTTTTTTTTTTTTTTTGGCCTGGGGAAGCTGGGAAGTTGCTGGTACATCCTCTTTTTAATTATACTACAAGCTTAACAGCCTGCTCTTCTCTTCTCTTCCCTTTCTGTCTCTTCTTTACAAACAATGAGGACGTCCGTTGTGGTCTCCCTCTTGGCCAGCCTGGCTGGCCTGGCCTCTGCCGTGCCCACGCCAGAGCCAGCAGCAGAGCAGCCAGCCAAGCTCGAGGAGCGTGGCACGACGGTCAATGTCAAGTACCCCGAGGGTGAGGTAAACGGTATCTCTCTGCTCGGCATTGATTCGTTCCGCGGCGTGCCTTTTGCCCAGCCGCCCGTGAACAATTTGCGGCTGCGTCCGCCGGTACGCATCAACGGCAGCGTGGGACCCTTGGACGTCAGCGGCCTGGGTCCCAGCTGCCCGCAGATGTACCTGTCGACTGGCAGCGGCAGCCCCATCACCCAGTTCCTCGGCGAGCTCATCAACGTGCCCCTGTTCCAGGAGGCCACCAACACCCAGGAGGACTGCCTGACGGTCAACATCCAGCGGCCCGAGGGCACCACGGCCGACTCCAAGCTGCCTGTCCTCTTCTGGATCTTTGGAGGTGGTTTTGAGGTATGTTCTTCTTTTTATTTCTATTTTTTTTCTAAACAGACTTTTGTGTCTGCGAAAAAAAAAAAATATGCGGGTGTTATTGACCACAAGTGACTAAAACCTAACTAAACCTCTTTCCTTCTACAGCTCGGCACCAATGCCATGTACGACGGCACCGGCCTCTTGAAGAAGGGCATCGAGAACGACCAGCCCTTTGTCTTTGTCGCCGTCAACTACCGCGTGGCCGGCTTCGGCTTCCTCGGCGGCAAGGAGATCCTGGCCGACGGCGCCGCCAACCTGGGTCTTCTGGACCAGCGCATGGGCCTCGAGTGGGTGGCCGACAACATTGCCGCGTTCGGCGGCGACCCGGACAAGGTGACCATCTGGGGCGAGTCGGCGGGCGCCATCTCCGTGTTTGACCAGATGGCCATCTACGACGGCGACCACACGTACAAGGGCAAGCCGCTGTTCCGCGGCGCCATAATGAACTCGGGCAGTCTGGTGCCGGCCGACCCCGTCGACTGCCCCAAGGCCCAGTCCATCTACGACCGGGTCGTCGCCGCGGCCGGCTGCGCCTCATCCAACAACACGCTGGCCTGCCTGCGGTCCGTCGACTACGAAACCATGCTGGGCGCCGTCAACTCGGTGCCGGGCATCCTGTCGTACAGCTCCGTGGCGCTGTCGTACCTGCCGCGGCCCGACGGCAAGGTGCTGACCCAGAGCCCCGAGTACCTGATCACGGGCGGCAAGATGGCCAAGGTGCCCTTTATCATCGGCGACCAGGAGGACGAGGGCACGCTGTTCTCGCTCTTCCAGCCCAACCTGACGACGACGGCCAAGCAGGCGCAGTACCTGCAGGAGTACTTTTTCAACGGCGCCAGCCTGGACACGATGACCGCCTTTGTCAACACCTACTCGCCCTTGCTGACCGCTGGCTCGCCCTTCCGCACCGGCATCTTCAACGAGTGGTACCCGGGCTTCAAGCGGCTGGCCGCCATGCTGGGCGACCTGGTCTTCACCCTGACCCGCCGCGCCTTTTTGACGCTCAACCACGCCGTCGCCTCGGACGTGCCGTCGTGGTCGTATCTGTCCTCGTACGACTACGGCACCCCCATCCTCGGCACCTTCCACGCCTCCGACCTCATCCAGGTCTTCTACGGCGTCCTGCCCAACTACGCCAGCAACGCCATCCAGACGTACTACATCAACTTCCTGTACAACCTGGACCCCAACGAGGGCAAGACAGGCCTCATGACCTGGCCTCAGTGGAGCGAAGACAACCAGCTGATGAACTTTTTCAGCGACCATGGAAAGCTTTTGTCTGACGACTTCCGTGCAGACAGCTACAATTTCATTGCTGGAAATGTCTCATCCTTCCACATTTAAGGAGGGGAGAAAAGAAAAAGAAAAACCCCCAAACCGAAGGGGCTGTGCTAGCAGTTGTTTCTTTTGTAAATACTACGTTATGTATATATGTCTTGTATGTGTTATGCTCGTACAAATTAAAGCGGTTTCTAAACTGGCCTCCCAGATATTTATCAGTAGTTTTGAAGAAATCCAAGTTTGGGGAATCGAAAATAAAAAAACATTGATTTATTTTATTCAATTTTATTTTATTGTAAATGTGTAAATGTGTGACCGGATGGATGGATGGATGGATGGGTAAATGAAATAGGTGGGGGTACAATTCATATAACTAAATCTGACATTCCAAATAGAAAGCATGGGAAAACTTAAAAAACCTCTATATTGTTGCCATATCCTAACTTGACGTAGGACATGCGGGTATTATTTAATGAAGAAAGCAGAATAAAATACAAGTGATATTAGCCATTGGCCAAATGCAAAACAATGATGCCGCCCATGTACAATGGAGAAGAATATACCGGAAAAAAAGACAAGCCAAGACAAGAAGGGCAAATGGAGCACCATAGCCGCATCGACACAACAATCAAAGGAGAGACTTGCTCTATCCAAGAAAGTTGCAAACGAGAAAGAGGAAAGAGGCAAAAAAGGACAAATAACCAAAAAAAATAACATCCGAACTCGAGAAAATCCAGGAATGCGACAAGTGGTAGATGCGTAGGAAAGAATATCGCCAAAATGCATGCCCTCCAAAATGAAAATGAGAAAACTGTCACAGAGGTTGATGCATACCAGAAACAAATCACGATGCTTTCATCATCTCGTTTTGGCGGAGGAAGTTGCGCGCGGATTCATCGCCACCTCGCTCAGCAGCCACCATCCAGTGTATGGCTACACACATGAGCGCAGCATCATTGCGGACATCGGACACGTCTGTTCGGGTGGCATCTGATCCTCCAACGCTCGATGCGCCGAGACCGGCACTGCTTGCCGAGTACGATGCCCCCCTGCCTGGACCCGCGCTGCTCTGATGCGACGAATAGCGCCCGCTGCCGCTGGATCCGCCGTACTTTTCCATCACATCTTTCTTGAATACGTCGCGCGGCCGGGATAGTGGCAACGTTGTTCGTTCAACAAGTTCCGGGTACAACAGGTAGAACAAGCCCAGTTCACGCTGTGCTATGGGCACACCCTCTTTCGCCGTGATAGTCCACATGCGAGCTGCATCAGCAAGCGTGTATGGGACCTGTACTGGCCCATTCATCGTAGCGGAAGAAGGGGCTGGCGTGGTGGATGGAGTGCTGTGCACCTTTCGTGTCTCCGTTTCCACCCTTACGATCTCGTAAGCTTCTTCAACCATTGTGTCGCAAACCTCCTTCTTCAGCAGAAGTGCCGCTAGTCCTGCATCCCAGAATGCTTTGCCACGCTCGGTCCCATCCAGAGTTTCAGGCGGCACAAAGGATGCGATGAACTGCAGATCCCGAAATAGCGTCTTTGGTCGGACGGATAAATCTCGAAAGAGAGACCTCAGAATACCAGAAACAGCGTCCTTCTTCGTCTGCTGGTTACTGGCCCGGGAAGACCTCAGGTCTGTACCGCTCCCAAAGCCACCTCGATGAGTTGATGTGGGAGAAGCAGGCAACGGGGAAAATGCTCGACTGGTGGCCCGGCGTCCGTTTACACTGCCAATAGTCTCCTCAAGTGGCTTGGCCAGCCCTATGTGAGAGTCTGAGGGTCCATCCCCCGCTGGCCTGACCACAGACTGTCCTCTTGCAGAGAAAGCCAGACGCCGCCGCACGCTGTGGGACGGAAGAGATGCCATGATGAGGTTCTCCAGTTCGTGAAGGGCGTCCATCTTTTTGTAGGGGTTGGGGTGGACGCAAAACATCCGCAAAAGGCGTTGGTATGATTTCGTAAAAGGGAAATCGGGCATATCAACTGGCCTTCTAGTCTTTGACTTGCTGTCCAAGAGAACTTCTCCGGGCGAGGGTACAGAACCCATACCGCCGTAGTTTGTTGCGTCTGGAGTCGGAGGATTTGGTTTCCGCGTGCTGTCTGCCTGGGCTGGATCGTCCACCAGCGGGGAGTTGCTTCCACTGTCGGTGTGATGAAGGGGACTGGAGCTGGCAGTCTCACCCGGAGCTGAGGTCACTGGTGAATCCTGGGCGTTCTTGACTATGTTGAGTTGCACAGCGCTCGGGGAGCTTGGAGCGGTATTTTCTGTCGTTGCAGACCGCACATGCTGATCCTTTCTGGCAACCTCACGCTGATTGATGCACTGCTGGCCGATATCACCAAACCAAAAGTCCGTCTCCGACCCCTGTGCAAACACCATATTGCCAAGGTCAGAAAGAAGAAGACTGGTAAGTGTCTGGCGAAGCCTGTCCAGAAATAATGACTTGTCGTCCGAAATGCGTTGTGCAAAAGCCATATCCACAGAGGAAGACGATGTTCCCGGGCGTCCAGTCCCGTGCAAGCTCACACTGCTGCGCCGCGAAGAGCGTGGGTTTTGGTATATCGGCGAAATCGAGGCAGGGAAATTGTGCACGCTCACAGTCGGGGATTGTGCTCTGGAGTATGCCTGTGTTGTCGTGATAGGTGTTCGGAATGGCGACCAGTACGTTGTGGTGGTGTCGATAACGGGGACTGTTGGTATTCCACCGGACAGGTAGTCTTGAGCGTTCAAGATGTCGGTCAATGTCGTACTCGCCCTCGGATAACCGAACCGGCTAGAATCAAAGGACATGTGGCTAGGGGTACTCGGGCCTGAAGGACTTCGCAGACCGCTGCCCATGGCGGACGTGCCCCTGCTGGATAGATTGAAACGGCGGCCATCGGAATCCCCAAAGCTGGTGGTACCGGATGCAACATCCCAGATAAAGCTTCCAGAGTCTCTGTCTCGGCTTGATTTTCCGCGGGCTTCAAAGTATCTGCGATCCCTCTCATACAGTGAACTAGACCACAGCACAGGGGCCTCAATAATGCTCTCGCCAATCAGTTTGTCGACACAATTGCCGATCTCGTAACAGAAACGATGAATTCGCTCCTCTCCTTGGCAGAAATTTAAAATCCCAGAGTTTTGAAGCCACTGTAAGGTCTTATCCACCTGGAGATCAGAAAGCTTGTTGGGGCCGCCTTGGCTTTCAGTGGCTGCGAGCAGGTCTAAAACCTCATCCTCAGAACGATAGAGGTACGATGTGGCTGGGCCACGAGGAAGACTTTGTCGCGCTCGCTGGTACGCACGCCATTTTCGACTCGTCCCCATCGTCTTCAGAGCCACAGCAATGCTTCGGCTGACTTCGTATGGCGCTGAACTGTGCACATCTGTGATATACCACATCTGATCTCGCATTGCTTGAAGCTTTGCCACCATCACTTCGACGTTTTCGTCTGCTTGCTCTTGAGATTGCCTAAGGCCAGTGAGCCACGAGTTGTAATCTGCAAGTGCAGCAGTCGACCTCTCTATCGAATTGCGAGGACCGCGAGAGAAAATGCCCAGAACGGCGGCAAAACCGTTCCGTCGCAAAGATTTTGACGTCAAAGAATTGAGCTGCTGTATGGCATCCCAATACTCATGAGCAGTATTAAAGTCAGACTGGACGCGGGATTGTGAAGATGCAGCTGCCAGCATATCAATTAGTGCACATTGCCGCGTCTCGGCGTCGTCCTCATCCAACTTCGTGTGCTGATCGGCACCCTCCATGGCCTGTTCTTCAGCACCTGTTGCATTGACTGTTTGTGGGGTGCTGGCACGGTCCACGTGAGTGCTGTCTTTGGAATCGTCCCTGCCCAGGCCCTCGGGTATCTCATAGTCTTCAACCATCCTCAGGATCGACTTGCGCAGCTCGCGGCAGTCTTGGTCTAATTCTATGGAGATCAACTCATCTTGCTCATCGTTAAGGACATCGTCGGCATCACTCGAAGATGGCGATTGGCCCTCGTCAAAGCTTTCGCGAGGATCATACTCGGTATGGACCGACAGACTATTTCCATCCGCCGACATAAATAAAACTGCCCAATGGTCGCCGCATGGGTGGCCGGATCCTAGCACAACGTCGCGCCCCAGCTCATCCAACATATCACGGACGGCAAGTCGGAGGCGGTAACCATCTTCTTCGTAGTTGTTCAGCTTTCTCGGATACTGGTCAGGAAGAGAGACCGGCGGCGGCGAAGAATGTGCGGTTAGCTGGTCCTCGAAAACACCAGAAGTCGTTGTGCCCGTATTTGCAGATGACACACTCGTGCTCATCGTAGAAGAGGAGCGAATACTCCCCGAGCGTGCCGATCTCGGTTGCCGGTCGGGAAACAGTGCTTGGACAAGCGTGACAAGATCAGATGGACTGACGACAAGGTACGGATGAACGTCGGTGATGTCTCGCAGCGAAGTAATGGACCGCGCAGGCAACAGTCTTGTTGTAGCACGCCGCGGCGTCGAAGATCCTCGAAAACGGGCAAATATATTTTCAATGTGCGACTGGATGGTTGGTGGTGTGGCAGCGGAGTTTGGACTCCTAGCCGTACCTGGAGAGGCTGCTCGATCCGCAATAAGTCTTTGGGCTCGAAGAACAACCTCCTTTAGGATCTTCTGCCGGCCATATTTGGTGATGTGATATTCCGACATCAAGCCGTGAGCCTCGGGGTGAACAACGATGCCAAAAAGCCACACTCCGAACAACCACTTGTAGACGAGCCACACGCGCGTATTCTCGATAAACTTGGCATCCAGTTTGGAGAGGATTTGGTTCCCCAGTTCGACGAGACCCTCGGGGATCCCAGTTGATTCCTCGTCGTCGAGGACATCAAACAAGTCGCTGACAGACCGATCGTAAAATTCTTCGGCGGCAATCTGATCTTTGGGTGTCCATTCGTTCAAGTTGAACCGAGTGCCATTCTGGTCCTCGGCACGGTCAAGAAGAAATGCGCCATCTTCGAGAATCTTCATCAGAAACCACTCCATATTGGAGTTGCCGGCCCAACCTCGCATCGATGCCCAGGCATCAAGAACGGCGACAAGAACAGGCTCCCCAGCAGCTCCCTTCTCTGCGATCAGACGTGCGCAAGCTGTTGACCACACATCCGATCTCCGCCTGTCCTCTGGACTGTTCGGGCCAGCCGAATCAGCAAAACAGGTGTAGATAAGACCGGAAAGCGGATCATGCCGATGAAATGACATGAACTTCTGAACAGCATCGGGCTCCTGCCTATGGCTGCTTGCTGAGATGTTGAGGGCTGACGGTCTTCCAGATGAGCTGCTACGGCTAGCGGATTGACTCTTCCGAAACTGCTGGATAGGATCTGTGGACTCCCGGCCGTGGTAGAAAGCTGTCAGTGCTGCAAGTTCCGCAGTGCTAAGAGAGCACAGCCGGGTGGCCAAGTAGTCGGGGTTGTTCCTGAGGGAGGTCAAGAAAGACACAAAGGCCTCTTGCGCGCCTGCAGGAATACTGGCCAAAAAGGAAGATGCCGATGCAGACAGGAGACCAGTAGGTAGTCCTGGCCCAGGTGTTCCCGGGCTTCTTGTAGGTGTGGTTGGGTGTAGCGCATCCATTTCCGGCCCCAACAAGGCATATTTCCACATGTCGTCACAGCTGCGTCGGACATCGTGGACGGTGTTGTATAGTTTCGCAAAGGTCGGTCTGTCATCGCCATAAAAGCATTCGGCCAGGCCACGGTGAGCCATCCGGCCACAGCGGAGCAAGCGTCCAGTTAGGGCTGTTGATATGAGGCTCAACTGGAGTCGAACCCGCGTGTTGGCGCGCTTACGCTCCTGGTGCTTTGACAAGCGAACATAGTAAGCAAACTCCCCCAAGGTTACTCCGTCTGGCTGTTCTTCGGAGCGCTCGTCGGGGTGCTCTTCGATGGCCTCTTCAGGACGCTCTTCGAGACGCTCTTCGGCGGCCTTTTTAGGGCGCTCCTCCAGGCGCTCCTCCAGGTGCTCATCCAGGCGCTCCTCCAGGCGCTCCTCCAGGCGTTCATCCAGGCGCTCCTCCAGGCGCTCCTCCAGGCGCTCCTCCAGGCGTTCCTCCAGGTGCTCATCCAGGCGCTCATCCAGACGCTCGTCCAGGCGTTCGTCCAGGCGCTTCTCCGGGCGTTCATCGGGAAATTGTGTGATGGGTGCTGCAATAGGTATTTGTATAAAAGGTCGGTGTGCAAGAGGCTCGTGGGGTGTAGATGGTATGATAGAGGATGCGTGGGTCTCGTCACTTGCGCTGGCGCTGATGCCGAGGCCGGAAGCACCCAAGGGCACCGCCGCGGAACTTACAGTAGCCGTTGCTGTAGCCGTGACAGTGGCCGTTGTGGCGACGGCCGCCACTGTTTTCGACGGCACCATCAGGTTCGTGAGTGGTGGGGGCACAGAGAGCGGGGCAGTCGGTAGCTGCTCTGGAGGATCGTTGGCGGTGCCGGTGGAGCGGCGCTTCGGGGAGGGCATTGCGATCGGAGCCGGGATGGGAGGACTAGAGGGAGCGAGCGGACGAGGGTGCGAGAGGTCGACATGTTTCTCTGTGATCTCAGGCGACGGGGTGGGAGACCTGGGGAGGATGGTGACGGTCAAGGAGGAAGCTATAGCAGACATGGCGAGTCAGCGGGTCTGTATTTGGTCCTGGTGTGCCCTTGTGAGGGAAGGAGGCCATCCAGAGTGACATACGGGGCGAGGAGTGAATGCACAGGGGCGAAGAGAACGACCGCTGCATAGAAACCATCACGGGCGTCGGTCATGGGTGGATGCGACTCCTGCAGATCGCCCAAACAGCTCCAGCAGCTGGGCTGGAGAGCTGCCTGGGGACGGAAAGAGGAGGCGCACCACAGGGATGTTTGCCGGGACAGCCGTTCTGCCGGGGAGTATCCGTATAAGTGCGTGCGTCGTGCAACTTCGCTGCTGGCAGAGGCTGCTGGCAGAGGCTGCTGGCAGAGAGAACCCGCGAAGCTGTCGGATCTGGACGATTTTGAAGAGGTCGTTAGGTCGGGTCCGAAGCTTCGTGGTTTTGGTTGCGAGAGCGGAGGTCGAGGAAAGTACGGGGGTGCGACTGATGGAGAAAAGTTGGTGTAGGTGCTGCAGCTATCGGAAGCAGTTGGCCGTCGTTCGGGCAAGGTATGCAGGTCCTCGTTGGCGTGTGTTGTCGTCGTCGAGAGGGCGGGCAAGAATTCCGGGGGAAGCCTGAGGCCAACTCGCAGGCCAGGGAAGAGAGGGGAGGGGCGGACCGCCAGGCGGTGGGTATTAGAGGCAATTGAAAGGGCCGGTCAGAGGCCAGGGGATTCGCCGTTGACGCAGAGAGGAGTTGGTGGCGAACGCACGCGAGAGGCAGCCGGCTGTGATGCGCTGGCCGAACGTGTCCGTGTCTCTTTGTGCAAAATGGGTGTGTGAGAGAGGCAAAGATGGCTTTTTTTTTTCGGTGCTTTCTTTGGCTTTCTTTTATTTGTCGTCGTGCCGTTTCTTGCGTGGGCCACAGGGAAGGAGCGAGGTGCGCACCTGCTCTTGCCTAGGTGGTCAGTGGCCGTCATGCAGGCGTGGGGTAGAGGTGGCTGGCTGTTACCACGCTACCGTTTCTTTCCCAGTTCTGGGAAGGCACTAATACGGCGCCGTTTTTAGGCCTAGTTTCTGATTTCCGGGCGGGACAGCCCAGCTAGCCACCGCCACAGGCAGGCCGGCAGCATGCACAGCTAGTTATCTTACATGAGGAGGGCAGCAGCTACAGCTCCCTGGACCAGAAGGGGCGACCGAGCCGGCCGCAGAACCGGCCAACCAGGACCAGCCAAGGGAAGGTCCAACAGCAAGGCCAGCAGAGGGCAGCTGGCCAACCATGGCCGGCTTGGGTCACGATGCAAGCTGAACTTTGGTTTTGTGCGGTCTGGTGTCGCACATGCATATGGATATGTAGAAACGTGCAACGTAGCACGGTTGTTCGGACCAGCCAGCTCACGAAGGCAAAAGCTATTCGCTGTGCTGGTCACTGCCTATTTGCCACTCTTGTCTGGGACCCCGTTTGCGCCTTGCCTGCTTAGTAGCTGCTGCGATTTTTCCCTGGTCATTGGATTCTGTGTGAGCTGGGTGAGATGCAAGCTTGCTCATGGAAGGAGGAGGCAAACGGCGGCAATGGCAGCCAGTCGTGCCTGCCGCATACGACTTGAGGGCTGCAACCACCACGAGACACAAAAACATATATATACTGTGTATAAAAGGGGGGGCGCAAACAAAAGGGGAAAAAAAAAAGAAAAGAAAAGAAAAGAAAAGAAAGCCAATGTGTTGTCATCCAGTGACTATTCCCCCCCTTTACTTCGCCCTTATTTTGCCTGCTCCTGCCGTTTGCCACACATCATGCCGCAGCCAATGTGTGTCTCTGCCTGGCCCCGACAACCCCGCCTGGTGACCTCTTGGTCGGCCAATCCACGGGCACCACGCGCTTCTTTGCCAGCGTTGGAGCTTGTTTGGCCAACGCACAGCGGGGTCCAGCTGGCAGGCCGCCCAGAGCACATAGTAAAAAAAAAGGCCTCTCCAAAAATATGCATCCCTGACCTGGCATTCTCTTACCCCTTTGTGAAGGCGATGGCGATGACAGCGAAACGTCGTACGTGTGGTGCCGTCCACAGGTTTCGAAGAAAAACCGAGCAAATGGATAAAAATAAACATATTTTTACAATGTCGTAACTATTATGCATTCGTGCAGCTGCAGGGGCCCGGCTATACGCGGGCTGGCAGGAGGAGACCTGTGATACCGGGTTGTGCTGAAGCTGTGATATGTTTGGTTGAGCTACCCCTGAGAGGCAAATGCTGGCTTACAATACTATCGGAGAGGCTTGCTCTGCAAAGAATCGGTGGATGAGAATAGGAGCCACATTCCGTCCTACTCGTCCCAGCATCGGCCCTCTTTCGTACAACGGCAGCTTCCTTCAGCCTCGAAACCCATCCGTGCGCCATCCCGCCGGGAAGGCATGCCGTATCACACTGCTGTGCTTATTGGGTGTTTGGGCGCGTGTTGAGACATCCCTTACAGTGAGTGTTCACTGTATGTGCTGTCGATGTCCATCAATGTAAGGGACCCAGAAGAGCAATTCGAGCCGGTGTCGCCGCGAACATGTTTTGCATCTGTTGACGTGCACCTGTCGAGAGGCCTTCCCGCATTTGGCATCATTGAAGGGGATCGCCCTCCACTCCTGTGGAAAGATCCGCGCTCTGGCCGATTGGGAGGGTGCTCGGACGAGGAAAGACCATTCGCCCATTGGGTGACCAAGATGGGTTGGATGTCGTGCATCATGTGCTTGCAAGGCATTTCGGTTCTGAAGGAACTGCAATACAGCTTGATACCGACGGCACAGACACACGCCATCGGCATATGTAGCCGCATTTTCGATTGTGCCGCTTGACTGTATTTTTTAAGGAAAAATCAGACAGTTTCATCGGACGTCATGTTCTCCAGATGACAACACCCAAGTACGTATGTCGGACCTTAAATGAATTCTGCACGCACATCTTGAAGACCATCAATTTGCATGTCAAACATTATCAATTGCAGCTGGAAACGTTCCGTTCCTTTTTCTTCCTAGAAACGCCCGTGATATCATGATGAATAAAAGCAAACACACTGCCTTCCCAATCCTGAGGAACAGAGCCGCCCAATAACGCCAACAATTTGCCATGCCCGCCGTATGGTATTGCTTGCCTCTTTACCCCCTTAATTTTTGGGTCCCGTGATACACAAACCCGCATGCGAGTGATATATGTGAGACTTTCCATAACGGAACAACAGGGCAATCATCTCTCTGTACATGGTTCTTCATCTTCCGCAGCTCAGCTGCCGATACACACATAATAAAATCATTCGTTTGGATGGTGTTCGTTTTGGCTTCGTTCTTGTCGTGTTTTTTTTTTCCCCGGTCTGGTTCCCCGGTCTGGGGCTTTATTTGCCGAACCGGACATCGAAGCCCTTTAGCACACTCATGATGCTTGCTGCCTCCACTTCCATAGGATGTCTGGCGGCCGGCTTGGAGGGCTCATGCCTCGGGGCTGCCTTGAGCATGGGCAGCCACGTGCCGATTTCGTCGGTCGCCTCATCAAAATGCCGATGGCTCGCCAGGGTCTTGTAGGCGTCTGCACACGACAAGCTGATATTCGTCTTAGTGCTTTCCTTCTGAGCCGGTGCTGTGACACCGGCTCCTCCGTTCCTATTCTTGCAGCATCCACCAGCACCCCCACCACCGCAGCACCCACCCGACTTCTCGCTTCCGTCGCCTTGCCGCTCAAAGTTGGCGGCAAGAGAGCGGCAGAAGAGGCCAGACACTGGGTCTGCTAAACACTGCGCGCAAGTGCCAGGGCCGCCAGGACCACACGAAGATCGGGTTCCCGACGACGCGGCCGTGTTGTCTCGGATATTGTTTGGCCTGTTCCGCCGAAAGGAACTCATGCTGGACAGCTTGATAGCGCCCGTCGCCGTCACTTCCAACGGCGGCGGAGGTCCATCGTTCTCGGATGGCGGTGGAGTCTTTTGCTGGGCAATGACAGTGCCGCTCGACAAGCCAGTCATGGTAACGCCAGGCATGGTGTCGGCGCAGACGCAGTATGTGCCGTCGGAACAAAATCCACACTTGTCCTTCAGCGGGATTTCTTCACGTATGACCGGCGGTGCCGGCCGAGACTGTTGTATCGGCATCGACGGCAGCGGCGTGCGTGTGGTAGAGGGCTTCGGCTTGGAGAACATGTTTGTGAAATCAATCTCAGTGGTGCTGGAATGCCGGCTATCCAAACGGACTTTTTTTTCGTCTGGGGCCAGAATCGACGGCGAGGCAGACGAGAGCGATCGCTTTAGATCACCGCTGGCGCCGCTGTTGCTGTCACCAAACGCACGCAGTGTCTCTTCCAGGCACTCGCACTTGCTGCCGAGGGTGCATTTGCCGCAGTCCATGCCGGTCGTGGCAGCGATGACCTCTTCGGCACAAGCACAGCTGTCTCCGGGATTGCATGACCCACACGTGAGGTCGTCAGCCTCGTCCGGGGGTGAGATGATCTGAGAGATGGAAAAGGGCTGGGCCGACGAGCGCCGGCCCGAGGCAGAGGATAGTGTGCTTGATGTGCTGCCTCTCGGCTGGCTGCTGCTGTGGAGTGGCTTTTGGGGAACGGGCGAGAGGATGTGCTGTTGATGGATAGAGTTGCGTGACATGCTCCCGCTCCGCATGGTCAGCTGTGGCGTGCTTTCTCTCCGCTCCTTGGCCGCCCACGACGACTGATTCGCTTTCTCCTTTTCCAGTAGGGTTTCCAGCATCTGGCATCGGCTCCGAAGCACTTGGACTTCGGTTTCGAGACCACGGATCTTGTCCTGATACTCCCGCTCATTCTGCTGGTGCTCCGCCTTCTGTTCCTCGAGCTGGTCCTCTAGTTCGCCCACGCGAGCGGCTCTCCGCTCGCGGAAGGCCCGCTGGGCAGCACGGTTCTGTGCCTTGCGCTTGGTTGGTGGCGTGTCTGTGGCAGGCTTCCGACCTGGCTTGGGGCGTGGTGGGATGACCCACTCCTTGCTGGTGATGGACATGGGTGGTTTGCCGACGGCACAGGCCGGACTCAGTGCCGCCGGTGACTGTGGCATCGGTGACACAACAGAGTTCATCGACATAACATTGACTCCCTGGGCTGCGATGGGTGCTACTTTCTGAAGAGGCCGCACGGCCGGAGCAACCGGCTTGATGGCCAGCTGCGGCTTTCCGGACGGACCGGCGGCTGGGCCGGCCGTCGGCGTCGACGTTGATGTGGCACTGCTCGGCTGCGGCGAGTCGTGAGATGACGGCTGCGGCGAAGCCGGCGAGAGCGGCGTGCTGCTCTTGCTACTGAGGGCTGAAGCCATCGATGGCGCCACTTGTGCTTTCACTGACTGAGATGCCTCTGGGGTAGAAGACATGGCTGCATCTCATCCAAAAATGCCGCAAGTGAGAGAGAAGTGAGTGAAGGGAGATGAACGACACAATTTTTTGCAGAATGCTGTCGCCAGCACCGTAATCAGATGCAAATCACTGTGCTCGGGATGTGTGGTATACCCCAGTGTTGAAGGAGGCACGATAATATGCAGGAGATCGATTTTGGCGGGAGGGTCGTGGAGGGTGTTATTATTATAATGTATTTTTTTTTCCTGGCTCGGCGGTTTTGCTGGGTGGCCGGAATCGCCCTCTGGTTTTAGGGCGCAGTTGCCGAATTGGTGCGCCTCCTTATGGAGAAGGAGCGATCGCTTTATATTTTTTTTTTGTGTTGGCCCCGCCAAGGCAAATAGTGGCATTCTCCAAAAAGCGTGCTTTCTCAGATTTATCCCGTTCTAATGTGCTCAGTTCTTCAATTGTTGTCGGTCTGCCTAACACAAGCAATTCCTGTGTATAACTAGATACAGTTTTGGAACACAGAAGCTTTTCTGCTGCGACGACAGCAAGAGGAACACGCAGGTCGCAGAGGCATAAACTGGCCGAGGGGCAGAAGGAGCCTAGGGACATCTGACACGAGCGAGCGCGTGGCTTGTTGGGGGGTGGGCGAGCTGCGGAAGTAAACTCGGCAATACGACCCCACTAGCTTGAAAGTACGAGTACGGCGTAGTTCTTTCAGTGCGCAATCGATGGAGAACGGAGAACCCACATCCGGCCGACCTTGGTCTCTCGACAAGTGGTCCGGTACTATTATATCCAGCCTGGTGCGCCGCGAGGCAGAGGGAAAATGGACGATCAGCCTCGATCGAAAACGACTGGTGAGTGAAAAATTTTCATCACGCGCAGGTCCTTTCCTGGGGACTGGCACGGCGTTTTCTGCGCTTTCCCACCATCTCGTGCGCTTTGCTCCCCCTCGTCCATTCAGTCGCTAAGAATTCTGGAGCTTGTGGGGGACCCAACGGCATGCCGGAGCCTCTTATTGGCTAACTAGACCGAGCGAAATGAAATGATACTCGCGCCCCACTGATGCGATTGATAAGATAATTGTACTGGTTTCTTGGCTAACCTTACTGGTTTTTGCGTGGGTTTACGAAATCGGGCCACTCTTGCATTTCGGATAGCGGACCCCCTTTGTCAGGAGATGCGCAGCTGCACTTTGATTGGCTCCGCTGAAACCCACACGAGCACAGTGAATTTCGTCTGACCAAACGCAGTGTCAGCCGAATTGATCTGCCACCTAGCCCTTCGCCGCCAGAAAGAAAGAGTTTTCAATCTCTGGCTTGGGAAGGGAGTGTTCCCAACCCCGCCAAGATCTCGCAGATGCTTTCCCTGATGGGCCGGGTAAAGGCTGGGTTCAGGCGTGGGATGTGGCTCGCCGGTATCGGCCTTGTGGGGGTGTTTCTGGTGCGCTTTTTGTTGTCCGGCGTTCAACGCGAAACGGGTGTTGAGAGCGACGATGGGCCATGTGTTCCACAAGAATGGCCAGGTGCGATGCCAGTGCGATCGTTAACCTATCCATATCCTGTCCAGATGACAATTTTACGCTGCAGGAAAAGCGTCCTTATTGCCAACCAAGACGTAAGCGGTTTCGGAGGTGGCGGGATTTGGCCATGATGATTGCCTATTTTTTCCTTTTTTGTCCCCTCTCGTAGGAAAATTTAGTTGGTGTGTGGGGGCCACTGCCTCGTGCGGTGTGCAAATCCGACATCAATTCGTATTCCGTCGGTTCTCGGAGCACCACACATGGCGCATTGTTGAAGAGCGGTCTCGATGCTCATCTACTCGTAAACCCGGACGGGAGGCGAGAAACAGGGTTCATGGTTCCTAATAGTATATCCGAAATTGATGGGAAAGAAAGAAGCAAAAGAAAAAGAAAAGACAGAAAAGACAGAAAAGACAGGAAAGAGAGAGAAAAGAATTGGATGCAGTACTTATTCAAGGAGGCAAGCAGAAGGAAAGGTGAGGACGGGTTCACGGCCACAAATAGCTTGCATGCACTTGGAGATACTTCACCTTCACGGCGCATCAAGCCTTCGAGCAGATGCTTTCAGCACAAGGCATCGCGAAATGACTTGGCTAGAGTGTCCCGAGCTCGCATCCACAATAGGGTGTGGCCCACAAATTCCATTGAAGGGGGGTTTGCGATTAAGGTCCTTGCACGGGGGCTTGATGGCCCTCTTAACAGAGGCGGCTCCCATGCAAGATTATCAATCTTTCCGGGGGGACGGGACTCATCAGTGAATCAAAGGCCTGGAAAAAGGCCTCTGCTCACTGTAGTAGCCACCTATCCGACACAGGGCATTATTACAGCAGTGCAAAAACTGTTGCCCCGACTCTGATTTGCCCACTAAACAGCCAGTCACTTGTCGTAAAATTATAAGCGTTTTCGTAAGCCCCGCTGATCGGATAGTTATCTGTGGCGAAGGTGATCATAAATCACTACAGCAGCAGAACCTGAACTGATCAGATCCATAATCTGTGTCCCTTAGATTACTGAGACCTGGCGGACAGTCTAGGAGTTTATTGTAAGCCGGTGGACGAAGCAAATTTAAACATGAGACCGGCTCGAGACCTGCGAGCCACCAGAAAGAAGATATGGTTAGAAGGCAAAGAACCTCCTGCTGCTGTCGTTGATTCGCTTCTGACACGGGACCAGTTACAATAGGAACGGATAGGCTAGCAATTGATAGCACCGTGCCTATGTTTCTATCGAGCTGTAAACGGTGATCTACTTGATAAGATTATCTGACACACAGCAAGTTATTCTGATATTGCCGTGCGCAATGGCCAATTGACGCCTTTACGGCCAAATCACGTGACTATGATTGGAGCAACCTGTTGCCCATTTTGACCAGCAAAACCAAGCAAGACCACATCCCCGGACTGTCAGCGAAAGGCCACAGGCCAACCCGTAGGCTCTCAACCTTACTACAACCATACTGCCATGGCTTCCGCATTCTCTCCGACATCGCCGCGGTCGGTCAACACGCAGTTTCCTCCCTACTCTCCGTACTCGAACTTCCACCTACCATCCTCGTCCTCATCCGAAAGCGGTGGGGATGGCGACGATGACGCTGATGCACTGCCCTTCCCCACGGCCCTTTCCAGAAAAGACTTCCTTGCGCCAAATTTCGATCCGACCTCCTACCTCTCATCGCTGTTTCCATCGGCAGACGGCACCACCTCGGCCCAGCGCCACCAGACATTAGAAGATCTGCGGACCGAACTGCGTGAGCGCAGCAGCGCCATCAGCGCGGAGCTTCTTGAACTGGTCAACTCCAATTACACGAGTTTCCTCAGCCTAGGAGACGAACTCAAAGGGGGCGATGAGAAGGTCGAGGACGTGCGAGTGGCTTTGTTTGGATTCCGCCGTTCCATTGAGGATGTGCAGGCCCGCGTGAAAGAGCGGCGGACGGCCGTGAGCAGTGGCTGCCGCGAGCTGGGCGAGGTGCGGTCGTCGATTAGCGTAGGCCGGCGGCTCCTGGAGCTGGATGAGCGTGTGGCGCTACTCGAGGACCGTCTATCCATTGCTGGTGGGAGTGCCAGCGGGAAGCCAACTGGCGACGCGGCCACGAATAGCATTGCTGCTGAAATATGGGATCTCGACGAGACCGACGAGGAAGACGAGGAGGACGAGACACTGGGCGACAGCCCTGGGCCATTTGTGGGAACCAGCGCCGCCAAGCTGACGCAACTGGCAAATGGTCTGACTCTGGCCAACCAGCTAGCAGACGCGGTCGGCCACCACGTCCCCTTTGTCAGGAAGATTGACGAGCGGTTGGCAAAATGTCGGAGCACTTTGCTACTCGACCTGAACACCGCCGTCAAGGAAGTCCGAAGGGCGGGGAACAATCCCCATGCCCAGTCGCGGTTGCTGAAACTGCTGGCCGTGTACCGCATACTAGACAGTGAAGATGAGGTGATCAAGGTGCTGAAGGAGAAATAAGCATCTAGTATGGAGATGCGATGGCACGAGCTCTACGAAAGTCGAAAACAAAGAACAATACATTATACCATTTGCCAGATACAGGCGTAGGGACGTATCAGTTCTTTGAGATTTGTCGCTCTATATATTTCATATTTTTTTTTTTTGCGTGAACTATGTTACAAAATATGTACACGAGATTTGGGTGCACAAGTATCATACAGCAATTCCTATGCCGTTTCCAACTGTCCGAACCACCCTATGCAATGCTCCTCTCTCTTTCTCTCTCTCTCTCTCTTTCTCGCAGTGTGCATCGAGCTTCACATCGTCGTCGACAAATGTGCGGACGTAATCCTCTCGTCAGTGGGGTTGAAGGCGCCACTCAAGCTGAAGCCGGGCCCGTTTGTTGAGCTGAGGACAACTTCGTCCACTGCCTTGGGTGTTTGTTGTTCAATTCTCTTCGCATTTTCCTTGATCTTGGCCATAAATGCTCGGATGTTGGCCGCGATCATCTCTGGCGTGAATCCTAGCTGTCCAATAGCCATGCGCACTGTTCCATCACGCTCACGGTATTCTTCCGTGCCGGCGATCTCCCGCATCAGGGTGCGCACGTCATGCGTGATGGTCTTGTTCTTGATGTTGGGCATGAGTCCCTTGGGACCGAGGATCCGGGCAACTCCAGCTTTGTTGAGCTCACCGACAGAGTCAACATGGCAGATCAGACGGTTGAAGCTGATGTCGCCTGCTTTGATGGCATTGAGCAAAGGCCCCTCGCCGACGGCCACGGCGCCATCCGCTTTGGCATCGGCTGCCGTCTTGCTGTCCTCTTTGCATATAACGGCAATCCGGAAATCCGAGTTGCACGGATGGGGAAGCCTGATGCGGTCTCGCAGCACAGCGCCGTCCTTATTTGTCTTCACCCTCAGCGCAATGTCGTACGTCACAGTGGCTGGCGGCCGGCCGACCTCGATGGCTCGTAGATATCTGCAACGGAGAAAGGCCCTGTCAGTTGCTGCATTTCGCACATGTTCCAAGGCATTTATCTCACCTCAGCGCATCGCACAGTGAATACTGGACGAGCTTCGACTTGTCTTGCGCCTTGTATGTCCTATACTTCTTCTTCTTCCCGCTGGGCTTCTTCGAAGCCAGGCGTGTTTGGCACACGAAGGGGAGGATGGATTGGCTGACAAAGCTGCCCCGTGGCCTCACTGCTGGTCGTAATGCCAGGTTGGCAAAGGAGACGAGGCATTGGCCTTTGGTCGCCATTTTGTGCCAAGACGGTGGTGTTCTGAACCGGGAGTCGCTGTTGATATGGTCTCGAGCTTGGAAGCTTCAAAATTTACTTTCGCCTCGAATATTTCGATTGCCTCGTTTTTCAGGCGCTAAAACTGTTATCTTATCGCTGACCTTTTTTTTTTTTTTTTTTGGCCGGCCAGGACCCCTGCCACTGACGTTGAACCCCACTAAACCTGCTAAAACTTCAGGGCGTTTTCTAGAACCCCGCGAGACCAGCCAAAATCTTGTGAGTAATACCCAAACTCAAAACCTCCAACTACTTGTGCGTATGCAATTTTTCACAGCAATGAAGCTCGACGAACTGCAGGCTCTCCCTGAGAAGCTCACCGGAGACTTCCGGTCTATTGAGCCGTACCTGGTGGGCTTGGACAAGCACCTAATGCTCCGCACCTACCTCGATGGGTACTCCCTGAGCCCTGTCGACGAGAAGATCTGGGTTGCGCTGGCCGGCAACCGTGTTTCGGTTTCGTTCATTCGCCGTGGAACCCTGATCAACCTGAAGCGGTGGTTTCTCTTCGTTGAGGACAGCCACCCGGAAATCCAGGTTGGCATCAAGGCCTCAAGGGCTGCCCAGCAAGCCAAGGTCGCTGCCGCCAGCAAAGCTGGTGGCAGTTACAACCTGGCACTGAAAGATGCCGACAAGGCCGTCGTCACTCGCTTTCTTCCCGAGCCTTCGTAAGTGGTTGTTTGATTTTTGAGCTTACCTCGCCGTTCTTTGGCACAGCTTTCTGACCAGGCTCTCTGTTAGTGGCTACCTACACATCGGACACGCAAAGGCAGCCCTTCTTAGCGACTACTTTGCGCGGACCTACAACGGCACCCTGAAGCTACGACTCGACGATACCAACCCCTCGAAGGAGAAGGAGGAGTTTCAGGACTCTATCATTGAGGACCTGAGACTCATGGGCATCGAGCCCGATACGCTGTCGTACACGTCGGACTACTTCGACTATCTGTACGATATGGCTATACGGATGATCAAGGAAGGCCATGCCTATGCCGATGATACCACCCAGGAGGTCATGCGTGACGAGCGGTTCAAGGGCATTGCATCGAAGCGCCGCGAACGCACCGTGGAGGAGAACCTGCGCATCTTCGACGAGATGAAGGTGGCCTCCCCCGAAGGCGTGAAGAACTGCATCCGTGCAAAGATCTCCTACGACAACAACAACAAGACCCTCCGTGACCCTGTCATCTACAGGCAAGTGGAATGACTCCAAATGCGGTGTGACTTGAAATGGCAAGTTTTCTGACAGATACTTGCAGAGTCAATATCGAGACACCTCACCACAGGACCGGCACCAAGTGGAAGATGTACCCGACCTACGACTTTGCGTGCCCTATTATTGACAGCCACGAGGGCATCACCCATGCTATGCGCTCGACCGAGTACACCGACCGCAATGCTCAGTACCAGTGGTTCATCGATACCCTGAAGCTGCGCCAGGTGCACATGTTCGACTTTGCCAGAATGAACTTCATCAGGACATTCCTGGTATGTTTTGCATCCCACTCTCACTCACCGATTCTGTTTCTGACGTGACACAGTCGAAACGTAAGCTGGCAAAGCTTGTCGACGCTGGCCGCGTTTGGGGCTGGGATGACCCCAGAATGCCGACGTACGTATATTGCTGCCACCAGCATACTCTTCAAATTTCGCGGAAATCAAACAACAGCATGCTAACATTCGGCACAGTATTCGCGGTGTTCGTCGCCGTGGCATGACCATCCCTGCTCTTCGTGATTTTATCCTGAAGCGTAAGTTTTTTTTTTCCTCTTTGTGTGCCTTTCGAGAAAATGTTTCTCATAGATTTCTTATGTATTACGTCTTTCGTGTATGTGGGGGCTAGTGGTGGCTAACATCAGGATACAGAGGGCCCGAGTCGGTCTGTCACGACTATGGAATGGGGTGCATTCTGGGCCGCAAACAAGAAAGAGATTGACCCAGTGGCGCCACGTCACACGGCCATTTTGAAGAAGGATGCGGTTAAGGTCACAGTGACGGGCACGGATGCACCCAAAGAGCCGACCACGACAGAGAAGCCGCTGCACCCCAAGAACAAGAACGTGGGCACCAAGAAGGTCGTGTTCGCGTCCGAGATCCTGCTCGACCAGGCTGATGTCAAGCTCATGAAGGTAGGAGAGGAAATCACGCTGATGGCCTGGGGCAACGCCATTGTGCGCTCGATTGAGGGCGGCGGCGAGGACGGCAAGCCGATCACGGGCGCAACCGTCGAGCTGCACCTGGAGGGCGATGTCAAGAAGACGGACAAAAAGGTCACCTGGCTGTCCAGCCAGGGCCAGAAGCTCCTTGCCGGCGAGACCTGGGACTTTGACTACCTCCTGACGAAGAACACGCTTGAGGAGGACGACAACCTTGAGGACTTTTTGACGCCCGTGACCGCCACGGAGGAGGACGTGCTCTGCGGCGAGAACATGACGGAGCTCAAGAAGGATGACATTATCCAGCTCGAGCGCAGGGGCTTCTACCGCGTGGACAAGGGTCTTGGCGACTGGAAAGAGGGCGAGGCGGGGGAGAAGGGCCCCAGAATCGTCATGTTCCTTATTCCCAGCGGCAAGTCGAACTAAAAATGGATATTTTGTCGCTGGAGAAGCCAAGGAAACAAACAGTTGTCCGTGTGGGTGCGTACAGCGGTCCGGAGGAGTTACCGGGTTCAAAAACAAAAGAAAAAGAAAAGAAAAGTGAGTCATATACGTTTACCACCCAAGAAAAGCCCAACAAATGAGATATTTGCCGTCAAACTATGGTGCCGTTCTTGGTATGCGTGATTCGACATACAAAGTCCAAGAACTAGTTACCTTGTGACCTCACGGACAGTAGGGCGAACTGCAGACTGGATATGATGCTTATCCCTGTCCCGAGTGGTTTTGTCTACTCATACTCGCCAGGGGCCATAACCGGTACATGTGGGCATATGCAGCTGTCGTCACCTCTGCCTGCCAAGGCGGATATTCGGACTCCGGTATATTGGGCGTCGGGACAGTCAATACGACGTTTGGTGACCCTCGGGGCTGCCGTCTACACCCCATTGCCATTCCGTGATCCTTGCCTTCTGCATGGCATCGACAAACCAAGAACCAGGTCTGGGGTACAGGCTAGATATGATAGGTTGGCCCTTTCCATCCGGAAGAAGTGTCGTGTCTACGATAATAATAAGGTAAGCGTAATGGGCAAAGCGGGTGTAAATGAAATCAGCCGGGTTTTCGGACTTGCTAAACGGGGCCGTCGTAGAAACAGGGTCCAACCGCCCGGTTAAAAATCATTGATTGGTGTAAGATGAGGCAGCGATGCTTGCAATGCTTCCTCATTTCTCTTATCATGGACGGAAACACTGTCGAGCAACCTGGAGTGGGAATGGGTGTGTAGGACTGGCCGGTCGAGTGGCAAAACCGTTTTGGGTCAAGAATACACGCACTCTCGCGACGGCTCGATGATTCAGTGGCCCTCTGCAAGCAATTCTAGGTTCAATTGTTTGCCTTTTATAGGTTGGAATAGATGAAGCTGGCCTGTTGTCGGCCATGCACGTATTCCGCACTTTATTGTCGAGCATAATACATCCCGGGTAAGATATTCGTTTTTCTTTGTTTTTCATTTCTACAATATACCAACGCGACGTTCAGGATAAGGATGTGGCAAAGGAAGATGGTATGAAATTAAAGAGAAAGCTTTTTATATTCTTGCTGGAACCGTCTTTTGTGTAAAATATTTGCTTTTTTCTCTCTTTTTTTGTTCTTGGAGAGGACTGTTCATTTTTTGTCTGCTTGCTTTGAATTCGCCGACTAGTTACCACACATCCGCTGCCAACAGAAAGACGCCATGATGCACAACTCAGCACACTTCCTGTTTGCCTCTTCGCTTGCTGCTGTCGTTTTGGCTGTGTCTGCTGTTGATCCCAAGAATTCTGGGCGGACACTGACGAATTGGGACTGGTAAGAAAAAAACTACACAACCAATGCCCCTCCCCCCCGGGGGGGGGGGATGTCGATGATACTGACCATACGGCAGCTGCAAACCCGCATGTGCCTGGACAACCATTGCCTCCCGTAGCGGAGCCTCGTACGTATTCCTCTCGCATTACAGCCACCACGACCGCAATATGGCTGACCAGAATCCAGGGGCTCCGTCAAAGTGTGCGACAAGTCCGACAACGCCTTGGCTACGAAGAGAGGGCAGAGCGAGGAGAGCAGTTGTGTCGCCAAGCGCGGCAAATCCGGCAATGGCTACCTCTGTTCCGACTACAGCCCCCATCCGGTCACGGACAACCTGAGCTATGCCTTTGCCATTGCCACCGGGACGACGGATTGCTGCAAGTGCTACGAGTTGACGTGGACAGACGGGCCGTCGGCAGGCAAGCGCATCCAAGTGCAGGTGATCAACGAGGGCGGCAACGAGAACACCGATACCGGCCGAGATTTCGGCATCGTGACACCGGGCGGCGGTGTCGGCGCAAATGCCAGCAGCTGCAATGGGCAGTGGGGTGGTGACTGGTATGCTGTGCCGATTCTTACAGTCGTTGAAAAAAAAGAAAACAAAAGAAAACAAAAACAAAAACACACATACTAACAAAGCGTGGGGTACAGGAGCACCCTCACCAATGGTGTCACAAGCCGCGACGATTGTGCGTCGCTACCGGATGCCCTGCAAGGCGGCTGCTACTGGAGATTCAACTGGGTAAAGAAGCGCACTGGCTATTTCCCTTCAGAGAGGTTGAGGATTGTTTGCTAACGAGTTTGTTTGGCAGGCGAGAGGAGACATGAACAATTGGAATCTCACCTACACAGCGTTGACATGCCCGGACTATCTGACTTCCATATCAGGATGCTCTCCAGGAAACTAGACAAGAGGGTGGTTTTTTCATTATACGTCTGTGAATGGCGAGCATAGGCCGGCATAAGCTCTACTGTCAAAAGTTTATTATTGTGATCAAAACCATGTTCGAGATACGGCAGTACAACCCAAGTTCTCATAGATACGGACAGAATAGTTATGTACTAGTGTTTTCAGCGCCCAGCCGGCTTACGCATCAGACGCATCAAAGTTGCGGATGAGGTCGTAGTAAAACTTGATGGTTTCCATGTGGTTGTCCATGTCCACGCGCTCATCGATCGTATGAAAGTTCAGGTTGGTACCCGGTCTCGCAGGGAGGAAGCGGTACACATTGGGCGTGAGAGCTGCATGGTTAGAACAAAATGCACGCAACAGGAAACCGATGCAAGAAACCGGCGGGAAGTGCAAACTTACACAGGTAGTGCCGCGTGTCCGTGTTTCCTGTCATCAGCTCACCAACAGGAATGACCTTGCCGCCATCAAAGGCAAACGTGTGCTGGATGGACCCCGAGAACAGGTCCCAGACCGGGCCCGACATGGGCGACTCGGGAGCCAGCTCGGTCTCCTGGCGGGTGCTGAGAACCAGTGTGCCCTCGTAGTCAACCTCGTAGTTGGGAGAGACGACGTCGTCGCCCTCTCGGCTGTAGGAAACCGCATCCGCGCCAAAGGCCTTGAGAGTGAGGCCGTATTTCTTGACGATCGGCTCAATCAACTTGACGGTGTTCTCCTTGACCTCGGCAATCGAGTTCTGAGGCGCCACGCGGTAGTTGACACCAAGGGTGATCAGCTCCGGCATGGCATTGATTTTCACGCCCTGTGAAAATCAAAGATTAGCTTCGTCCCCCCCTCTCTCCAAAAAGGTTAAAAAAAAAAGGAAACCCCCCCCCCACACCCAAAAAAAAAAACTAAATGCAAAAATTGGGAAACATACACCAAAGATCAGGTCGATGGCCTGCGACGTCTGCATGCGGAACTGATCAAGCGGATCGCGGGCAGTGAGCGTCTTGGCCAGGGTGTCCAGGTCGTTCTTGTTGACCAGGTCTGTGACGAGCGGGTCGGCATCGGGCGAGTACCGCGCCTGGCAGACAAAGTGCTTGTGCATGGGCGAGTCGTAGATCAGCTCCGGGGTGTAGGGGTGCGTCTCGAGCGTGGTGACAATCTCCGAGATGATGCCGATGCCGGTGTGCGGGAACGGGATGGACGAGTGGCCGCCCTGGACGTGCAGCTCGTACAGGACATCCACGTGGCCCTTCTCGTACACCGACGGCAGGGCGTAGAGGGTGTCGTTGCCGATGGGGTTCAGGCCCATGCCGCCCTCGTCGACGATGAGGGCCATGGAGTTCGTGCCGAAGCGCTCCTCCAGGTAGAGGCCGATGGAGCCGGCGCCCCGCTCGCCCGACGACTCTTCGTCAAAGCCAAAGGCCAGCACGATGGTGCGGCGCGGGACCCAGTCCGCGTTCGACAGCAGCGTCTCCAGGGTGCTCATCAGGGCGGTCAAGCTGTTCTTGTCGTCGCAGGAACCGCGGCCCCACAGAAACTTGCCGTCGTAGTGGCCCGAGAAGGGCGGGTGCGTCCAGGTGGAAGCGTCGGCGACGGGCACGACGTCTTGGTGGGCCGTGAGCATGATGGGCTTCAGCGACGGCTCGGTGCCGTTGATGGTGAAGACGAGACCGAAGCGGTTCACCTTGACGAGATCCATGCGCTCATGGCTTGGGGGTCGCTGTTAGCTGCCACCGCCATCTCTTTGTTTCTTTTTCTTTTCTTTTCTTTTTTGGACTTACACCACAGGGAAGAGCTTCTTGAGCAGCTTGTGCAGGTCATAGAAAACGAGCCAGCGGGGGTCTTCGTCCACATCGCCATTGTCGTCATAGCCCACAGTCGGGATGCTGACAATGGCCGAGTGGCGCCTGATCTGCTTGCCCAGGGCCTTGCGGCTGGAGAACAGAGAGTCCGCCGAGGGCAGCCCGTCGGCGTCTGGAGACACAGCCGGCGGCAGATCGCAGGCAAAGGGCGTATGGGGCTTCGCATCCGAAGAAAACAGGTCGTCGTCACCGATGGCCTGCTGCATCTCATGGCCGGCAACCATAGCTGCTAGAGCCGAGGAGGTGGCCGAAAGCAAGGCGAGGAGCTCGAGCTTCATGGCGGCGTCAATGGCACGGTGGCGTGGCGTCTCTCGTAGTCAATTGGAGCCAGCTGGTACGAACTGGAAGCAGATCTGGGGAGAGATCACGGCACCAACAAATCGACCTCTTCATCCAAAAAGAGAGAGGAGCGAATGAGCAGACGAGGAAAGAGAGCGAGCAGCTGGGGCAAAAGCCGCATGGACCATTGCTGGTAATAATAGGGCAGAGCTTCTGTGGGTGATAAGCGCCCCCAACTGCCATGTACATGGCTGGAGCCGGTGAGCTGTTGTGTCCCTAGCGCGCTGCCGAGGTCGCTGTCAGTCGAGGGTGGCTTGGCGGTTGGCCTATCATCGGCGGACAGGTCCGGCAGGTTGTCTGCTTTCTCAAACCAGTAAGCGGGGCACGATCGTAGGAGGAAGGTACTGCTAGTGGGCCTCCAGCAGGGATGGGTCGCCAATTCCAGCCTATGGTAGCATCTGCACGCTTCGTATCAACCAAATGCCACAGGTGCAGGCTTGCTGACAGGACAGAGCCATTACGCAACAAATACAAGAGCCGGTCGAGATAACAGACAGTTTTCCGGCTTTGGAACCTTCTGTACGTTCCTCGGGGCTTGTCCGGATGCAACCAAGCGCCTGTCTGTGCTTTTGTTTGTTTTTTCCTGTTCTACTCGTATTCTCCTCGAAATAAGGTTACTTGGCGGCTCTGCCACAGACTTCTCGCAAAATTGGGTTTCCACCACACATGGGATTCGCAAATGCCGGTTGGGCTGCGCCCTAACTACTGACAGCATGGCCAAGAGCCCGTGCTCGTGTCCAGCGCAGCAGCCAAAGCAACAAAAGCAATAACACAAACGATATTACTACGGTGGCAGTTGGGCTCGCTTACTGGCCGGCATCCATTTTTATTTTTTTTTCCGGGTGTCAGACAAGGCTGGGTCGCATTCCGGAATTATTTTTATTGCCCCGTTACGGCTGCCACTTGGACAGCACCGCCGCCCTCTGCATGACAGCGTCCTCCCCTATATCGCCCCCGCCCGGTTTTTGCAAGACATTGGGCTTTCTCGTGGTGGGTGGCAGCAAAAACTGCAGGATGGTCAGCGTGCAGCCATCAGGTTGCTCTTGTCCTCCATGGAGATGTCGCCGCACACAGCTGTCCGGCAGACGCAAGCAGAGCCGCATCAGCCGCACGACATGTCTGTTGAGCCGCCCCCGGAACGGGGCGAGATAAGCGACCGTCCAGATCGGCCGCCACGCGATGACGATCATCGCCCGGACGTGCCACCTCCAGCCACCACCAGTTTTCCCCGGTTCCCGGATCTGCCCCCCGAGCTGCGTCTCCGGATCTGGCGCCTCTCCTTTGCGCCGCGCGTCGTGGAAATCCATCGCCGCCGCGCCCACTATGCCGACGACACCAGCAGCAGCACGCCCGGCGGCATTGCCAACACCCTGACCCGGTGGCAGTCTCGCAGCTCCAACCCGGCCGCGCTGGCCGTCTCCTACGAGGCGCGTGCGGCCGCCCTCGCCCACTACACGGTCACCATCCGCCTCGGGGTCAACACCACCGACCTGCCCGGCGAGGCCCGTCTGGACCCGGATCGCCGCCTCTATCTGGCGCCGCACACCGACACCCTGGCCATGCTGGGCGAGTTCAACGTGCTGCAGACGGCCCACCTGCTGCAGCACATTGCCGACCAGGACCGCCCGACCGGCGTCGGTCTCCAGCACCTGGCGCTCGGGGCGTCTGCCTTTTGCCACCCGGGCTACGGCATCACACTCGTCATCTACGGCCGCACCGTGTTCCAGCAGCTCGAGCAGCTGACCTTGTTTCCGTATCGCGAGCGCGCGCCGCCGACGGACTGGAAGGACGGCTACTGCACATTTGCCGACTGCGAGCCGTATTACTACCGGCGGTTCAAGCTCGGTCGGGGCTCCGAGCTCAAGAACACGAGCGGCGACGGCTGGATGACAGTCGGGAAAAACCCTCTGTGCGTCAAGGATATCATCTTTGGCAAAAACATGTCCGACGATGCCAGCATGCACAGTGTATGATATCCAGAAGGGACCAAAGGGGGTCATACCAAACCAAACCAACCCGAACCAAACCAAATTAAACCAAACCAAAAAAAAAGGAAGGAAAAAGTTTGAAAATTGTGGTGTTTTTTGTTGTGTATATATAGAATGTTTTTTTTTTTTTTTGTGTGGCATAGTCGGACGCCAGCCGATGCATATTGTACATGTACAGATAGATAGTTTATAGATAGTTTTAGTGGGATAGCCCGTTTCCTAATACTCCGTTTCCTCCATCTTCCGCTTCCTCTCTATGCTCTTTTATACAGTGCTCCCAGACCTGGCCGGGGAGGGATTCCGCAGCAAGTCACACACAACCCTCAGCTTGTATCTTTTTGCTCTCTTTCTCCCCCTCTCTCAAGACAGTCTGTTGAGGATGCGCTCCCGCACTACTCTGTTGGCCACCTCCGCTCCGCAGTGTAGGGAAACGGCGCCGATGATGGCAAAAATCGACGACGTCATCACAACATCCAATCCAGATCCGTCCAGGTTGTTGGGCTATTGGCGCACATGCAGGGTCAGCATACCAGGATACCCCCTCAGAAAGATGCCATCCACAGAAAAAAAAAGACATACCAATCTTGGAATCCACTGAACAACTCCCAGAAGACCGACTTCCTGGGCCAATTGCGACACCTTCTCGGGGTTGGCAAAGTAGTGCGGTTGTACCAGGTTGAGCTTGTCGACATTCTCCAGAGCTGGGTGCTCAAACGGTGTCCGGCCATGCGGGTCGGCCGGCAGCTCTTCTAAGGAAACCTGCGATCCCATGATCGTCCGCGTTGTCTCCAATGCCACAACCATACGGCCTAAGAAGCGAAACGTCCCCGTTTGTCAGTCCGTGTTTCCCCACCTCCGCCATCTTCCCCATTAATCCGCATCCCGCACCACTCTTTGCGAGAACACTCACCGAAGAATGCCAATCGGGTGTTGAATCCTCGACGGCCGTTGTCAAAGCTCTTGTGTGTCACTGCCAGCCACTTCAGGTCTTCTGGTAGCGTCCGCGTCAAGTCGCGGCCGATCAGCTTGTCGTACATGCGGTCGAGCTTCGCCGGGTCGGTGTTGACGTTCCAAGTCCGAGGCTTCATGGGGTGATGGAGAGAGAATGGCGCCTTCATCCGTTCTGGCGTGTGTGTCCATCTTTGCCGCTCGTCGTCTGTGGCTTGCCGTGCAGAGGTCGCATTGTCGTCTGTCCTTTCGAAAGGCCGGCGTGCTGATGAAGCGAACGACCGGCAACAGCGGAGGGTTCGTGGAGAGGACGCCCACGCAGAGCAGCTGCTTGCGCCGCGTTGCACGGCACGCCGCGTCACAGACATGGTGAAGAGGGAGAGGGGGCGGGGCGTGAGGAGAGGAGCGGTTCGGCGGAAGAAGGAGAGCTGTCGTCGAGACGCTTTGTCGCCAATGGCAAGCTCAATTGCAATTTCGACAGCCCCAAAACTTTTCTCACGAGAGCGGCCCGCGCTATGTCACGTGCGATAAGATACGGGACCCTCGACGACGCGAACTGTCAGGATCAACCATGTATTCTAAAGTAGTGCACACGCTAGTTAGTAGCTAGAAAGTACATGCATGCTACATCATCCCTCCAACGAGCCGCGAACCCTTTCGCGTAGAAGCTGTTTCGAACCGCCCGTCGTCGAGAGCTGGCAGCCGTCCCTGTCGCCCTCTGCATACCCTGCCGGCTTCGACCATGATGCTGCTTCATCGTCTAGCTTGATCTCACCTTCTGTCTGCATCATGGCCACTCCCAGCGTGGCGACGCCCCACAATCGCTTCCAGAGCAGCGCCATCCTCGCTGAGAAGCTGGCGGAAGTGCTGCCCAAAGGCTACCGGTTTGGCATCTACCACCTCTCCACGCCGCCCACCAAGGCCGACGCCCTCTTCCAAGCTCCGCCGGGCAACCGCCTCGACCGGACCTACCGCGAGAGCCACTTCCTGTCCGTGACCATCGACGCTCCACCGCCTGACGGCGCCTCTGCCCACGACGCCGCATCCCTGCAGCCGCAGCCGCAGCTGCTCGTCTTCGCCCTTGAGATCTTCCTCTTCACGACTGCATACTCGAGCACGTTCTTTGTCTCCAAGGCCGACTCCTCGGGCTACCTACACCTCCTGAAGCTTCCCAAGGGCACCCCGTCGCCGATCCGCGAAGTGTGCTCGACATTCCTCGCATACCTGGTCGAGCAGCGCCAGCGGGCCCATATACAGTCGGTGGTGAGCCTGTTTGCGCGGGCGCAGTCGCAGTACCTGTTCCCGCGCAGCGTCGAAAACGCGGGCAAACATGTCTTGGACGACCGTGGGCTGGTCAAGTGGTGGTGCCGGGTGCTGGACCCCTTGCTGCGTGACCGTCCTGTGGTAGCCGATCCGAATTCGAGCACTGCCACCACGAGCTCCTCCTGCTGGCAAGATATCAACGCCTACCTCATTGTGCCCGGCCTGGACAGCTACGAAACCCGTGCCTTCATCCCACGAACGCCGGCTACTGCAGCCCACTGGACGGTGGGCCATCCGCTCGAGCGCATCTCGCACTACTTTCGGGAACACGGCGGCGTGCCGGCACGGTATCTCGTGCCCCAATACCCCGACGATCCCAAGTCCCGGTTTCGCGACGAGCTGGACGAGGAGGCTGAGCGGTCCGAGCAGAGCAACGGCGCCTGGAAGAGCGTCAAGACCATGGACCAGTTCTGGGAGATGATGGCGTACCGACAGGAATGTTCAAGCGGCCGCATGACCGGCTTCATCTGGGTCGTCTTTGACCCGACAGAAAATACGAAAGAGTCTCCAGAGACAATAACAACAACAACAGAAGCAGCAGCTGCTGCAGCAGGAGGAGGAGGAGCATCCACTTCCCAGTCGAGCAGTGAGAAAGAGGACTCGCAGACGACATCAGACAACGTCGACAACAAGAAGAAGACCAAATCCAAGAAGAAGGTGCTGAAGGGGCCGATCGTACCGCGTCTGCCCAGGATCAAGACGGAGCAGCGCAACTATCTCGTTGACCGACCCGAGTCCACCGCCTACTACTACTGGCCGCCCGAGGGCCGCGGCAAGCACATTGTGGACGACTCGGACTACAAGCGGACCGTCGAGCTTCTCCTGCAGCTGGATTTTTCCACCCTGGAAAAGAGTGTTATTAGCACCACCAGATGGATCACGGAAGGCGGCGTGGGGAACAACTGGCGCCTGGAAGTGGTCGGCCAGAGATCCGCGGTGGCGGCACCGCCTGCGGCGCCCTCGACGAACGGGACCGGTGTTGTTGCCGCGACAAACGATTTGAGCGGCCTGGTCAAGCGGAAAAGAGCGCCCACGGAGAGTGCCGGGTCTTCCCAGGACAGGACGGCGGGAGGCCAAGTGAATGTTTTGGCGTCTGGGCTGGTCCGAAAGAAGCGGAGGGAAACCGAGAATGGATCCGCCGACACGCCGTCTGGTGCACCGGCACAGCAGGCTGCGACGAGCGAGAACACGGCGGCAAAGGTAAACGTCCTGAGTGCAGGGCTGGTTCGGAAAAAGCCAAAGGCGGCATGACAAGGTTGATATGATTTTCTTGCATGGATGGAACATAGACTGCTGCTTTTGAAAGGGAGAAAAAAAAAGGAGGGGGGCATTTACAAGCATGGGTATGGATATAAGCGCATGGAGTTGTATGTCTGCATCGTTTAGACGGTGTTCAAAGAGACACTGTTTATTTATTGGAAGTGTTTCTGTTTTTTATTTTATTTTTATTTTTTGTATACCTATATACTTGAGCAGTTTCCACCTCGGCCATTGTCAATATTACTGCTTCGTCTTTTGCTTCTTCTTGGATGGCTGCTCCGCGCTCTCCTCCTTCCTGCTCGCTTCTTCTTTCTCGGCAGCTTCCTTGGCCAGCCCCAGAGCCTCGCCAAGCAGCCGCTTTTCGCCAATGCGGACGAGGAGAGCAGCACGCAGGCGGCCGGCGGCCAGCGGGTCCTCTGCTTCCTTGTTGAGCTTGTCGAGGCGGGCCACGTCGGCCTCCAATGTGGTCGGGTACTGCGCCAGCCTGGCTGCGAGAGCGGCGACCGTGCCGGCCAGGACCACCTGGCTTTCGTTCCTGGGCGCGGCTGTGCCCTCTTCGGACGACCTGTGCTTCTTCTTCGCCTTGCCGCCGCCGCCGCCGTGGCTCTGCTCCTTGCTCTTGTGCTTTTGCAGTTTCAGGGCCAGCTTGACAAAGGCGCGGGCCTGTTGGCGCAGCACGAGCGGCAGCCCCGAAAGAAGACGGCCGGACGCGGGTGTCTGGAGGCGGCCGGTCTCGTCGTCTTCGTCAAAGTCGCGGTCGAGCATGATGGGGTCCTCGAACTCGTCGACGTCCAACTTTTTCAACTGGGACAACGTGTCAGATGGGCAGAGGAAACAGGCAATCAGAGAAGCACCACGCCTTTGGACGCAAATGCGGTACGTACAATCCTGGACGTATCGGTCTCCGACAGACCCAGTTCCGAGGCGAGAGCGTCTTGGACCAGCTTCCACGGCAGGTCGACGGCGTCAAAGTGGGCATGGTGCTCGGTCGTGTAGCCGTAGCGCCGAAGCAGCTCGCCATTGGACAGCGGCCCGTAGAAGTTGAGGATCTCTTCGCCGGCCTTGATGGGGCGCACTGCCGTCGCGGTGAGAGCATCCACCCCGTGGTTGATGTGAGCCTGTTTCAGAGCGTTAGCACAGTCCGCATACCGGGCTACCGGAGCCAGCAGGTGTGTGTGTGACTTGCGTTGAATTCGGCATCTGCGTTGAGCATGTCGGCCATGGGCACCATGCCCAGTGGGATTTCGTCGTCCTTGTCTTCGACCCAGCCAACCCCGGCATCGCTCTCTTCATCTTCGTCGTCCTCTTCGTCGTCCTCTTTGTCGTCTTCTGGGTCGTCCTCGTCGACGTCGTGCATGGACGTATCCTGGCCGTTGTCATTGCCTTGGCAACAAGGAGCACCACACGCAGCTTTGTCGTCGTCATCGTCGGGGCCATCGCAACAGCCGTTGTCCTGACCTTGGCAACAAGCGCCACCACAGGCATCTTCGTCGTCGTCGTCCTTTTCCATGCTGAAGGAATAGGCCAAGATGGTGCTGCCCATGCGATGGCCCAGCTTCAGGAGCTCGTCATCGGATAGGGGCTTCGCCCCGTCTGGGAAGAAGACACTGCTGTGCTGTCTGATCACAGGTAGCACTTTGGTCTGGATCATCTCATCGGCTTCAGCGCGGCCAACGCGCTCGACGATTGGACTGGCCTGGAGCTCCTTCAGCTCGTCGGCCGACCAGAACATGGGCGTGTCAAACTCCTCCGGCAGGACGCCAAAGTACGGCTTCCATTTCGACTGGTCCCCGCGGAGGAACTCGTAGACCATGGTCAGAATGAGGGAGGTCCACGGATCATGAGCATCCGTGCTCTCGTCGTCGTCGTCGTCCTCCTCGTTCTCGTCCCCTTCCTCCTCGTTGCTCTTGACAAGGCCTGGCACCAGAGTGGCGAGCTCCGATGTGGCTGCAGAAATGACAGCGTTGCGTGGAATGGTGAACAGGACTGTGTCTGCCTCAATGTCCTTGGTGGCGACTGTCCGACCATAGTTAGTGGACTATTTTTTTGTGATATCACAGGCGTGTTTTGGTGCTCACCAATTCCTCGCCCGGCACCTCTTGAGCGCAGGTCAACAATCTCTATGTCATCGTGGAATGTGGTTCCTGGCCATGCCTTGAACCAATCCAGAAAAGCCTTTGCAGGCTTGAGAAACTCGCCGTCAGCCATGAGTCGCCGTTTATTTGTGGTGATTCAAGGCCTGTGGTAGCCCGACAATTTTTTTGTTTTTTTTTTTTGTTTCGGTGAGGCTCAAATTTTTATTTCTGCAAAATTGGTTAGACCGCGCTAAGTCACCAGTCACATCCATAATTCAACCATCAAGCCCGTCGCAACATTTTGCCAACAAACTCACGGTTAATTTTGCAGTTTCTGTCGCAATTTTTTCTTTGGTATCTTGACGTCAGTAAATATACAAGTCACAGCCTACAATATGTTACCAAGAATCTGGAAACTCGCAGTGGTACAAACATAATGCTTCCATCTAGTTATTCATGAACATTTCATCTGACAAAGTAAAATAACTTTACTACCCGCATTAATATTCACAATCTCTGCAGACAACCAGATTGTATATAAACCAGAGCGTTCGCTCCTCTCAATAAATCAGGAAAGCGATCTTCACTCATACGTACCCCCAGACCCTTGCTGTTAATCTGGATCCCTTCATATTTTCTCGTTTGCAGCAACTGGTCTATTAGACGACAGACTCTTCACGACCGCGATGGCTTTTATCATTCTCAATAACACGGGGCAAATGCCGTGTCAATACATGGCATTCAATGCCGGATTGGTATGCATCCAGTCATGATCACTCTTTTGAATCCGGAGTCTGACATTTCGGGAAAGCCTACGAACGCGCAGTTTGGCAGCCCTTTGTCATTTGCAATGGTAGCCCAGCCATTGATTTGTTTAATCCCGGTGGTAGGATCCGATCTGATATCAAATCATAATGAAGGTATATCGCTAAAGTGTCCATAGGCTCAAGCTGTTCCGGTACAGCTCGTCGGGATGCCCGCAGCTACTACTGTGCCTGCAGCCACAAGACCCGAGCAACCCAATCCAGGGCCGCCCCCGGTGCATATAGTTTCAGGGCGCCCTCCGACACACGGCGATGAAAGACCTCGCCCGGACCACGCTGTTGCAAGACCTCCTTCGGTGCGTATACATGCGCGGCGTCACCCGGGGCACATTGTTCCAGAGCCACATCCGGTGCCACACGACCGTGAAGATTCCGGATTCGACAGAAGCGAGCCAGACAGCACAGATGTGGAGAACGAAGCTGGGGTCCAAATTCAATATTGTCCGTTCTTCTGCAATCACATCAGTCTCAGGGCCGCCGCGGAAAGAAGCGTTGACGACGCCTCCTCCAGTAGGTTTTCGGCAACAGACGACTCGGGCCCTAGCTACGGACTCTTTCAGAGACGGCGCAGAGAGTAATTTAGTGTGGGGAATGGCCAAAAAAGTTCATCTCAACAAGAGAGTCATGCCCCCAAAGGACAGCATGGCTTTGGGTTGCCTGTTGCTGGATGGTTTACTTTTTTGATTCAGTGGGAGTGCAATTTGATTTGTCTGATTTTGTTGTCAAATTCCATGTAGTTTCCCGACCACGCGGACTAGTATGCGAGACCGGCCTCTTTCCACGAACAAAGGCTTGACTCGTATTTCCGATTACTGTACGCATAAGACAGATGCAGCAAGGGTGGTGGCAAGTCGGGGTGTTCTTTTGTAAGTCAGGTTTACAGTGGGCTGACAAGGCTCCATAATTCTTCCGGCGGACGCTGCGGGGCTACACGTGCTGTGATTCGTGCCGCTTTTAGTGAACAGATCTCTTGTAAACAAGGTCTCGACCACTAACACAAGCGCCCCCCCAATCCACACCAGTGCCTTTCATAGATGCAACCACCTTCTTCCTCCCCTGCCGCCTCCTCCCCCCCTCCCTCCTCAATGTCGCGCCCCATTCTCTTGTTTGCCTGCCATCCGCTGACTGGCCATGTCACGCCCGTCTTGCGCATCGCCGCCGGCCTCCACAAGCGAGGCTGGCAGGTCGCCTTTCTGAGCTCGGCCTTTTTCCGGGCGCGCATCGAAGCGGCCGACCTGGAGTTCCTCCCCCTGCTGGGCGCGGCCGACCTGGACGATGCCAAGCTGTTTGACCGCCAGACGGCCGCCCTGCCCGCCCCGCTGGACGACCTCGACGCCGCGACGGCCGCGCGGCTCCCGCAGTCCATCACCGACCTGCGGCACCAGACGCTGGCGGCCCTGCCGGACGAATGGTGCAGCATCCAGAGCGCGCTGGCCACGCTGGCAGCGCAGAACCCGGGCCGCCGGCTGATGCTCGTCAGCGAGGCCTTCTTTTACGGGTCCGTGCCGTTCAAGTTTGGCGCGGCTCCTCTGCCTCCGACGAACGCCGTGGAGGCGTCCGTGGTGGTGCCGCGGACGGTCTGCCTTTCCATCACGGCGCCGGCCATCCGCAGCGTGGACCTGCCGCCGTTTGGGTTGCTGGACCCGTTCGACACGACGGCGGCCGGCCGGCAGAAGCATGCGCAGACGTGGGACCAATGGCTCGACCGGGTCGCGCCGCTGACCAGCCTGCTCCGGCAGGGGATGGTGGCCGCCGGCGCGGTCGACGACGAAGCCCGGATCCGGCCCCGGATCCGGCCCCGGATCCAGGACATGGTGTTCCTGGGCGGCACCAACTACACGTGCCACGACGCGATTGCCCAGGTGGGCGTGCCCGAATTCGAGTTCCCGCGCAGCGATTTCCCCCCGGGCTTCCGCATCGTGGGCATCGTGCCGCCGGCCCCCCCCGCGGCGGCGGCGGCGGCGATCCCGTTTCCCTGGTGGCCGGAGATCACCGCGAACGCCCGGCGGAAAAAGGTCGTCGTCGTGGCCCAGGGCACGGTCGAGACGGAGCCCACCGAGCTCATCCTGCCGACGCTGCGGCTGCTGGGCCGCCGCGCGGACGTGATCACGGTGGCGATCCTGGGCGTGCGGGGCGCGCGCCTGTCGGCGGGCGCCGGCGCGCCGCTGCCGGCCAATGCGCGCGTGGCCGACTACCTCTCGTACGACGCGGTGCTGCCGTACGCCGACCTGTGGGTGCACAACGGCGGCTACGGCGCGACCATGCACGGCATCGCGCACGGCGTGCCGATGGTCGTTGCTGGCGACGGGCAGGACAAGCCCGAGAACGGGAAGCGTGTGCAGTACAGCGGGCTGGGGATCGACCTGGAGACGGCGCATCCGGACGTGGACAAACTGGACGCGGCCATCCAGACGGTCCTCTCGGACGCCCGGTACGCGGCGGTGGCCAAGTCCATGCAGCAGACATGCCAAAAGATGGATTGCTTTGGCAATGTCGAGGCCATGATCTTGGAAGAGGCAGGCCAATGAGGTGTTGATTGATGCATGACGAGGCCATGGCCAAGGGAGAACCACCCACGAAAAAAAAAAATATATATATATATATATATATGGATTAGAGACTGGTGCATTTCATTCAAGGCGTTCCATAGACAACACACTGCATTGCGATCCATGGGCTATGATTCCTTTGCGTAGGTGTGTGATCCCCTTCCTCACCGAAGACCATACTTGAACCACTCGTCCAGGCCCGGGACGGCGCCAAAGTCGCCCAGATAGAAGGGATCGAAGCCGGCACTGACGCTGTCGCTGCTGGGCAGCGAGATCTGGTCCAGCAGCCCGCCGCCCTCGGCGGCGCCCACCTCGAGTGCCAGGGTCGGATCGATGGGCGGTCCCTCCATGCCCAGACCAGCACCAGCGCCACCAGCACCACCAGCACCACCAGCATAGCCATCACCACCATACCCGCCACCAGCATAGCCGCCACCACCATAGTCACCACTGCCAGGCGTCTCGCCATGCTGCAGCGTCGCCCAGTCGCGGAAGCGGGCGTACGCCTGCCGGACGCTGGCTTGCGTCGCGTCCGGGTCGTCGGTTGGAAGCAGCGCCGGCGGCTGCAGCTGCTGGTGCTGGTGCTGGTGCTGCTGCTGCAGCCGCCCGGCCGCGTTGGCCTGCAGGGTCCGCACGGCGGTCTCCAGGGCCTCGACGGTCAGCTTCTCCGAGTTGGCGTAGATGCCGACGGACATCTTCTTGAGCAGCCGCAGGCCGCGGTCGCAGGCGGTCTGCAGGCCCGCGGTGCCCGGGGCCGCGGCGATGCGCCGGGCCAGCACGGCCAGCAGCGCGGCGCTGCAGGAGCTGAACTCGGTGTAGGAGGCGCGGGCGATGCCGACCTCGCGGTCGAGCGTCTGGCACAGGTGGATGACGGTGACGGCGCTGTCGATGCAGCGGGCGACGAGACGGGCGCGCGTGCGGGAGATGAGGTGGTGGTGGTGGTGGTGGTCCGCGCTGGCTCTGGCCGCGTGTGGCGGCAGCGACGGCTGCGTGCGCAGAATCAAGGACCGGCCGATGAAGACGTGGACCAGGTGGTACATCAGCGTCAGGTGCAGGTTCGACCGGAACAGCGGCTTCGCGGGATCCAGGTCGCGGCAGCACGTGTCGCCGGGCAGGCCGTTCCAGTAGCGGTCGATGTCGTCTTGCAGCTGCTGGATGGCCAGCAGCTTGGCTCCGCGCTCTCTCCGGGGCGCACGGCGGAACGCCACTCTGCAAAGGCCGTCCGCCCGCCAGTCAGTCAGTGCATCGATGAACGGTTCGGTGCCGTGTGCCAGGCATTACTTACATGCGGTCCCTCGCCGTTTCCAGCATTTCCGACAACGTGATCATGGCGAGCGAATTGGCCGTGTTGTCGGCTTTGGTGAACACTTGGAGATCGGGACATTCGGATGGCAGGCTGCACTGCACCTCCGACCGGGGGATGGAAATGGGCCGTCCATGCAGGATACACATTCGTCTGTGGAGCGTGTGAGCGACATTCCAAGACACATCTCATGTTCATGTTTCCACGGAACGTCCCCACCTCTCAAGCGTGTACGCCGTCCACCATATCCGGCGGCGCACTTCGACCTGCTGGGGGTCCAGCCCGCGGGGATGGTCTCGATGCATGCCGTTCAGCGTCGCCAGCCGGATGGCCATGCCGAAATAGCTGCATGCCAGGCCGGCGACGTCGATGGGCAGCGAATAGATGCCGAACAGCAAAAAGGCCTGGACGCTCTCGACCGATGCTGCGGCCAGGACATCGGGGATCATCTTGCAGGCACTTTGGTAGAACCGCAGGGCCAGCTGGTCGTCTGCCGACTGGCAATTGCCGTCGTACAGCAGATGGCCCGGGTCGTCCTTGTCGTCCTTGTCGCCTTTGTCGTCCTTGTCGTCGAGATGGGCAAACTGGGTGCCGACGGCCAGGATCAACAGGATGATGCACACCCACGGAGCGTCGTTGATGTCGAGGCTCATGGGCGATGAGTAGAGCTCTCGCAGTTTGTCCCGAATGAGAGTCTCGTCCACGTAGTGGTAGTTGGTCTGGCCATAGTCGAAGAAGATGCGGACAAGAAAGTAGGCCACCTCGGACGGCGGCACCAACGCAATGGCTTCTGTCACCAGCGACGACTTGGATTGGAGCGGAGACGCCACGCTCATCTGGCTGGGTCGTCTTGCGCTGTCCTGCCACGTGCAGAGTTAGGCGCATGGAACTTGTCTCCCCCCCCCAAAAAGGACATTGCTTACCGGTGTATTGCTGATATGTAGCTCTACCTGGACCTTGTTCTGCAGCCGGTTCGAGAAGTCGTTGTGGGACAACTCTCCGAGATAGCCTGCGAAGGAAAAAAAAAAAAACGGTCAGTTTTCCCGTTTCCGCCATGCTTGTCGTGCCGCTGAACAACGTACGGCCGCCGTGGGGAGTTGCGACTGCCCCGTACTCCTCGTCATCGCTGCCCGCATCGGGCCCTTCACTGGGAACCGCGTCTGCCGGATGGGGAGTCTGTGCAATCTCCTCGAGTTGGTGCAGAAGCTCATCGAGCTGGGTTGCATTCCGCTTGTCAACGTCGGTGGCCCCCGTGAAATGCTGGACAATCTGTTCCAGCTTCTTGATTCTCGCAGGATCAAGGTGGCCCTCGCCATGCCTGTTTTATTTTATTCCGTTACGTCAAAAATACGAAAGTAGTTGAGGCAGGAAGAGCAGCAACCAACTCAGCTTCCCCTACAGGAACGTACTGGTCTTTGGCACTCGTCTCGGCAGCCGTCTTGGCAAACACCTTGGGCGGAAGGTCAAACCGGCATGGGCGTCCATAGCGAGCGCAGCGTGTGCATGGCTGGACGCCATTGCACTTTTCCTTTAGGCGCCGGCACGGCTCGCAGGCTCGGGTGACCCTCTTGCGCACATGCTCGTCGGCTTCAGCAGGGGCTTTCTTGCGCTTGAGTGGTCTTGGTGACACGGACTCTTCAGCCTTGGCCTGGCTGACAGGTTCGGCAAGGAGATCGTCCATCAAAAAATCGCAGCGTGAGTGAGTTTCAAGGCAATGTGTCTGCAGGCGACCAGTCCAAGAAGAAAGAAGCAAGGGATGGAGTTGAGGTCGAATGGTTAAGCCTTTCGATTACGTGCTGGAATCAGCGCCGAGCTAGTTCAAAATTAGCAGTTGTACCCCGCGAGCTCTACTATCGGCAAACTGGGCTTTTAGTTGAGAACTAACCGTCCAGTCCAAACTGTATCTTTAAAAAAAAAAACAAAAAAAAACACAAAACCACAAAACCCCAGATATATCGCTTCTTCTCTCATACCAAGATCCTACTTATGACTTTGGCATTCTCGTTGAGCATCAACCCAGAAAGTCGTTGTTAGCCGCGCATGGCCCTGTCGGGATCAGTTACCACATCGATCCGCAAATCTCGGCAACCTGCCACGAAACCACGGGACAGTCTGCCGCACCCACGCCCTTTCGGATGCACACCCGACCTTGGCGTCTTATCGGTGGATCTGGCCTGCGGTTAGGGTCGCGCTTAGCGACTGGTTCCTAAAACGGAGGTGCTCACTGTGCCATGGATCCGTCGACTGGCGAGAATTGTGCTCCTGTAGTCCAAAAAAAATCGAACGAATCCTGGATCGCCCGGGAACCAGCAGCATCTCGAGCTAGTTCACGGCCGGCCATTCTGCTGATGTCCAGCCAGCAGCCATACAGCAGCCGGCAGAACACAACGAACACAGCACAAACGGAACCCGAATCGACTCCCCGGCAGCAATGAGTGTGGGCATTATCGGAGGAGGAGTCATTGGCTTGACGTCCGCCCTGGCTCTCACAGATGCCGGCTACCGCGTGACGGTCGTGTCGCGGGAGCTTCCCGGAGACGATTCCAAGAAATGGGCCAGCGCCTGGTAAGTCTGTCTCTGGCGATGTATCATTTTTTATTTTTATTTTTAATTATTTTTAATTATTTTTTCTCTCTTTCTTTTCTTTCTTTTTTTAAGCGGCTACTGATCCTACAGGGCCGGCGCCGGCATTCTTCCCCATCCCGACGCGGATGGCCACGACCTCATGGTGGAGGCGTTCAAATTTTACTGGGCTCTGGCCCACCGGGATCCCACCAGCGGCGTGCAGGTCGTGGACGTGACCGAGTACTACGACGACCGGGACGACGACTCGACTGTCTGGTACAAGCGGCTGGTCCCCAAATACCGGCGGCTGCCGACCAGGGGCCTGCCCGCGAACGCCACCGTCGGCTTCCAGTACCAGTCCATGACGGTGAACCCATCCGAGTTCTTGCCGTGAATCAAGGCCCGCCTCGACAAGAAGGGCGTCCGCTTCATCCACGCCGAGGTCCCGTCCATCGCCGCGGCCAAGGCCCTCCTCCAGGCGGACGTCGTGGTCAATGCCTCGGGCCTGGGCGCCTACACGCTGGCCGCCGACCGCCAGGTGCTCCCCGTGCGCGGCCAGACGCTGCTCGTCCCGAGCGACTCGCACGAGATGGTCATGTTCCAGGGATCGCACTACGCCTACCAGATCCCGCGCATGTACAGCGGCGGCGTGATCATTGGCGGCGTCAGCCAGGACGGCAGCACAGACGAGCGAGTCGACCCGGACACGCGGAGAGACATTGTCCAGCGCGTCAACGCCATCACCCAGGACCGCTTCAGAGAGCTCGACCTGGACACGCAGGTCATCCAGGACATTGCCGCGTTCCGGCCAGGGCGGGAAGGCGGATACCGGCTCGAGGCGGACGGCGATGTTGTCCATGCATACGGCTTCAACCACCTGGGCTACACGTACAGCTACGGCGCGGCCCTCAAGGTCACCGAGCTCGTGAAAGCCGCATTGGACAGGCCGAAGCCTGCACAGAGCAAGTTGTGAGAGATAGAAAGTTGGCACTTTTTTTTTTTCTTTCTTTCTTTTTTTGTCTTTTTTTTCCCGCCTAATTGCGTTTTGTCTCGCCTTCTGAATCGATTCTTTTGTCCGAGATAAACTCTTGCCAAACCATGCTTATGCTTGATGCGACCAAGACCCAATTGCTTTCCAAGCCTCGCTAGCTTCCTTGTCCTGCTGCAGGTACATGCGGATGGCCGGGATCTCGTACTGCGCCCGGGCATCGATCCACCACCGACACGTCCGGGCCTGGGAATACCACAGAGCCAGAAGCGCCAGTGCCACGGAATCTTTGCTGTGCAAGCGGTCCGCCACGTCGCCCGACATGCGTCGAGACACGGCCAAGACACGGCGCAACCGCATCGTCGGCTCGGCGGTGGTGGAAACACCGGCAGACATGCGTGAAATCCCATGGGCCAGTGCAAAGTACGGATTGGTGTCCGCTGTCGAGGTGCTGTGCATGCCGCAGAGCTGCACAAGCGCGGGCGAGACGCCTTCTGTTCCCTGCTCGGGGACCGTGTCGTCGTCGACGACATGGCGTTCCAGCCCCCCGCCGGGGAACATGCGGGCGAAGACACTGCCCGGGCGTGCTGGGTCGACGAGGCGGAACAGGGCCATCTTGCCGGCGCCGAGCTGCATCCACTCGAGGTCGTCCGACGCGGGTGCACGGAGAGGCCATGCATCTTCGGCACGGCAGAAGTCGATCGACGCAAACGACAGAACGGACAGGATGCCGGCAGCCGCCCACAACGGGTCCTTGCGGTCCTCTGCAATGGGCTGCTGGCTGAGCCACCTGCTGAACATGGTCGTGCACTGCGCCGCATGGTAGGATTCCCGGATGGAACGGCGTCGGCTGGACGTGGCCCCCAGGTACCGGTCGTGGACAGCCGCGACGGCCAGCGTACCATGCATGAGAAACGGGTGCTGAGGAGTGGACAAGCTGTTAATGGCATGGCTCTACAAGACATGGTTGGTCTGTATTTGTGCGTACTGTAAAGCATTGGGCCAGCATGTGGCCTTCGTAGATGTCCACCATCTCGTCGCCTCCAAGGGCGGGGAGTGTCCGGCTACGAAACCGGTAAAACAGTTGGCAGTCCTCTGTGTCGAGGGCATGAAACGTGTATCCATCGTCCGTCCACACGGCATGGCCGACAGGTGCGCGTATTGGAGCCACGTTGGCCTGTTTGGCGAGACCCTGCTCCTCTGGACTTGGCTGAGCCTCGCCCACAGGCTGGAGATCGGGGACGCGGAGGTCGAAATTACACAGGACTGCATAGGACCTGCACTTGGAGCACGCCGGTCGTGTCTCATCACACTAGCAGGTCAGTTCTTGGAATCCACTGCCACGGACGGCCCCTTGTATAAAGCGTACCTATCACGTACTTTGACCTTGCGCAGTTTGCAGTTTCGGCAGCCGAACCGCGACCTCCGACGACTTTGCACCTGAGCCTTCATTCTCGGGTGACCATTATCCCCTTCTTGTGACAAGAAACGCAAAAAAGCGCAAACGACGTAGACGCAGGAGTCCGACTGCTGTTCTGGAAGGCGAGTGTGCAAGAAAGCTGGTGGAGTGGCCAGTCTGGGTCGGATGGACGTCTTAATTCCGGGTCAGCAGCCTGGATGCCGTAACGTGGTTGCCCCGTACCGCTTGACCTCTGCTCGGATAGGGAGCCCTTTGATTGGTCTCTCAACCACTACGACGTCAAGGCTGTAAGCGCACTGTTGCGACTTACACAACACGTCTTGGAACGACTACAACAACTCGGACTTGGATGCAAGCCGCGAATTCCGAAGTCCCGATTTGCACGAGTAGAATAGAACGATGGAGGAGTATAAATACAGGCCAAGAGTCTACCGACAGTTTCATTGTCTCTAGAAAACAGACAAGAGCAAGAACACAAAACGAACCGAACCGGACAAACCGGACAGAAACCAAACTTGACCCAGATCGAATTCAGTCTTGTATATTCCTCCCCCTCCAACTATGCGTGTCTTTGTGACTGGTGCCACGGGCTTCGTCGGCACAGCCGTCGTCGAGGAGCTCCTGTCGGCCGGCCACACCGTTGTGGGCCTCTCTCGCACCGAGACGGGCGACGCGAAGCTGAAGAGCCAGGGCGCCGCGCCGGTCCGCGGCACCATCGAAGACCTGGACCTCCTCCAGACGACGGCGGCCCAGTGCGACGCCGTCGTCCACCTGGCCTTTGCGGCCAACGTGGCCGACATGGCCGGGTCCTGTGCCAAGGACCGTGCCGCCATCACCGCCCTGGGCGACGCCCTGGTCGCGTCGGGCAGCAGCAGCAGCAGCAGCACCGCCACCCGCATGAGGGCCCTGGTCGTGACCTCGGGCACGGCCCTGGTGTCGCAGGGCCGGGGCCATCCGGGCGACGAAGACGACACGCCTCTGGCGTCGCATCCCATGGCCGCCCTGCGCGGGCCCTCCGAGGGCGTCTGCCTGGCCTACGCCCCCCGGGGCCTCCGCGCCTGTGTGGTGCGTCTGCCGCCGACGACCCACGGCGCCGGCACGTCGGGCTTGCTGGGGCCCCTGGTCCGGACGGCCGCGCACACGGGCGTGTCGGCCTATGTCGGCGACGGCGCGAACCTCTGGTGTGCGGGCCACCGCGCCGATGCCGCCGTCCTGTACCGCCTGGTCCTCGAGCAGGCCGCGCCCGGGTCGGTCTGGCATGCGGCCGGCGAGGACGGGGTGCCGGTCCGGGCCATTGCCACCGCGCTGGGCCGGCAGATGGGTCTGCCGGTGGTGAGCATCCCCGCGGAGCAGGCGGCGGCGCAGTTTGGGTGGTTGGCCTTTGCGGTGCACGGCGACATCCCCGGCACGAGCGCCAAGACGCAGGCCCGTCTGGGATGGACGCCGACGCACCCCACGCTGCTGGCGGACCTGCCGGTGGTCCTGGCTGCTCTGAACGCGGCGACGGCCTGATCATGCGTGTGGTCCCAAACACACAGCCTTGGATAGCCATAGAGAAGCCAGACATAATAGACACGCGAGACCAAGTAGTTGGTTGTTCCCGAGAGTGGGTGCCAGACACAACACGATGGCCTATGCCGTTTTGCCGATGTTTTTCCCCTTGGGAGGAACGAGCACGTCCCATATTTGCGGTCCCGACACCTCGTCGAGCCGCGTGATCCACATTGTCGACGCCAACCGCCGTTGCATGTCCTTGCATGACTGGATGGCGCACACGTCGACCAGGCGTCGGAGGGCTTCCGCCAGCCATGTTGTGTGCTCCACGCGCCACAGAGAGACAGCGCCGACCATGAGCAGCCACAACTTCACGTGCGGTGGGATGGCGTCGTTTGCGTCGAGACCGCGGAGGCATGCCTCGTAGACGGCGTGGAACCGGTGCTGGGGTAGTCTCATGTCCTGCCACTGCAAGAAGATGTGGTAACAGAACGCCAGGAGACCAAGCCGGATGCTCTCGTTGGTTGACCCGGACGCGTAGTGCACAGAAAGCAGCCGATGGGTAGTCGAGATCATGGTTTGGTGGACAATGGCAGGGTATACCAAGCGCTGCGTCTGGGCGCCGAGGTTGGCATTCAGACAGAACCGCCGCAAAACGTGCCATACCGTGGCCAAATCGTGGTGGCCGCTCGCGCGGAGCCGCACCTCCATATCGCCACAGACCACCATGCTGTGCTTGCCATCCGTGCTTTCATCAGACGACCGTTCGGATGGAGGCAGAAGTGTCTCGGGGAAGCGAGGTAGAGGCTCCAAAGGCTGGCGGCAAAACACGGGAGTGGAGCAGCTGAGAAACGCGACAGTCAAGTCACATCTGGCATCATACTGTCAGTACCAAGAGCATCCAGCTTCGTATTGTGCCCCCCCCCCCTCATCTTACCTGAACAGTTCGATCTGGCTCTTTCCGTCAATACTGTCAATGCCTCCCCTCAGGTCGGCGATTCGCCGCAACCCTTGCATGTGTTTGCTTGCCGTCTCGGCATCCCCGTCAAAACATGCGGCAGACACCAGCTTTGCGACGACGGCCATGGTAGAATTCGATAGCTTCTCCTTGTCGTCGTCTTCCCGAGACAGGCGTTCCCGCAGAAGATGCAGCCCCCTCCGAAGGTGCAGGTACGCCGACGGGTGGATGGTGTTCTCCTCCTGGCCGCGGAGGACCCGGCATATGAAGATCTCGATAGCGAATGCATTGATATGAAGGGCCGTAGCATCCAAAGCGAGTGGGTCAAGCACTTGCGAAACGTCCATGCGGCAGCTGGTGGCTGAGAGGAGGGGATACATGATGTTCACAATCACGGACGAGACTTGGATGGCGGATGTTTGTTCGATTACCAATCAGACACGCAAACACATGGTGGGAAGAGCACCCAAGACTCACCTCGCATCATATTGTGGATCCTCCATGGCTCGATGGGCGCGGAGAACTCCACAAACGACAGGTCGGAGCCAACGCGGCCAGGCAGCAGAGGCACAAACGTCCGGACCACCTCGTCCATAGTCGTCCGTCCATCCGGCGCCCGCCGGACCACGGCCGTTGAAGTTGGCCCGGGCGACTTCTTGGGAGCACGACGCACGTTGGGCCTGGCCTCCCTTCGTGCATGGCTTCGAATCCGCTTTCGCGTCTCTGGGTCGACCTTGTCCGCATTCGACGAAACGATGAAAAGCAGCCTGTTCTTCTTTCCCAACGGCCCGCCTCCTTCTCCCTTGTCCTTGTTTGTCTTGGCACGGCTGGGCATAGTTGCAGTGTTGTTTTCCTCTCTGGGCATGGTGTGACCGACGATGCAGAAGAGGTAAAGGAAGAGGAGGGAGAACATGGGAGCAGCACGGCTTGCTTCGCAGGACATTGAAAACCTGGCTGACAGAGCAAGACGACCCAGGGTGCGGCCGATGCCAAGACCTCTTCTTGTTTTCCACTTTGGGTTTAGCGGCCCACCGGATTTTGGTACATTCCAAGCAAGTTCCGCTTACGCTTCGCTGCCCATCGGAGTCGACTTACACGTGCCGCGCCTCGTGGTATAAAAGAAGGAGGCGGCGGCCAAGACTGTGAATTGTCGTAAGAACCCATTCATATACACGTGTCTAGCTTCCCCATACACCTCGGAACACCATGACCTTGGCCCGCAAAACAGTCTTGATTACCGGCTGCTCGGCCGGCGGCATCGGCGGCGGGCTGGCCGAAGTCTTCCTGGAACGAGGGTATCATGTTTTCGCAACACTGCGTACGCCTTCGAAACTTGCCCCCGTGCTCACGAGCTCGGCCGATGTCACCGTGCTGCCGCTCGATGTGCTCCACGCCGATTCGATCGCGGCCGCCGTGGACAGCGTCGCCCGCAAAACGGGCGGAACACTGGATGTGCTCGTCAACAACAGCGGCAGAGCCATCATTGGACCCTTCCTGGACATGTCTCTGGACAAAGGAAAGAGCCTCATGGAGCTCAACTTCTGGGCACCCATGGCCTTGGTGCAGGCCTTTGCGCCGCTGCTCATCGCGTCCCAGGGGTGCATTGTGAACAACACGTCTGCCAATGCTGTCATGCCCATGCCGCTTCTGTGTATGTTCTCCTTAGAACACTGTACCAAAGCAGAGTGATCCCATGCTAACGTTGCCTGCTGACGCGCAGCTATGTACAATGCGTCCAAGGCGGCCTGTGCCATCGCTAGCGAGACGCTTCGCCTGGAGCTGCAGCCGCTGGGTGTGCGCACCATCACGCTCATCACGCTGGCCGTCAAGACCAATTTTGGCGACAAGAAGCTCGCCATTGACATTCCCGCGTCTTCGCACTACTACAGTGTCAGAGATTTCATCACCAGCTTGGAAGATGGCCGGCTCCAAACCAATGGCCTCACGCCGACGCAGTACGCAAACAAGGTGGTTTCGGAAGTGGACAAAGGCACAACGGGCGAGGTATGGGCTGGCGGCGGCGCCGTCTCTGCACGGATTGGCTGGTGGCTCTCTCCTCGATACATTCGGGTAAGCATGTCCAGAGTTGCAAAAAAGCGATGAAAACCCCCTTTTGCAGTGCAGTGCTGACAAAAACTAGGATATGCTCGTGCAAAGCATTGTTCCTCTGACAAAACAGCTGGCCCAAGCCGCATCTAAGAAATGAGATCTGGGGCAGAAAAATGCGATGGGCCCTTCTTTGATTGGGACCCAGGTCGGTGTATATTGCAATTCGTCGCCCCGACAAGACCAAAACAGCCATGTTGAAAAACGAATGTGGGATATCGCCAAAACGGCGTTTACGTAAATGGCTAGAAAAGTGTGGTCATGTCAAGTTGCAGAAATCAGGGCACTGGGGGGATAGCGGGCGTGGTATCATCTGGGCTGAAGACTCGAGACAAGCTACCCATAGCTCTAGTGAATACCAAAAAAAAAAAAGCCGGCGTATCTAGCGGCCGCATCGATGATTGGGTGTGCCATGCGGAGATGCGCGGAATCACACATTGATAACTGTCGCGCTTGGCGTATCGGGCGGGCCATTGATTCACGACCGTGGGCAGCAGGGGAAAGATAACAGGACCGCTGTGGTCTCTTGCTTTCTCGTCTGCCCCGTTCCTGCCATCGCCAACTTGACCAGATCGTTCCTTTGCTTGTCCCCCCCCTCCCCTTTGCTATTCTGTCTTTTGCGCCCGTCGTTCCGACTCGTTTCATCGTTGTGCTGGACCAAGCTCTCTCCTTTGCCAAGATGGCGACTTCGTGGGAGCAACGTGCCGCGGACAAGCGGGCGAGCATTGCCCAGGCCATTCCCGAGGCGTGGAAAGTCACGGTCCCGGAGGATGTTGTCGTGTTCGACTTCCCCACTGCGTCTGGCCTGCTGTCCCCGGCCGAGCTGGAGATCACACAGTCGTCGGCGACCGACCTCGTCTCGAAACTGGCCGACGGCAAGCTGAAGTCTGTGGATGTCACGCTTGCGTTCTGCAAGCGGGCTGCGCTGGCCCAGCAGCTGGTACGTTTTTTGGGGGGAGGGGGGGCAAGCGGTGCAACGACATACTAGCATCCATGGCTGACGACGCACCATAGACCAACTGCATGCTCGAGTTCTTCCCGGAGATGGCTCTTGCCCAAGCCAGAGAGCTGGACGCGTACTACGAGGCCAACAAGAAGCCCGTGGGACCGCTCCACGGCCTGCCCATTTCGCTCAAGGACCAGCTGCGAGTCAAGGTGCGGTGCTCTCTTTTGGAGACTGGGTCGGATGTGGGCCTGCTCAGCTAATGAATCGTCGCCGGTCGCAGGGCGTCGAGACCTCGATGGGCTATGTGTCCTGGCTGGGCAAGCGGGAAGACGAGGACTCGGTGCTCACCAGTCTCCTCCGCAAGGCGGGTGCGGTGTTCTACGTCAAGACCAGCGTCCCGCAGACGCTCATGGCCTGCGAAACGATCAACAACATTGTCGGCCGCACGACCAACGCGCGCAGCAAGAACTGGTCGTGCGGCGGCAGCTCGGGCGGCGAGGGCGCCAATGTGGCGCTGCGCGGCGGCGTCATCGGCGTCGGCACGGACATTGGCGGCTCGATCCGCATCCCGTCCGCCTTCAACTTTTTGTACGGCATCCGCCCCAGCCACGGCCGGATGCCCTACGGCAAGATGGCCAACAGCATGGCGGGCCAGGAGACCGTCCACAGCGTGGTGGGGCCCATTGCGCATTCTGCAGCAGGTCCGTATGGGGGGGGGGGGGATGATCCGTGTTGGGGGGGCCGTCGTGGACGCTGACCATCGGCACTAGATCTCCGGCTGTTCTTGACGTCCGTGCTGGCCCAAGAGCCGTGGAAGTACGACTCCAAGGTCCTTCCCATGCCGTGGAACCCAGCGGCGGAAGCGGCGGCGAAGACCAAGATCCAGGACGGGCAGCTGACCATTGGCTTCTACAACTGTGACGGCGTGGTCAGTACGCCCCCACGAAAGCTGTTCCATACAAACGAGTGCTAATGGGCGAACCAGGTCCTGCCGCACCCTCCGATTCTTCGGGGCATCCGCGAGGTCGTGGCGGCTTTGAACGGCGCGGGCCACAAGACGGTGCCGTGGACGCCGTACAAGCACGACTTTGCCGTGGACCTCATCAACAGCATCTATACGTCGGATGGTTGCGAGGTGCGTCTCGGCCGAGTCGCCGCTTTTTTTTTTTTTGCTTTTTGTTTCAGAAAGCTGACCCTGCCCTCGCAATAGGATGTGTTTGAGAAAATCAATGCCTCGGGCGAGCCCGCGATTCCCAACATCCAGGATCTGCTCAACCCCGACACCCAGTCCATCAAGATGACGGCGCTGTGGGACACGCAGACGGCCAAATGGGAGTACCAGATGGCGTACCTGGCGAAGTGGCTGGCGGCCGAGGAGGAGCTTGGTGCCGAGCTGGACGCCATCGTCGGGCCCATCAGCCCGACGGCGGCCATCCGCCACGACCAGTTCAAGTACTACGGGTATGCCTCGGCCATCAACCTGCTCGACCTCACCAGCGTGGTGGTCCCCGTGACGTTTGCCGACCGCGAGAAGGACGCGGTCGACGGCGCGTTCCAGCCGCGCAACGAGATGGACGCCACCGTGCAGGCCGAGTACGACCCGGCGGCCTACCATGGCGCCCCGGTGGCCGTCCAGGTCCTGGGCAGGAGACTGACCGAGGAGAAGACGCTGGCGATTGCCGAAGAGATTGGGAGACTGCTGGGCCATGCGGTGACGCCTTGATTTTGGTACAGTAGCCCCGTGGTTTCTACATGCGAGACGAATACGCCCATCTGTTCTTCTTGGCCCCCCCAACATTGCGTGAAATCGCGTCCTCCTGCACCATTCCCTCTGCAAACGTATCACGTGACGCTCTCAAGCCTCCTTGTTTCCATCGTGGGCGTCGGTCATGCCCATCTGGTCCAGCGCCACCTGCAGGTAGCGCACCATCTCCGTCATCATGCCCCGGACTTCCTCGCGGTCCATCACAACGGCATCGTAGTTGTCGGGCTCGCGGATCAGAGCCGCGCGCTTGGCCGCCTCCAGGCGGTCCGCCATGTACGCCGCCTTCTTCTGGAGGACGCGGAAGCGCTCCCGGGCAAACTGAAAGTAGAGCTCGTTGCGGTAGCTCAGCTGCTGCGAGTTGGTGATCTCCGTGTCGTCGCGCAGCGCCGGGTGGCGGGCGCGGTAGGGGCAGGTCATGGTGATGCGCTCGCCCGTGTGGCGGGCGCGCAGGGCGGCGTGCCGCACGTTCTTGCCCTGGAGGAAGATGGCCGACCCCATGGCGGAGCCGCGGAGCCGCTTGACGCTGCCGTCCGGCATCTGCAGCGCGGTCTCGCCGCCCTCCATCTGGTCGGTGTTGCTGAGCATCATGACCACGCTGTAGGGAAACGAGTCGACGTGCCAGTTGTCGACCGGCACGTCGTCGTACGCGCCCCGGGGCTCCTCCCACCCGGGCGGCACGGGCGCGGGCCGGAGCGGGAGGTCCCGGATGGCCGCGCGCCCGCCGGGGCCCACCTGCACGTTGGTGTGGCCGATCTCGTAGGGCAGCGACGGCTCCAGCTCGATGCCCGTCTGGCTCTCCAGCGCCCGGATCACCTGCGGGCAGGTCCAGAAGGCGTGCGTGAACGGCGCCTCCACCGCGGTGAAGCCGCGCAGACAGGCCGGCGAGCGGTGCCAGTGGTGCAGCCGCCGGTCCACCGTGTTCGGCTGCAGCAGCTCGCGCCGCAGCTCAACCACGGCCGCCTCGGTGGCCAGCTGGAACGGCTCGGTGGTGGCAAAGTCGCTCGTGCCGGTCAGAGGCATGCCCAGCTCCGTCATGGAGTAGATCTTGGAGGGCGGAATATAGTTGAGGTGGATCTTGGGGTCGAACGTCACTTTCGACGGGCCCCGGTACTCCTTCCCCGCCGACTCCACGGCCGGGGGTGTGGTCACCTCTGCGGAAGGGGCCATGGTGGGGGGGAGGGTGCTTGGAAGAGTGCTGTTCTAGCGGTGTTGCATTCAATTGTATTGCAAGAGGGTGATTGATGGGGCGTATGCGTGCGTTCGCAATCATGGAAACTGCCAGGCCCAAGTCAAGACGTACTCCCTCTACCTTATAGAAGGATGGCCGAAGGAATGCCCTCTTTGTTCAACCGTCTAGGGCCCGATAGAAGATAACCAAACCGTGTAGATAAAAAACAGCCAATGATGCTGAGATGGTGTATCTCTCCACTAGCTGCCTACACGGGCGTGTCTGGCGGTACCGGAGGGGACCTTTTCCGGCACACCCCGGGGATGAGGGGGAAGTCAGTGGTGGCCAAGCGAGATAAGGCCAAGAAGCAAAATGTCTCGTTTGCTAGCCTCTTGTAGAAGTTCCTGGCTATCATCCGTGCTGTACTGGCCGTAGTTACTATAACCGAGCCGAGACCCATGAGCCCAAGGCATTACAGTGACCAAGGCGAGGTGGAACTCTGGGGAAGCTATGTTTTGAATGGGTATTTGTTCAGTCAAGTGAAGTCTAATGCTGTGTCTGTATTATTTACATGTTTCATAGTGTGGAATTTGCAAAGCTGATCCTCTTTCTGTCTGCCATATTATTCCACAGAGTCACGGTTAACGGGTATCTGGGGGTTCCTATGGCCCAAGAGCGATGCCTATAAATTCCCAATGACGATCCATGCCACCTTGTCGGCCCTCTTCTCCTCCTTGCTCCTCTTGTTTGTCTTGCTCTCTTTGTCTTGGCCTGCGCGGCTTCGTGATCGGCTTCTCTCGCTCTCATCGCTGTCAGTGCTTTCGCTCTCGCTGCTTCCGTCCCTGTATGCTTTTCGACCCCTTTTTTGATTTTTCTTCTCCTCCTTCCTCTCCTTCTTCGCCTGCTTCTTCTCTGTACGTCGTCTGTTCTTCTCCTCCTTGCCGACAGCCTTTTGGCTCGCCTTGATGGCCGTCTTTTGGCTTCTCTGCTCCTGCGCCGCGACCTGCCTCGCACTCCACCGGTCCAGCAGGGTCGCCGGCGCCGTCGGCTGGGGCACGTCCAAGTCCAGCACGGCATTGTACGGCCCGACCCCCAGCAGCTCTCGCTGCAGCGCGGTCATGTGCATCGTCTGCGGCGTCAGAGGCGCCAGCACGGGCTGGGCGTCCGGCATGCCCAAGATCGCCTTCACGGCCCCGGTCGAAGCCAGGCAGGCGTGGAGACCGCGCGGCCCGAACAATCTTGCGTTGACCTCGTCCATGTAGGCATCGGTCCGGGACTGGCTCGCCACGGCGGTGCCCAGCTTGGCCGCGGCCTGGATGCCGGTGCCGGCGAGCATGGCCCAGTGGTGGGGCACCATGCCGAGGAGTCCGCCGGCGGCGTCCACCACTTGGAGCGGCGGGCTGCCGGTGGAGACCCTGTTGAGGTTGTCGACAAAGGCGAGGAAGTCCGTCTGTGTGATGGCGTGGGCCAGGAGCGACGGGGCGTAGGCGCGCAGAAAGGGCTGGCCACGGCCGTGCGCGGTCTGAGGTATGGCAATGGGCCGTGGAAGAGGAAGAGGGGGGGGCGGCAACGGCAACTGGTGAACAAACGAGAGAGCCTGCGACAGGATGGCCTCGTCGCCAGGCGCCGTTGCTGTTGTTGCGGGGGTGCTCAACAAAGACGCGTAGGGTGGCGGAGCAGGCTCATAGCCATGCTGTGCGAACCCGCGACGATCCTCTGAAGGGGAAAATGCGGCCATTTTTTACCGTGTAAGACGGTAGACGCCGGTGAGACGGCGGACGACGATGGGGGGCGATGTTGAGCTTCTGTCTTGGCTTGTAGGCGTGTCTATACGCGGCGTAGATGCGTGAATGATTGGGCCCTCGGACACGTTTCACTTGGATTTGTGCTTGTTCGTTCTATATAGTCCTATGGTACGAGCAGTTGTGTTGGTAGGCTGACCAGTCTCACTCTGCATGCGGCAGCACAACGGACGGGTCGGGGGTACGCTCGCAAAAACCATCCATTTTAGGAAAGAATCGGCATTGTAGAAAACGGCGCCCCGAAGACAGAACGCAAAAAGGAGATAAAACAGAACGGCCAAGGCGCCACAGAGAGACCCCGAAACCAGAGAGCCGAGATGCTCGCAAGTTTCTGTACTGCTCGGGAGGCATGGCGCCGAATCATCTGGGCCCATCCAGAGGTGAGTCCCAGGGGCGTCGACCAGCGCGCAGAAGCGGCCAACACCGCCTATTTGTGTGTGTGTGGCTAACGCGCCGCCTCGCTCCAGGCTGCCAAACATGCCGTCGACGGAAAGTCAAGTGCGACGAGCGGCGTCCCGTCTGCGCGCGCTGCCAATGAGGGCACCACGCCTGCGAGGGCTATGGCCCAAGACACAGATTCGTTGACGAAACGCCACGGACACAGCGCCGTGCCGGGAAGGTGGAGCCGACGACGACGACGACGACGACGACTGCTGCTGCTGGTGGCGGCGGCGGCGGCGGCGGCCCGATGAATGCTGTTGGTCTCCGCGTACCGAGGACCCTCGGCCTGGCCGACTTCGCGGACCAGGTGCACGTCTCGTTCCTGCTGGCCCATCTGATGACGGGCATGTGCAACACCTCGCCAGACTAGCATGTTGGGGTAGCTATGCAATACAAACGCCCATCTCCTTCCAAACTGGAAAAGAAGGGCCGAAGTCGCATCTGGACGACGGCCGACGGCTTGAGGCGGGTACTTTTGCCGGCTTGGGCGCCAAGGCCCGCCAGATACGCCCAGACGAACCGCGCCGAAAGGACCGACCTATTGTAGCTGCAGACTCGGGGACAACTGATAAGACCAGCAGGCACAAGCCAGAAATGCCCGCTTCCTATGCAGGAAAGAAGACCGGTCGATGGGTGGGCTGTTGCTCTTTGTCTGGAATGGTCCAAGAAGGAGGAATGCTTGCAAAGACGGACAATCTGCTAGTCAAGACAACAGAGCTCGAGATTCCTCTGTAGAGCTCTTGGGCGACAACTGGTGAAACTCCGACCTGTAACTCGAGCCGAATTCTCCCCATTGCTGGAAATAGATTCGCACTCACCAGACATCGCCATGGCGCTCACCTTCCTTCTTTCTTCCTCGCTCTGGCTGGCCGTGGCGCTGGGCCATACGCACCACCACCACCAGCACCACGCCTCGGCCAGCGCGGACAAGATTGCCCGCTGGAAGGACGGGTACAGCTTCACGGGCATCACGACGTTTGCCCACCTGCCTCACGTCGAGTGCCTCCTGGAGCCGACCGCGCCCTTTGACCTGGCTGTGATTGGCGTCCCCTACGACACGTCGGTGGTGTATCGCCCTGGTGATTCGCTCGCGCGACCCTTTGGACTGTCCCTTCCCGGGCTGGCACCCGACTAATAGCTGTTTTGTGTAGGCGCCCGATTCGGTCCCAGGGCGATCCGGGCGGCCAGCCAGCGTCAGTCGCCCGCCCGCGGCTTCAACCACGCCCAGGGCATCAACCCGTACATGAACTGGGCTATGGTGCTGGACTGCGGAGACATTCCAGTCACACCACTGTACGTGTATAGCCTGGTAGTTGGGAGTTGGGGGGAATTCTTCTTTTTTTTTTCCCTTTTTGACATCGTATCGTATTGACGTTCTTAGTGACAATGCAGTGGCCTTCCCACAGATGACCGAGGGGTACAGAGACCTCCTTCGACGGCCTGCCCACACGCAGCCGACGACGCCCCATCTCGACGTCCGCGGCAAGGATGGAATCTATCACCCTCGACTGGTCACGCTGGGCGGCGATCACTCGGCGGCGCTTCCCGCTCTGTGGGCTCTTTGCGAGATCTACGGGCCTGTGGCCGTTCTGCATTTTGACAGCCACTTGGACACGTACGTCGATTCGCGTGCGTCCGTGAGCCCCCCGTGCACATGGTGCTAACACGGCTCTTCGGCGGACCAGGTATGATCCAGCATCCCTCTCGGGCTATTGGTCTTCGGAGCAATCCGACTACAATCACGGCACACCCGTAAGCCATGTTCCCGCGTGTCCAAGCACGGTGTCGCACGTACGTCCCAAGGCTGACCAGTGTCTAGTTTTGGTTTGCCAGCAAGGAAGGTCTGATCGGCAGCAAAGGCAACTTGCACGCCGGCCTGCGGTCTCGGCTCTTCGGCAATGACTACACCACGTACGAGGATGACGCGAAGCTGAGCTTCCAGTACATCGAAACAGAAGGTATGCATGTGGATGCCTCGTCCCGTCGGCATGGAATGCGCACACTGACGGCTGGCAGACCTGGACACCATGGGCATCAATGGTGTGGCCACTCGGATTCTAGAGACCATCGGCGACAGACTGGTATACATCAGCATCGACATTGACGTACTTGGTTAAGTCGACCATATGGCAGCCCCCCTCCCCTGTTGTTCGTGCGTAGATACTGACACGTGCCAGAACCCGGCATCGCCCCCGGGACAGGCTGTCCAGAGTCGGGCGGATGGACCACGAGAGAGCTGAAATCCATCCTCAGACGCCTCACGTCGTTGAGGATTGTCGGAGCCGACGTCGTGGAAGTGTCTCCGCCGTACGACGACCGAGCCGAGTCGACCGCCTGGGCGGCGGCGGACCTGGTGTACGAGCTGTTCGGCTTGATGGTGGGCAACCCGCTGTATCCTGTCGACGGACTCATCTCTCGGACCAAGCACCACGCGAAAGTCGGAGGATCCAAGAGCCAGAAAGACGAGCTGTAACCGACAAGGGCGAGAGACAATTTCTTGTGAAAGATGGTGCCTGCCCACGTTGGTTTTCCGCTGCGTCGAGTGGTGGGATGATACGGGAACGGAAAATTGGCCGGGCTGGAAAGGGCGATAGGAAGGGGGATGTTGAGAATATGGTCATCGGTGGATAGGATCAACCGCTTTGCTGCTCCTACATTGGTCTTCGGAGCATGGATGGGGGCTGGATCACGATGAAGAAGCACTGGAGAGAACCATGCCAAATTTCCAGCGGAGTCGTTCCCACCACCACTCTAGACAGCCGTACGCGAGATGGCCACACCGTCGACTTACACGTTTGCCAGGCCGCATCAGGACATCATCACTTAGCTAAGCGGCGTTCTTGTTCAGCGGCGTCGGTCGAATGATTCGTCTTCTTGCCCGGGGGCATCGTTTGTCGATCAGGTAAGACACATCACGGCAACTCAGACCACGTCGATTTTTGTCGATCGTGTTAGACATTGGGAGTGGAAAGATACATATAGGGGCTCTGGTAAAGAGACAGCAAAGCAAATTGATAAGGCATCATGAATCAAGCACGCCTCTCATTGACTCAGCACCGGTGTGGGGGTGCATAAATCATCGAGTGTGTTCGTTGTTCAGGGATGTGTGTCTGCTGCTTCGGCCGAGGTGAGCGAACGTACGAGCGCAGGTTTCGTCAATGTTGCAGGCCAGTGTCTATCCTTTCTTGGACGCACTTCCTTTGTGGCATTCTCTTTTGAGGGGCCAGAGGACTCCACGGCCATCAGACGGTGACGCGTCGGGGCAGCTGTGTTTTCTGGTTGGCCCCTGTGGCCTGCAGCCCAGCGGGTTGTCGATCATCGCGTGTGTGATTGATTATAGTGGACGACAGCAACTGCCGGCGTCTGGGAGGGGGGGGGAGCGTACAGAGACGCCAAGAGGCTGATGTGGAGATGCTGCTTGTTTGTTGTGAGTCTGAGCGTGTTGCTTGCACGCAAGGTACGCATAAAAAGGGCAAGTCGGAGTGCAAGCCAAAGAGCGATGGCTTGGCAATGACTGGCATGGAGCGTTCAAAGACGGAGCCATGGTGGAATTTTGGCAGGCGTTTCATTCTGTGAAGCATTGCGCTGTTTTACTTGTTTGGGAGAGAAACGGGAAAAAGAAGACTGAGACCCGTTGATTTCAAAGGATGTTATCCAGAGCCAACGAAGCAAAGAAAAAGAAAAAGAAAAAGAAAGAAAAAAGAAGGAAATTCTCTGACGGCCTTCTAGAAACAGCAAACGCATGCCAACGCCTCCATTGGTTCCCGGTTACAGCAGCAATGGCCATGCTGTCCATGAAACACCTGCAGTGGCCACGACTGGTCCGTCCAGGCACAACTTGTAACGTCGCCCAGAAAGAACAAAGTTGGGGCATGCGGCGGCGCCCCATCGGAACGCTAAAACAAGCATGTGCCGCAAGACCAAAATCAATAGTCCAACTATTGAAAATTGCCCCCCTTTTCAGTGGAGAAGGGGAAAGGAAGGAAAAGAAAACGAAAACGAAAAAAAGATTAAAAAAAAAGCTTAATGACTGTGTCTGCGACCGTTGTTGCGTCGTGGGTCGTGCAAGCCGGTCTGAGGAGGATATACGGATATATGTAGGCACAAGAATCCTGGATGGATGCAAGAGGCACAGCAGAAAAGAGGAACACTGTGGATGCGTTTCGTCAGAGCCTTCTCGAATGTTTTTCTGGGTCCCTGGACAGGACGGTGTTTGGGACCTTTGCCTGGACAAGCTGCTGTCGATCACGGCGTTCCAGCCGTGGATGCCACACAGCGTCTGCGTCAAATAGGGGAGGGAGTTCAGCCTGATTCGGGCCGTGGCGCAGACTCAGAGTCCACTGGAACATGTCTGCGTGCCTGAACATGCCTGCGTGCCTCTGTGTATGACTTGACTCCACTGGAATGGGCATGCCTTCTGCGTATCACCATTCGGTGTACGAGCAAGTGTGGGCAGTGGTGGCGCTTGGAGGTGCCCCTGACCGGTCCACCCGGACCGGATTATGCTTGATGTCTTAGTGCCACACTACGGGGCCTTGTTTGTGTTCCTTTTTTTCTCCCACGCCCATCGTGCATTTCGGCCGAGACCCAGAACGGGAGAGTCCACTTTTTTGGTCGACGGCATCTTTCCTCCCCCGAAAAGAGACCACTCTTGTTTCGTGGCCGCTTGGCAGTCAATGTGTGAGAAGAAAAAATAAAACAAAGATCGCGCTTCTTGGCAGTCAATGTGTGAGAAGAAAAAATAAAACAAAGATCGCTGCTGTGTGTCAGCCCAGTTGCGTCTTGATAGACAGAAAAGACCAACGGTCAGAGCCTTGGGAGGAAGGGGGCGCAAGTGCCGGAGAATTACTCCACAGGATCGTCGTCTGTTGTTGTTCCTGTAGCATCTTGTAGCAGTTTTTGTAGTGCGCGAAGCGTCGAGGTACAGTCCTGCTTTGTGCGTGTGTGTGTCGCAAAGAGTCGAGGTACAGTCCTGCTTTGTGCGTGTGTGTGTCGCTCTCTCTCTCTCTGGCAGGGGATCTCTTGCTCTGATCTCTTATGTGCGTGCGTCCAGTCTTAGTAGCCGTCCCTTGGGCCCGTGAGCGGACAGTATATAGGATGCCACGTCCGGTTTCGATGAGGCGTAGTTCCCTTTTTTGGAAGAGTTTGATGTGGTGAAGCTGAAGATACCGACAAAAGACAAGACACACGTACGCACAACACACGCATCCCCCCTCCCCCCAGAAACCGCGGCACTATGGACGGTTTCTCTCGCAACAGCTGGCAGGTCCAGGCTTATCACAACAGTCTCCTCGAGACGTCGAACAACCCACGCGAGAGAAAGGGGGCCAGCGTCCGTGTGAGCCAGCTTCCCGGAGGACACTCGACCATGCAGGACAGTGATCGAGCCTCCGTCATCAGCGAAGACGCCCCCGCCGTCGTGCTCGGCTCCACCGAGCTGTACGAGAATGGAAAGATTCGATGCATTCCGGTACGTGCTGAGGAGGAGGATGGGGGGGGGAAGGTTGTATTGGCGAACATTGGCTAACAAGGATCCCATAGATGCCGACGCCGGATCCCAAGGGTAATGCATCGGTATCGAACAATCCAAGATCGAAGAGATCCGTCCACTAACACACATGCAGACCCTCTGAATCTGGTCGAATGGCGCAAATGGACCGCCATCGTCGTCCTGTGTCTTTGTAAGTCATCTCTTCTTGGGGGGGGGTGGAGGAGGGGGCCTCTTCTTCCGTATGCATTTTATTCACACCCATCACAGTCGGTTCTCTGGGCCTGGCAGCGGAAGTCGTCGTCGGCTCTCTGCTTCCCGTCTTTCTCCTCGAATACTCGGGCCTCAACCCGGCCGACATCCTGTCGGACCCCAAGCTGGCCGCCCAGGCGGCCGGAGCCGACCCGCTGTCGGTTCTGCCGCCCGGCGTCACGCCCATGGTCAGCCTCATGCAGGTCTCGCTGCTGGCCACGATCCCGCAGGTGGCCAACGGCGTGGCCAGCTACTTTCTGATCCCGCTGTCGACGGCCATCGGCCGCCGCCCCGTGCTGCTGCTGACGGGCGTGGCCGCGTGGGCCGGCGGCTTCTGGGCCGGCGCGAGCCAGTCGCTGACGAGCCACATTGCCGCGCGCGTGGTGCACGGCCTCGGCGCCGGCGCCGTGGAGGCGCTGCTGCCGCTGATTGTGCAGGACATGACCTTTATCCACCAGCGCGCGCGCGCGACGGCGGCCGTGATTGCCAGCCAGGGCCTGTTCATCGTGGCGCTCGGCATTGCCGGGCCGTACCTGTCGGCGCACTACACCTGGCGGTGGGTGTACTGGATCACGTCGGGCCTGGGCGTGATCGTCTGGCTCCTCGTCATTGCCTTTGTGCCCGAGACGCGCTGGATCCGGTCCAAGGAGGAGCTGAGCGGCCAGAAGGTGTACCCGCTGGTGGCCGGCGAGAACTGGCCCCGCCTCGACCCCCAGACGTACGGCCCGCGCACCACCTGGACCAATGTCGGCCTGTTCCAGTACGGCTACGAGTGGAAGGAGGCCGGGTGGTCCGTCATCGACGCCCTGCGGACGACCATGTTCCCGACTGTCATCTACGTCGTGCTCGTCAACATTGCCTTTATGACGGTCAACTCGGCGACCCTGCAGTCGGCCTCGTTTGCTCTGCTGGGAGCTGGGTAGGTTTCACCCCTCCTCTCTGTCTCTCTCTCTTAAAAAAAAAAACAAAAAAAAAACAAAAAAAAACAAAAAAAAAAAAAACCC